>CM040763.1:1923341-1948341 GCA_022829145.1 Albula goreensis | reverse complement strand
GTGTACGCAATTTTATATTTCTGCCAATTAGCCCGGCTCACTTCGCTAATTAGGTGCCTTAAAACAAAGCCTGTTTACTCACAGTTTTGACCACACTGTCACGATCACATGAAGGCAAAGGGAACAGTTCCCGGTCGTCATTCATGTGCTAAGCAAGAAATGAGATATATCACATGAATGATTGCACTAATAAAGCTGGTCGGGTAGAAGCTGGAAATGTGGGACCTGAATGGGCTAAACGACCTGTTCTCATCGCTATCTGCTTTTGCGTCTCTCAGTCCCTGTTCCAATCAAAGCTGCAGGAGCTTACAGAATGAACCTGGGAATGTTACTGAGTAAAGTCTACACACTCCACACCAAAATGACGGTTTCAAAATCAAATGACTGTTTCCATAACAACGAGTTATGAGATAGTTAAGTGGCTCTGTCTTGTCTTTAAACCCGGGGCTTGGTAATTTGATGTTTTGAGTCCACTGTGCAGCGGAGGTCCAGAAACTTTGCTAAAACAGTCTCGTTGGCTGGTAACCGCTTTGATCTGAGCTGGCTGCAAAAGACCTGAGCTGCAGGAGAGGAAAAAAAAAAAAAAAAAAACCTTCTCTGGTCACGATCCCCATTTTCTCTGTGTTTTATGTTGCTACTCAGTAATTAGCACGTCCCCTAGCCCTCTGAATTACAGACAGAGGAGAGCTACACGCTGTAAAAGTGCTTAACAGCCTAATGACCAAATGGGAATGACATCATCCTACACAGACCCTGCATTCTGTTGCCCTGGCAACCCCAGGACAAAAACAGACAGGGTTGTGTGAAATTTTTCCACTTTGTTTTTTTTTTTTCTTTTTTGTTCTATCGCTGCTCCTTGGAAAATGTAACTGCTGGTGTAATTCTACCTAAAAAAAAAAAAAACCCCACAGAGGAGAGACAGAGAGGCTTAGGGTTAAAGGTTTTGTTCAGTGACTCTCCTGAAAGTGTTTAAAAGTAATGAGTGTTTTAACAGAGCAGTGGAATGCACCAGAAAGGCCTGGTGAAGTTCCATCAGGGTTGTCTATTTGGGTTAAGCTTGGCGATCCCAAGAATAAAACCCACGAGTACCAGAGAACTGACTTTTAACCAGCTAACATCAACACTGAGTTTTCTCAGTGTAGATATTTTAAAGAAAAATGTCAAGTTAACTGAATATATTTGACATTTATAAATGCTTCGCTTCAGGAAAAGTCACAGCTAACATCTTTCTCATCCTCTATCCATTGACTGAACATGGCAAATAACTGAAATTAAAGTGCATTTTTCAGAAAACAAATTTCAGTTGTATTTCATACTGTGTGCTGTGGGGGAAGTCCAGGAGATGCGTCATGGTAACGAAAGGGTGGTTGAGCGTCTCTATAGGCGTGATGCGTTTGTCAGCATCAATGGTCAGCATCTTAGTTAGCAGGTCAATGAACTCCCCCCGGTCGGCCTTCTCCGCCAGCATGTCGGTACCCTCCAGGTCTGACGTCATGTTCACCTGAACAGGAAAGAGGGAATGAGAAACACACGTGTACACACTCACACACACACACACACACACACACTCTCACACACTCACACACACTCACACACACTCACACACTCACACACTCTCACACACTCTCACACACTCTCACACGCACACACGCACACACGCACACACACACACACACACTCACACACTCACACACTCACACACTCACAGTGTGTGCATGCAGGTTTTTCTTGCCCCCATTTACCCTGGCTCCTGAGTTGTAAAATCTTATGGAGTTGCAGCAAGCCTTAGATTACACCACATTGATTTTACAACACAGTGATTTCTTTCAGAAGGTGAGATGTTCTAAGATCTAAAGTGGTTCAGCTAGAATATCAGAACACACAAAAAATGGGGCAAATCAAATAATTGATATCTAATTTATTGTTGGCCTGAGAAAATAGACATATACGTCCCTCTGTGCCCATCCCTGGCCTGTTGTTGAAGTTGTCTAAAGAGCATCTAGCAAAGCGTGGTTACACCACCGTATGGATAAGCGCACAGTTACTGAAGGCAAAGACGAGCGCACCAACTGGACAGCGTCTATGGACACGCCGGCAGATGTGACACCGAGGCCGAAAATAACCGTGACGCAAACACAGAGAGGCTCATTACTGAGATGTATTTATGAGGGCCCGTTTCCGCCCATCGATGCACAGCGGGGTCTCCGCTCTGAGTGACACTGGGGAGTGCCCGGGTCAAATATGGGGGCTGGGGAGAATCAATACAGATGGGTTTCACTAAATTATATTTGACATATCGTGGTATGCTGTATTTTATGAAATTGAGACATTTTAGGATTCATAATTCTGCTAACCTTCGAATTTCACAATAAAAAATATATTCATGTGCTAAATCAACTGAAATGTTTTTTTAAAATAGATTTTTACAGAAGATTGGTCTTAAAGTGAGTGATCTTACAGTTTATAACGGCCAAAGGAAAACAGAACCCAGAAGCTCCACCAATCACATCAGATAGATTAACTCACTGCATTTAAGACATTACTGTGCCTGAAAACCTTGCTATTTAGCATTTAAAAAGAAGAAATCTTCTTATATTATGCTTGTGGGAAAGAGGAGCACTCAGACACACTGGGAGGCAGAGAGGTACAGAGCTCATTTTCACATTTTCGCCAAGAGAAAGACGTCAGATTGAATTGCACTCCTTAAAACTGCAATTAATCCACAGAGGTTTAGCAAGCTGTGATATGCAGTCAAATATATCAGAGACTCTATGTGCGTATGATAAATATCAACACAGACAGGGTTGGAAGGACTGTGTCTCGTTATGTGGACGATCTGCTTCTGTGCGTGTGCACGTGTTTGTGAGTGTGAGAGAATGCGATGCGCTCTCTGCAGGTGAGTGTACCTGTGCCATGTCATCCAGGCAGTTGAAGATGTACTTGCGGGCCTCCTTGGATTTGATCCCTGTCTCTCCCTCATGATCCTCAGGCGTCTGCAGGGAGGAAAGACAGAAGATCACCATGGCATCCCTCAATCAGCCAATCACAAGAGAGGCAGCAGCATCAAACAGCCAATCACACGAGACAGCATCACCACAACATTCCCAAACACCCATTCCCAAATGACACAGTGTAACAGCAGAGACCCCAAACACATGATCACACTAGAGAGACAGCATCACCCAATACAGCCAATCAGAAGAGAAAAAGCCTCAACCATCCAATCACAGAAGGTGGGCAGCACTGAACATATGAGGTAAAGTTTATGTGTGTGAGAATGTATATATGCAAGTGTGTATGCATACGTGTGTGCATGTGTGCATGTGTGTGTATGTAAATCCCATAATGCAGTGATTGAGATCTGATCTTAGATCAATCACCTCTCTATTCATAACGGTTTCCGTGGAGATGCAATGAAACTCCACAAGATGGGGGTGAAAGTCAGAGGACCACTGACAAACACGACCGAAACCAGCGAGCAGATGCATCATGGGATACCGTGGCTTTGCTTTGTGGTGCGTATGAAGTTCAGACAGGAGCTGAGCGCTGAATTAAAGCAGCTGAACACCACGGTGCGGCTGATGAAGAGCCCCGCAGACAGCAGGGGAACAGAGACTGGGCCCAAATCCAGCAGCCAGGTCCCCTCCTGTAATACCCACCCCTCTCTCCACCCCTCCGTCCATCCCTCTCTCTATCCCTCCCTCCATCCCTCTCTCATTAGCTTCTCATTCTGTTTACAGACGGTGAGAGGCCTGTCGATGGCACAGGGGAAAACACACACCGCCTCCCTCAGGCACTTTCCCATTTTAGACACAGATCATTACTATAGATCAGCTGCTTCTGGGTCCTTCTCTGGGAAATGTGAGGGGCGCCACACACACAAACACACACACATACAGTACACACACACACACACATACACACACACACACTCACACACACACACACTCACACATACAGTACACACATAGTCTCAAACTCACACACACACATACAACACACTCTCAAACTTACACACACACATACAGTACACACACACACTCTCACACTCACACACATACAGTACACACACACTCTCACACTCACTCACACACATACAGTACACACACAGTACATACACTCACATACATGGGCATTCACACACTAAATCGCTCTCTCACTAACTCAGAGAGGGGCTGTCAAATCAGAAAAACATTTGATTATGATGTGTGTGTGTGTGTGTGTGTTGTATGTATGAGTGCCTGTGTGCGTATAAGTGTGTATGCATGGATGTGCATGTGTGTGCAGGTGTGTGTCTCTGTTTGTGCAGTGACCCTACCTTTAGTCTCCACAGTGGATAGCTTGACTCTGAGTCTCTGTTGAAGAACCTGGTGGTCTTCGTCCCGGCGCTCAGCAGGTACTCTGCTGGCAGGCCCTGTGTCTGCGAGATGTAGCGAATCTGGAACACACACACACAACAAAATAAAATCACACAGTAAAGGGTTAATTTACAAACTCAGAAAACTGCCCAGCAGAGAGGGGATCTTTAACAGAACAGAGTGTGCAGTGGGGTGCAGTTTTAGAGGAGGTTTAGCAGATCAAGGTGTGTTTTGGGGTGCAGTTTGAGGGCCCGGTGAGGGGGTATTTATAGGTATATATATATGTATGTGTATATATATACATATACCTATATGACCCAGTTTGATTGTGTGATTGGGTGTTATATCAGACATGCTATGTTTCCACAGAGGCTTCAAAAGCCAAAGTGTGCCCCCGTACCTGATCGTACTCCGAGGCCCCGGGGTACAGGGGCCACCCCAGAAAGAGCTCAGCGATGACACAGCCCAGGGACCACATGTCGATGGCCTCGCAGAACGGCAGGCCCAGGATGATCTCTGGAGCTCTGCGAAGAGAGGGAGAGAAAGGGGTCAGAGGTCAGAGGTCACAGATGGGTGGAGTGGGTAGGGGTACAACAACCTGCAGGAAGCTGAACCAAACCATTCAACCCAGTTTCACTTTGCACCGAACTGTCATAAACACGCTCATTAATACATCTCAGTACACCACTGCATACTGATAGTTCTGTTCAGTTTTCTGGCTCGCACTGCACCCACCTGCTCACTGTACCTGTGCACCTAAACACCTGTAAACTCACACACTATGCCTGCAAATCCAGCCACCAGCATGTCCAGCTAAAACAACGCATCTAAACAGGTTTACATCACACCTGTACACCTATGTACCTTTTCAGTACGCATGGTTCTGACCCGATACTCACGGAGGACCTGATACTACTGGATGCAGGTTTTCCTGACAGAGTGGACAGGGGGGGGAGCAGCAGTAAGGTTTGTGATGGGGAAGCCATTTCCATTTTGGTCTGCCGGTGGGGAGGCCCTCAGCCCTGTCTCTGAACAAAAAACTTCGATGAAAGACATTGAAAAATGTCCTTTCGTTTCTTGGAAAGTTCTTTCACTTTCATGGTCTGGAAGGGGGGGGGGGGTCGCTCGTGGAAATGCTGACGATGGGGAAACTCTCCCCTGAGAATCCCCCGGACTGTGACCAAAGAGAGATGGGGCACGCGAAGGAAAGAAGAACGGGAGAGAGAGAGAGATAAAACAGAGAGGTCCGTTTTTGCTGTGACATGCTGAAACATGCAACACTGTGAGAGAGTGAGCAGGAGGAAGGTTTTAGAGAAAGAAAGTGTCCGTTTTTTATCATTTTCAGTTCATGAGGAATTCCCCTCCCTTTTCTGAAATTATGCCAGGATAACTCACACACTATTTCCCAGAATTCATCACTCAAACCGCTATACACACACAGGCAGGTTTGGAAAATCCCGCTCTTTCCGCAGATGACAGGGGAATAGAGTACACCTCCCTCTGAGAGAGGTAACCACAACGTACCGTATCTTATTTAGCCTGTCTGGGACAGCCAAATTTCATTTCTTTTCTTGGTAATTTTCTCTCATTTTACATTGAACTGTCCAGCCTCTCACACCGACCCTCTCCTGCCTGAAGTAACTCCTCAGATTCATGTGACGAGTCCTCGCTTCTCTCCACCCTGCAGACGCACCACTGACTGCATACTGCTTACGTCATCAGAGAATGACAAAGTCAGCATACGCTTGGGTCCTGCACCCGCAGGCACCCAGCCCCCCAGCAGTGGCCGCTAGAGAGCAAACAGACTGACAAAGCAGAGCTATAATTTTCTGCTGAGGATGGGCCAATTTCTGCTTTGCCAGCGCAGACCTCCTGTCACGGATGGGACTCAAACACCCAATAATTACTGTTAATATTTTCATCACCTTCTCCTGCCCACACAGGGCTTATGCGATTTATTAGGAAATACAGGCCAAATAGAGAGGGCTGCACCTCCCTCCCTTCTCTTTCTGTTTCTCTATCCATCTCTCCTCATTCTTTCTCCTTCTCCGCATCTCTCCTGACTGCTCCTGACCCTCCACTCCTCTCATCCGCCCGCCTCCCTCTCTCTGTCCCCCACCCCCTCCAGCTTCATAATGACCTTTTCCAGTGAGCCCCACACCGATCTTATCAATTATACATTCTGCTTCCACCTGCATGAGCACCGTCGCTCTCTGAGGATTGTGGGTAATTCTGTGCTCTGTGAGCAGGATGAGGCTGGGGGCGGCGGTCTGGTGTGTACAAAACACAAACAACTTTAAAAAAAAAAACAAAAAAAAAAAAAAGCAGGTGGTGCCATTTGAACCAATCATATTGCTTCTGATGTAAGGACTGAAACCTTATTGATTGGCTCAGGCAGACCAGTGACTGAGTGGCAGTGACTGACAGTGTAGCTCCACCCATTTTTGGTGACACAATACTTCAGTCTCCCTTCACTACTGCAGTGCACATACCTACGGCAGATGGACAGAGAACAAAGCCAGCTCCCGTTAGACCTCGCCAAAGCCCCAGACTGCACAGCTTCTCTCCCACTGTCCCTGCCGTTTAAGGGGAGGCCTGGCCTCTCTTGTTTTCACAGCAGCCGCCTGAATATTACAATATTTCTTCAATAACCATCAGTCAGAATGACAGGCCATTAATTTCCCTTCTCTGCTCCCGCCTGACAGTCAGTTAGAAGTATATTTAATCACTTCTCATTGACTGCTCTCTGTTGCTTTCGCACGCTCGCACACACACACACACACACACACACACACGCACACACGCACACGCACTCATGTACATATATGCAAACATACCCGCGCACACACACATTCTCAAACTTGCAGGCATGCAGACAGTGACACACACACGGTCTTTAGTTTTGGGACAGCAGTAATTTTCGCCTGAAATGGTGCCGTCTGCATTACAGTGAGCTGCGGCTCTCTAATCTCGCGTTCTTTGTCCTTGGAGCCAAAAGCAATTACTGCGCGGGAAAATCTATACAATACGATCACTTTCATGTTCCATCCTCCACGACTCAATTATAACAGACGAAACGATGTCATCCACAGCCGCCAAACTTTCAGAGAGCATGGCGGAGAAAAACCCCCACAGCGGCACGGTAGCGCACACAGCTGCAGCAGCGCAGTAATGCACAGAGCAGCACGGTAGCGCACACAGCCACAGCAGCGCAGTAACGTACAGAGCGGCACGGTAGCGCACACAGCGGCACAGATCCAGGCCACAGTCCATGGAAAACAGCCTCCTTACAAACTTAACATGCGCCTGAAAGAACGATGGGCGGTGGAAAGTGATCGCTAGGCCACACACAGGACCAGCGTACAGTAATCTCAGGCTGAGCACAGTTCGACTTTCAGAGATGATCTCTCACATCTCTGTTCCACCTTACGCAAGCAGAGAAATGGCCCAGGCCGCAGACGGCTGATGCTAAGGTTTTACCGCTGACAGGAATGCCAGCGAGGGGCTGCTCCAACGCGAAATTGGAGACGGCGGTTTCTGAGGAGGCAGCCGCAGGGCGGGGTGGATGACCAGCATGGACCCCCACAGGGACGGAGGGCCCAGACCAGCACTGAGGCTGGAGGCGGAAGCTCAATACAACCTGGAGACCACTGCAGTGATGGAGACAGCCTGCTCCAGCGCTGGCAGTAATGCATACTTACTCATATATGGTACATATACACAGACAGGTCCCTAACACTGGGGGGACTGTATGGAAATGGTGGTAATTTCCACACGGTTATATAACATTTTTGACAAACCCTTAAATTAAAGCTGACAGTCTAAACTTTAAGCACATCTTCATTGTTTCATTTCAAATCCATTGTGGTGGCGTTCAGAGTCAAAATGATGACAATCGTATCACTGTCCAAATACGTATGGACCTGACTGCATGTATACATTGTATATTATATATAGTAGATAATGGGTATATCTGTCACCACATATTCAAAGCTCATCATCTTTGCACTTTTTTATGTATCAGTGTTTATTGTTTCATTTAAAACTGGTGAAAATCAGATGAAAAACATGATCGTCTGAAAAAGGATGAAAACGGTTGTTATTAAAATTAAAATAATAACGCAAGTTCCCAGGAGAAAATCATATTTTAAGTTTGGAAATGGACATGGGTTTTTATTTTTGGGTTGGCCATTGACAGTGGTATGGACCTTTCGCCAAAGTACACCAGAGATCACAAACAAACCCCCCCCTCCCCCACCAACCACCCCACATGCTTAATTGCAGTGCGCCAACATTCTAATCATGCGTTGCACCATCTAACCGCATGGCCATCAATCACCTGAACCGCTGCCTCCGCCATCAGATCATCAGGCAGCCCAGATTGATCGTCCCCGGCAACGCAATTAAAATAATGCAATTATAAAATAATGTGATTTTTTTCTGGGGGGGTGGAAAACACCCCTATCCTGTCTCTGACAGGGGGCTGCTGAAGACCTTGCCTTTTACATCACCAGTATAGATGTCACTAATTACTGACTTCAGCTGCCGTGGCACAGATCTGAGACAACAAAGGTTTGAGTAGTGACTTCTGGGTAACAGAGTAGGAACAGGGTCTTCTGGCTAACAGAGTAGGAGCAGGGGCTTCTGGGTAACAGAGTACGAGCAGAAGCTTCTGGGTAACAGAGTACGAGCAGAGGCTTCTGGGTAACAGAGTATGAGCATGGGGCTTCTGGGTAACAGAGTATTAGCTGGGGTTTCTGGGTAACACAGTAGGAGCAGGGCCTTCTGGGTAACCACATACACACAACTGCCTTCTGGGTATCAGAGTACTAGAAAGGTATCAACAAAGCAATCAGTAAAGCTACTCATACAGCTACTTTGTGATTCTTAGCAGGGTTTGCCGGAGGAGGGGAGGCTGTTTGGTATTCTCCATGCAAATGACAACAACCACAGGAAACGGGGGAAGGGAAGCTGTCACCCAAGCTAATTGCCACAGGATCCTTAGAGAACGCAAGGAATTAAAAAAAAAACTGGCAGGACGTTTTAATTACACAGAACAGACAGATCAGCGTTTTCAGAGCGCGGTGCTTTGTGCTTTCACCACTGGAATGAGAGAAGCGACTTCACACTTGCTGGGTGGGTGGAGGGGCATGGGGGTGGGGGACGGTTTGGGCTATCATTCCTCTGTGCTGCTGAAGTGGTCAGTGCAGTGCAGAGGAGTTCAGCATACACAACACATACACGTACACATACCACAAACACACACACATACATGCACACAGGGAAGGAAACCACCCACACACACATGCATTATAAAATGTATACATTTCAACAAATAGTGTAATAATTAAACAGCTTTTCTCATTTCCTGAGACGTATGTCTTCAGGGACATACAGAACAAACAGACAGTGTGTTCATTAAAAGCCGCAGTATGAGGTCTGGAGATACTGAGTGAAAAATAAAAAAATAAATAAGTTGATCATTTGCTGCTATTTGAGATCACAGCCATAGGGACAAACTCCATGAATGCACAATGAACAGTGTTTTTCTGAAAAATGTAGAACGAAATGAAGACAGAATCAGAGAGCAGCCAATGGTCTGTCACATGAAAGACCTTCGGCAGAAAGAGAAACAGGAAGTAACAGAAACAGGAAGTGACAAACAGGAAGTGACTGCAGCAGAGCAGGATGTGTATGACGGCTGTCCCTTCTGAAGGATCTGAGGCTGGTCACCCTACTCTCAGTCCCAACCTCCCACACTACCTCTGACAGGGGGTCTGGGAAAAATCAGATTTTTTTGGCATATGCTGCCTGCAAAACCCACTGGTGCCTTCAGATTGCAGAGGGAGTTATTTATTTCACCCATAAATGTTTCCCTCTCTCAAAAGTTAAAAAGATCCGCCAGAGATATTTCTGGCTCTGAAGCTTCAAACTGCTCGCCCAACAGATCATCATTTGAAGTAATCATCAGTGGTAGAAACTGATTGGTTAACCACAAAAGAACACCCCCAAAACTGGGCGGAGTTATGCCACAACAGAGACATGAGTTTGTCAGGCTCATAGTTATGATGTCATAGTTATGCACCAGACAAGTGAGACTAGAGAATTTGTGGCATGCCCATAGAAGGCAGAGTAAGGCTGAGACACCTTGGCAGAATGGGTGAGAGTGACAGAGCCAAACTCACTGTGATTCTGCAAACAGACTGCACATCCAAACAGTGATTTTCCCTCTCCCTCCTCCTCTGAGCTCAACAGCGCTCCCTCAACTGTGTGGCTGGCTGGGGAACTACACAGCAGATCTTGGTTGCAGAACAGGATTCATTAGAGAACTGGAACGTATCAAATGGGAATAAAAAATGCTGTCATAATGATCCTCAGTGAGGAAAAGGTAATTTAAAAAAAAAAAAAAACATCATGCAAAAACTTACAGAAAACCAATCTAAATAAAAGCAGCAGAAGAGTAAGCTGTAATTGCTTGGCCAATAGGTCAGTGCAGCACTTGGGTCTCGATGAAGCCAGTGCATTATGGGAGGTGTGTCCTCATGCCTATGAGAGGCAGGGCGGGGCTCTCAGGCGGCCCGTCACAGTCAGCAGACCCCGCGCTGTGAACCAGACTGTGGAGCTGCTGAAATTTTGCCATGAGCGATGATCCACTCTGATGAGAAATTAAAATGTTTTTAGTGATGAGGTTTCAGTTTGCATGGAGTGCCCTTTTGAAACTTTAGCCCTGCTGGTCATGGGTGTCCTACTCCCTCTCTCCTCCTCTCTCTCCTTCTCTCTCTCTCTCTGTCCCCCTGTCTGTCTCTGCACCTCCCCCTCTCTTTCTGTCCGCCATTGTCCCACTCCTCCACCGTCCCTCTCTCTTTCTATCTCTGTCTTTCTCGGCCTGTCTCTGTCCCTCCACCCCCCTCTCTCTCCCGATCCCTATGTCGGCCCCTCCCTCTCTCCCTCTCTCTCTCTCCTAGGTTCACACTCACCCCATAGTTCACACAGCCCTCCCTTTGTGCCGGTGGCATAAGCATGCGGGTTGCCATGGAGACCCCCTGAATGAGGAGGGGAGGGGAGGTTGGGATGTTCTGGGGGTGTGTGTGAGTCTGTGAATATGTGTGTGTGTGTGTGTGTGTGTGTGTGTGTGTGTGTGTGTGTGTGTGTGTGTGTGTGTGTGTGTGTGTGTGTGTGTGTGTGTGGAGCAGGGAGGGGGGTTGTTTTTGTACCCGATTCTCTTGCCCAACTTGTTTTGTTGAGGCACTTGGCTAAAAAAGGGGGTTGGGAAAAAGTTGGGGCTCGACCACATTTCTTGTTTTTTGTCTTTTTTTTTTTCTTTTTAATGAGTCTTCTTAACATCACGTCTCGGCCCTGGAAGGGGGAGCCCTGGAGATTCCACTGCAGAGGAATCTGTGTTCTGTTTCAGCGACCCAACCCAACCCAAACCCTGCACCCCTACACCACGTCCCCAAACCCCTGCTCCAGCATCTACACCTCTCCTCAACCTGTATGGGGAAAAACAACTATGATATCCAATACTGCAGAAAACCTGAGCGTCTGAGATTAAGCGTTTCTTTCAAGTCGTGTTAAAGGAGAGAACGTTCCCGTTTAGTTGGGCGGAACGGCCTGTTCTCGTCACTATGCGTTCTACAGGCCAACACGTAACAGGAGAAAACATTTCCCCTTTTCTGAGTAAAAGCTGCTTTGAAAGAAAAAGAAAAGGACAGAATATTCCGTGTGAAAGGAGAGCGCGCTCCGACACGGAAGCTTCAGCGCGTTACAGTTCCGCGCGGATTCACAGATCAAAAGAAGCTAATTCCAGGTGCCTCGCCATCACTGTCAGTGCCAATTTTAGAATAACCACGGCAACGCACCCGTTGTCTTGGAAATTACCTTCTCGTTGTTAATATGTTCTTGAATATGTAGTGATTTCCTTGCAGGGTGGAGACAAAGAAGACTTTACACTCAGTCTTTTCATCTCCCATTCATTCCATCAGTCTCCTCTGCACACTTTAATAGGGCCTCACTGGAGAGAGGTCATCCACACAGAGAGAGGAAAGGAGAGAGGGAGAGAGAGAGAGAGGAAGAAGGGAGAGAAGACAGAGTGATAAGGAAGGGAGGAGATGGAGAGAATGAGTTGGGAGGAAGAGTGGAGAGAGAAGGAGAGATAGAGAAAGAGAATTTGACTTGTGATGTTTCTTGAATTAAAAGTTGCAGTCAAATTATTATGATAAAAGATAAAAACAATGGAGATCCCAAAGAACGGACATAATAAAGCAACATGAAATATATAATAAAGCAACATAATAAAATATGGTCAGTTCAGCAAGGACCTCACAGAGACCTGCAGGTGCTCTACCTGCTACAGCAATACAGATGATCTGAAATTTAAACAAGAGCCAGTGAGAGAGAGTGTGATTGAGGAAGAGGGTGAGTTAGAGAGGTAGACGGCACACATGGATGTATACATCCTAAAAACACACAAACACGCTCACACTTTAATGCAAACACACAGGCACACATGCACAAACAGACACACCCACTCGCACACGCAAGCCCACACAAAGCCTCCACAGTTCAAAACCTGCCAGCACGTAGCAAGCAGAAACGATCCCGTTTGCGTCCGGCTTCGCCAGCGATAAAACACCTCTAAAATACCGCAGAGCTCGTATTCTCCATCTCATACCACGGAATCCGACACCGTACAGATCCGCTCAGGAGTGCAGTCCCCCTGCCCCCCCCCCCCGCAGGAGGGCTCCGCTCAGACCGTGCTCCTGTGCTCCCTCTCTTAATTATTAACGACGATCCAGCACATGAGTGATTATTTTTCCAAACAAACGCAGCCCTGGGGCCCAAATCGTTGAAACCTGACACAGGGCGATACATTTCCGCCGTGCGCACCTATTAATCACTTTTAACAACAGATGATCGTAGGGCGAAATTGGATTTGACTGCGATGCGTCTCCAGATTACAGCTTTCAGGGACGCTATTATTTAAATCGACTTCTACACAATGCACGCTGTTCAATTTATGGAGCAGAAGTCAAGGCCGCCGTTAACAGCCATTTTGTGAGTCTCTCTTTTTTTTTTTTTAAAGGATCTGAGCTCTGAATAGTTACAAACTTTTTCATTCCGCCACTCAACAAACATAGATAGATACCTCAACGCATACTCAGACATACTCGAATGTACATGCACACACTTGCAAACATTCACGCACACCAATCCTTAGCCGAAACCTGCATCACACCACTGCAGACAGGAACCAGCCCCTCTGGCAGTGGAGCAGTGCATTCTGGGACATCCAGACCACAGAGCAGGCAATAACTGTGGGCTGTTTGGGTTTATGGCTCCTGTGCTTAGCATATGGTCACCCTGTCGCTACACTGTGACAGATATGCATGCACACAGACACAAACACAGACACACACACACACACACACACACACACACACACACACACACACACACACACACACACACACAGTAAACTGGCTCTGTAATAGAGCTCAAACACTGGATGCAAACAGGGCCTTTCCAGGACTCTTCTGCCCTAACCCAATCACAGTAACAGCAGAACAGCTGCTAAAGCTGAGAGAGGGAACCCCCCTCACAAACCGCTCCAATCACCACCCCCATCCATCTCCTCTCCACAACCTCCATCACCCCCCACCCTCTATGATCTCCTCTCCAACACCCCCCCACCCATCTCCTGTAGTCACAGACCCCCCCCACCCTCCAGTGAGCTATTAAATATGAAATATTCAACAGCATAGTGGAGCACGAGTGAGGATCAAACCTGGAGGAGAGAGGGACAGAAGAGGAAAACAGAAAGAGAGAGAGAGAGAGAGAAGTGCTGAAAAGAATGGGAAAGAAGGAAGGGGGGCACAGATGGAGGGAGATGTTTGAAAGATTGATTGTTTTTATAACACTTTGGCAATATGTATTTCAAAATATGTCACACTAATACAGCATTTAAATAAAATTTAATTGAAATGAAGAGGAAATGAGAGAAGAAGGGAGGAAGAGGGCGAGTGAGAAACAGAGACATGGAGGGAAAGGGAGGGAAAGGGAGGGAGAGAGAAACAGAGACATGGAGGGAAAGGGAGGGAGAGAGCGAGTGAGAGAGAAACAGAGACATGGAGGGAAAGGGAGGGAGAGAGCGAGTGAGAGGTCCAGCAGTGCGGGCTGTGGGAGGGCTCATGATTTATTTAGGGTCCAGACGCCAGTGCGCGCGCGCGCACACACACACACACACACACACACACACACACACACACACACACACACACACACACACACACACACACACACACACACACACACACGCCAGTGCCAGCACGGAACAGGAGGCAGGCCTGGCGCAACCGCAAAACTCAGCCCTGAAACGCCAAAACCCTGCTCCACCATGCCACTAAAGACCGCGGACATCACCAAGACTCAGCAATGAACCGCCAAAACCTGCTTCACCATGCCACTAAAGACCGCGGGCATCACCAAAACTCAGCAATGAACCGCCAAAACCTGCTCCGCCATGCCACTAAAGACCGCGGACATCACCAAAACTCAGCAATGAACCGCCAAAAACCTGCTCCGCCAAGCCACTAAGGACCACAAACATCACCGAAACTCAGCACTGAACCGCCAAAAACCTGCTCCGCCAAGCCGCTAAGGACCACAAACATCACAGAAACTCAGCCCTGAGTCAAAACAAAACAAAGCCACTAAAGGCCATGAGCATCAGTAAAACTCAAAAAAAAAAAAAAAAAAAAATTGTCTATCTCCTGCCACCTGAGAACAATGTAAAATACCACTACATTTTTACATTAGTCAATTAGCAGATGTTTTTTTATCTTATTCAAAGTGGGTTAGCTCATCAACTGATTTTAAAAAACAATTAAAGCTGTGTCCCCTCCAACCTGGGGAAATTCAAGATTTAAAACATGCAATTCATTACTGCCATGTGTGCCCACTGGGGCTTTTCATTCAAAGCAGGGAACTCCCTCTGATGCAGGGAGGGTTTTGACATTTACTGGGAAATTAAAAAATAAATAAATAACACACACACACATATATATATATATATATTTAGTCTACAGTATATGGATATTCCTAAAAAGCAGTAGGGAGGGGGTTTCTACAGTCCACTTCATTTGAGTCATTTTCCCTGATTCATGACTCAGTACAGCGCTCAGGGGACCGGTGGAGCGGTGTGAGATCGAATCCAGAGTCCGATTCACATGCTTTCATAATTTCCTCAAGGGCAGCTGTGTGCCTTTATGGCCTGCCAAAGCGGACCCATATCCATGTGGGACTCACTCTCTCAGCTAACGAGTCTCTGTTGGAGTTGGAGAGTTACTGAGTTGTAAGAAGAGTGAAACTAAGCAAGGTTTGAATCATGTATTTTAGTGATGGGCGAGAACAAAAGCCTGCACCCCACTTAAATAATGACTAGGCCTGCATCTCTCCCTCGCCTCCAGCTTGATAAATAGGCCACAGATGAAGTTTTGCGGGGACGCGGCCATAATCCCTTTATCTGGTCCAAAGAGAGGCCACAGGCTTACCTGTTACATCATTAGCTATACCCTACCGCACCGCCATGGGGTCGCAATGACATAAGCTGGATAAACACTGATCTCACATCTTGGGTTTATACCCCTACAGCCAAAGCCAGAGACCTGAGCAGTGTTCTTCCTTTTTCCTTTTGTAAAAATCTATTTCCCATTTTTGAGTTTTCGTACATGAATATACAGCCAGTACTATCAATATCCCATAGCTATACGTCATATGAAGCTTATTCAAAACACCGCCTGACTGAGAAGTCTCTATGGTAACAAAAGTATTTCTCATTCTCTGAGAAGTTTTCTTATCCAAGATACATTTCTTTACAACGCCAAGGAAACGCAGATATCTGCAGGCGTCGTGAATATACGGCAGAATGCCTGATTAAACCCCCAATAACGCAAACCGTGCCCGGCACGCTGTCTCTCAGCTCAGGTGAGCGCGCAGCGTTTCTGCGGCATTCCCGTCTCCTTTGAACCAGAAGGTTTCAGGTTGTTTGCTCCGTGTTATCTCGCTGTAAAGGGATATTAATCTTTCTCTGAGCTCCTGTAGCCACAATACCTGCAAAAATGCTGTTAATACAATACACCTGGAACTGCCACAGCTCATGTTCCCAAATAAAAACCCAGGTGATCCTGAATCTGCAGCTCTTAGGCGGGACATTGGGACTCGCTCTGAAAGAGAAGGGGGCGGGGGTTAGACAGCAGTAACAAGCAAAGTGAAATGCTCGTTCTTATCCTGAACAATTTCTGCTCCAGGAATTCACCTCGTCGTGGGTTCTTCTTTCCTCCTTTCTTCCAGAGAAATTTCAAAGTATCCGAATCCGCGCGTAAACACGCATTTGAACATATAAATCAATAGGCAAGACTGCACTCAGAAATACGAAAGGAAGTCTGGCCCGTTCTGGCTCACGTCGAGAGCAATCGTTCCGAAGATTACAGGCGCTGCCAAAACAAATAACTACAGGGAACACAGCGAGCGAATCAAACTTGTGCTGGTTTTTATGTAACCGTTCTCTCTTTAAAAATATCACTTCCCATCGTTTTTCAGTCTGAAACGCTTTTAATTCTCTTTCTACACCATGCTTATTGGAAGTTCTGTTATGACAGAACAGCTGGAAAAGCAGATCCACACTAAAACATTTTCCTTTCTGTGACCTCTTTTTATGTCTTTCTCAGAGGAAAATGTATTCACAGAGCACCGCTAGCATATTTGATGAAAACATTAGCAGATGTACAGTAAGAACAGATGAAAAGCTAGCGGGACTTTCTTCCATTCCCAATGAGCGGGAATTAAGCATCGGCCTAATTGCTCAAATAGAAATTTAAATAAATGCGTATGACCCATACGCACCATTTGATGGCTTCCAATATAATAACGATGACATTTTTAATTCTGTTGTTGGGTTTTTCTAAACTAAAGTAAAACCAGGAGAGAGATTGTGCTCGTGTGACTGTACTGCAGTTCCAGCGTGATGTCATTCTCCAAGCGCTGCAGCCAGGCGGTCTGACCGGAGGCATCTGACCGGAGACCGGAGACATCTCTCCGTTTGCGAGCCCGGGATTTCAGAAGCCCCTTGTTTAGGATGCACAGCCTGGGCGCTAACGGCGCCTCTTTTAAGCAAAGCTGTGTTCCACAACAGGGCTTCTTAACTCTGAGCTCTCTTTGTCCTTCACACCTGATAGCAAGTGTCACTTCTTACCCTCATAACTCTAACTCGGACAAATTTCTCACTCCAACACGTGGTGCGACTCTGCTGATGCACCTGCAGAGATGTGTGTAGTTGCAAAACAACGGATGGGCCATTACAATTTGTGACCAGTTATGATCTTAAAGGTGGTGGTGGGGGGGGGCTTTTGTTGTAAAACTCTACTCTGTGCTGAACTCATACTCTTGGAAGTGGGTTTTTTTGGGTGGGGTGGAGCAGAGGGGGGTGGAGGGGCTTTACAGCCTGAGCGAGGCCTGGATTTAGGGCGACCTCACAGTACCCCAGCCTGTCCCTGCATGCATCTCACTGGGGTAATTCCTCCGCTCCAGGTGGGCAGGGCGTGGGTCTGGCCTGAGAGGCAGCAGGATTGGACGGCCTCAGCCCCCCTACACAGCCAATACCTCCTGTCTATGTGGCTGGATAGAGAGTGGTGATGTTGTACTTCACGTAAGCTGTTGGAAAAGTAGCATACTCTCCTTTGCTTTGTAACTTCACAAACAGGGATTAAACCTGTAAACCTTTGGTCTGAAGTCCAGTTCCTACACCATCTTTTGCCTAACCAGCCAGTCTGAAAAACTATTACATCATGAATATCAAATGATACATTTATTTGCTGAGGAGACACCCTTGTACCTTTTTTTTACTATTCATTCATACAGCTGTATTTTTTTTCAGCAGGTTAAGTGCCTTGATCTAGCGTATATTGGCTGTACCCCACCTGAGATTTGAGCCCACAACCCCTCCATAGTTACGACCCTGGCTTCTTTGCCCTGTTAGAATACAAACTGATTGCACAGGTCAGGGTGTTGAAGGGTGGTTGTGGCGAAAAAGGGCAGGTTTTCCCAGACCTAACGTGATTATTTTATGTTTTATCCCGTCAGCAGTGGTTCTCAAACCCAAAGTTATGCAACATGAGCGTAGAGGCGTTCAAAATAAAGGCAAAGAAATGTCTAATGCCGGCATGTTGTTTTATTTGGCGTTCATTTTAGTGGACCTGCTTGGAAGAACCCAAACTATGACCTGCGTGTGTTTTAACACATTCAAGCACTCTCACCCTGATAAAGCAGGAGCAATCCATGAAAAACATTTATGAGAACGGACTATTATGTGTCAATACATATATCATATTTCACACTGAAGTGAAGTTTAAAAGGAAAACTGCACAGCTGCTCCAAAATCCAGCCATCATAAGAGAGGACTAACACTGTTTGATGCGTGAACACATGTTAAATAAACAGGGCTGTGATTTCTCCTGATTTTAAATAAACACAGATCGACAGCACATGCAGATTTTCCAGGCCTGCGTATCCCAGCCAGCGGCAGAGGGTCTGAGGAGCATCCTAAGCCCACACAGCGAGTTTATCCCCTGCCTGACACATGAGGACAGCAGGGCAGAATGTTACGCAACAAAAGCAATCTTCAGTGGCCCCGTTTGAAAACACACATTTCATTATTGATCAGTAAGAAATCTGGATAAATCCCCTTGCTGGAAAAGGCTGTATAACTTAGACACACTGGGGCCCATTGCCATGTTTTGGTGAAGAGGAGGTCTAAGTTTCGATTCTTTTAAGGAGGTGTGTTTTCCCAAGCGCACCACCCCCCCACCCTTCCCACAACACCTCACAGCCTGACTCGCCAGCGTAAACTGGAGACTACACTTTGTTGTTAGCGAAGCGCGTTAGCGAACGGCAGCCTGAGAAACCAAAGACCCCGCCAGACCCAAACACCCCAGCCTCCCACACGCTTTCACTGAGAGAAAGGATGACAGAACTTAAAGGAGGAGAAAAGGTGGAAGCATGGGGCCCGCCGGGGTGTGTTACCAGGGCTGGATTACAGGCGAACTCGGGGTGACCCCACATCTGAAGTCTCAGGGGACCCCGAGCGGCAGAATGCTCGGCCTGCTCTGTGTTTAGACTCTCCTCAATGACTGCCTTTTTCTTCGGGGCTGTTTTTCCACAAAATACACAGACACACACAAACACAGACATACACACCCAGAAAAACACACCCAGACCTGTTTCCCAGAGAGACCCTTCTGAAAGAAAAACACAAAAAATCCTCCACAGTAAATATTTCCTAGGCGCTGTCGTCTTAAAGCATTACCACATTGTAAAGCACACCGAACAGGCTGTCTTTAATCTTCAAAGCGCGACCTCAACACGCTTGTTTTATCATATTAAACACGATAAGCAGCTGCCTTCTCAGTAAAGCTTTGAATTTTACAACTCCGTCTCACAGGGGAAAGGTGGGGGGCGATGGGGCGGGGCCCGGGGGCGGGCGGGGGTGCTGAAGTTGAGGGATCTTAAACACAGAGCCCGAAAGGAAAGAGGCCAGAAACACCACTGACGACTGGCACAAGCTGCACCTCAGAGAGAGGAACTGGAGTTCAAACACACGAACAGCACTGTGGGTTATAAATTAAGTCTGTATCACACCTAGGCCTCCAGACCAGCCTATGGGAAGGACATCCCCATTCAGACATTTCACTGCTAAGCAGGACAGCTAAGGCCACGGTAAGCTCTCCCACGGATCTGTTATGGTGTATATAAAAGCTTTAAAGTTGCTGAACAAATAAATAATGAGTGGAATTGCCTCTGGAGCAAATTCAGTGTCATTTTACACACTGAACCCACGTGCTGGCTCCATTGCCTGTGCTGCAAACGCGCACGCTCTCACCTGTAGTATCTGCTCTGCAGGTAGGTGGAGCACACGGCCTTGGAGACGTGGCTGGCGGAGCCGAAGTCGATGACCTTGACGCGGTAGGGCTGGCGGGAGGGGTCGACCAGCATGATGTTCTCGGGCTTGAGGTCGGCGTGAATGAGGCCCAGGCTCTTGAGCTTCATGAGGGCGGTGGCCACCTGCTGCAGCACGGGCCGGATGTAGCGCAGCGGCAGCGGGCTGAACTTGTTCTGCTTCAGGAAGTCGTACAGGTTCTGCTCCAGCATCTCGAACACCAGGCAGGTGTGGCTCTTGTGCTGGAAGCACTCGTAGGCGCGCACCAGGTTGTAGTCGTCGGCGCTCTCCGTGCTGAGCCTTGCCAGGATGCTGACCTCGATCTGGCCCTGCCGGGCGTAGGACGGGTGGTTCTTCAGGATCTTCACCGCCACAATCTCGTTGGTGCCCCGCTTCCAGCACTTCACCACCTGGCCGAAGGTGCCACGGCCCAGGAACTCCAGCACCTCGTAGGTGTTGGTCATGGAGCAGAGCACCTCGTGCTGGACCAGCTGGTAGTCCCCCTCGCCGGCAGAACCGCTGTTCTTGGACGTGGCTGCAGAGTTAGCGTTAGCATTAGCGGCGGTTGCTGTGGCAACGACAGCTGCAGCCACCCCGCCTCCGGTTGCCACAGCAACAGCGGCCTGACCAGCGACTGCTGGGGCCTGCGTGGTGGTGGTTGTCGGGGGCGACGGAGGATGCTCGTCCACAATGTGCACACTGTTGCCCCCGGCGCTCTCCAGCTCCTCACTCTTTCGCTTCAGCCCGCACCGCTGGTAGGTATCCAGCAGCCGGACTGTGCTCCGGCGTGTCAGGTTCGAACCTGCACCTGCCGGAAACGCCAGCGCCGGCGCCGGCGCCTGCTCGTAAGGGAGGGGACCATTGCCATTAGCGACCACCTGGGCCGCCGCGGCTGCCACGGCCGCAGTCTTGCTGCTGCTCTGGCTGTAGGGGTTGCCATTGGCGGCGCAGGCGTAGCCGTAGCCCGTCATATCCCAGCCGGCGCCTGGCTCCACCTTCAGCTTCTTCACACTAAAGAAGGCGCTGGACTGCAGAGCGCGGGCGTGCGGGGAAAACACTTGCACTTGCGAGGCCATACCTGCAAAACAGGAAGTAAAACACCATAAACAACATGCCACAGGAAGCAATACACTGTAAATAACATGCAACCTTGTATAAGCTGAACGCAAAACAGCCTTATACAAAGGAAGTAAAACAACGTACATAACAGACAGGAAGTTGTGTGCGATTGAAGCACCTTGACTAACAAAAGACAGGAAGTAAAAAATAATAATTAAATAACCTGAGACAGGAAGTAAAACAGTGTTCCCTCCACCATAAATAAGGAGAGCTAAGGGGTCATGCTAGGCCAGTCCAACACAGACAGACTACCAATTCACTGGCATTTCAGCAATTGCATGCATGCAGAAACGCATTTCCTGCGCTCGCTAATAACTGCGCCAGAGCTCAGGGCAGGCCACATATTTTCTGTCTTCATGAGAGTGAGAGTGTGAGAATGAGGCGGTAAAAGGTGTGTGTGGAACATGCAGGCATTTCATTTCTTTGGGGGGGAGGGCTGTGTGTGTACCCTGTAGACTTCTGCTCCTATTATTTTACATACATTTCCTACACATTAAACATACATTAAATAGAGCAAGAGAGAGATAATAGTTATGGGACTGTTTTGTGCATCGTTGTCACCTGTAACTTTTGCTTTGGAAGCACAAAATAACACGTGTGCACCAGCACAGCCATGCAGTAGCATGTCATTTGAGTTCAGGTGGGAGAGAAGGAGGGAAAATTCCCAAAAAAAAAAACCAAATCTGGAAAAGATGCCTCAGAATAGGAAAATACCACACCAAGAACAGGTGGAGCCAACTGCACTTTCAAAATATAAATATTAAATATATACATGTAAATAAAATTAGAATTAAATCATTTCAAATGCACTAACACAGGTACATTTGTACATTTCTGGACTTGAATAATGATGGGAGAGCTTTGACAATCTTCCCAGGTGCCACAAGAAAGAGTAGCAAAGTAAATATGAACAATGGTATTTTCAAAGAAATGAAAACATAATAATCTACACTTGTGGTGAAGGGTGGAGACAACGACCAGTTCTGCCAGTCCCAGAGAATACATAATCACAGAGTGTCACAGAGCGTTTGAATTCTATCTGAATGAACACCCGTCACCAAGCAACCGCATGAGCTAACTGCTGGCTCATCTGATTGCTGCTTACATCACAATGCATTCCATTCCCATGGTGCACTGCAAATCAGAACACTGAGGGAAAACACAGAACATAGCAAACCTAGCAATATGATGTCACACTGATACTGGAACTTCCATAGCAACTTTTATGGTTTCGAATTATCACAGATATCAAATGACAAAAGGGGGATTTCATAACCAGTTAGACATGTGTCTTTGAGGGTTCAGTGGAGTACAAGAGGGGGCAAGAAGCTCATTCTTCTATAGTGCTGAAACCTGGAATTAATTTGCACAACCACACCCCTACAAATGAATCTCTCAACGCATTCAATCAAGCAATCATGAAGCAACATTTATTGAAGATTTTGTATTAACTGCTTCGCATTTGACAGTTTCCAGGGGCAGTCAAAATACCCAAATTATCGACAAAAGGAATCTCATACTCTTTAAATTGCAATCGACCTGACCTTGAGAATGGTGCAGGAAACCGCACGTAAGTAAACACAGATGTGTGGTGGAAAGCAGTGCTGAGGTCACATGATGACTCAGTACCTGGGAAGGCGAGCTCTACCTGTCTAATGAAAGACAGACAGGTGCTGACAGGGGCTGTGAATACACCACTTTAGCAAACATCCAGGAAGGAAAATGTCAGCCAAGGCTAGCGAGCAATTTGCTTTCACAAGTAAGCTTTGTCACCCAGCAACTCGAGAATGGGTGTTGGTCTGTGGATGGGTTGTTTTGTTCAGAAAACGAACAGGGGAAAGTGAGCATTAAAACAATGAGCTGTCAATCACTCTGCAAGTTGGCACGATGCCACGCCCCAAAAAAATTCAAAAGAATGATAAAGAAATGTGTAAATTAAGTACTACTTTTGCCCCCTTTCGGTTACAGAACTTCAGACCTGGAGGGCCGCAGTGTCTGCAGGTTTAACTCCAGTCCTGGAGGGCCGCAGTGTCTGCAGGTTTAACTCCAGTCCTGGAGGGCCACAGTGTCTGCAGGTTTAACTCCAGTCCTGGAGGGCCACAGTGTCTGCAGGTTTAACTCCAGTCCTGGAGGGCCACAGTGTCTGCAGGTTTAACTCCAGTCCTGGAGGGCCGCAGTGTCTGCAGGTTTAACTCCAGTCCTGGAGGGCCGCAGTGTCTGCAGGTTTAACTCCAGTCCTGGAGGGCCGCAGTGTCTGCAGGTTTAACTCCAGTCCTGGAGGGCCACAGTGTCTGCAGGTTTAACTCCAGTCCTGGAGGGCCGCAGTGTCTGCAGGTTTAACTCCAGTCCTGGAGGGCCGCAGTGTCTGCAGGTTTAACTCCAGTCCTGGAGGGCCACAGTGTCTACAGGTCTATAAGATGGTTTACCCCAAATCAAAGCTCCAGCTCTCTCAGAAAGGCCCCCAACACTGCCACCACCACATGCCGAGCAGGCCCTGTGCCCCTGTCGTTTCGTGAATCAGGCGTCCACCCGAAGTGTTGACTGAGCGAATAATGAGGAACATCCTCCTGACGATTAGGAGCTGTGGG
The DNA here is from genome assembly GCA_022829145.1 of Albula goreensis. NCBI lineage: Eukaryota > Metazoa > Chordata > Actinopteri > Albuliformes > Albulidae > Albula > Albula goreensis. The sequence goes on along the minus strand of CM040763.1, from coordinate 1,924,288 downwards.
ACGGCCTTAATCAGCTAAAGCCCGTGGGGCCAGATGTCACAGCGCGGGATTAGGGTTTCAGCGCCTGGACTTTACGCTAAAAATACCATCAGCGGGGGCGGGGCCTTCAGGGGCCACCTGCTGGAGGAACCGCCATGACTGCGCCTGTTGGCATGGACCACCGGCAACAGACCATTTCCAGGATACCGCTGCAGTTACAAGAACATGGTCAACCAATGGACCGGACCGTCCCAGCCCCTCCAATGAGCCAAGACCAAAAGGGTTCAGGACGACTGCTCCCTGTTTAAACTGGTCATAACCACGGCAACAGAAACCAACCAATCACAGTGCTAATGAGTCATGACCATCGCTGGTGTAGCTGAGTCTTTCCAGCAGGACTGGGGCCCATCTGGGAACATCCAAAGGGCTGATGGGTACAGACCCTTCTCAAGAACACGGCTCAGCTGGGTTAAGGAAATCTAATCCTTCAGCACTCTGTTCTAATGAACAGTGCTGAGTGAACATAATGCATTTTCACTGTCATTATCTGTGAGCGAGCGAGGAGTTATCCAGCGGTGCTGCTGATATTCAAATGGTTGTGAATGAATAATTTGATGGATGAGGCAGAGGTCATGTGCTTGGAGAGCGGGCTGTTCACCACCTGTGAGTGCAGGTGGCAAGAGATAGGATTTGATCTGCACACCTGTGAGACAGACCTGGACTCCTGAGAGCTTCTGTTCAAACAAACTCTGCTCATTGCACCAGTCTTTTCAATCAAATTTACTTTTTTAACATTTCGTTTTCAGTTTATATCTAAAAATACATGTGAAATAATCCAAGAGTATTCAATATAGCATTCCTTACTCTTTATAATCAAACTTTAACAGGGTTCTTTACAGTTCAGGGCACTAGTCCGAGAGGTTTGGGGGGAAAAACATGCAGACAAATGAAGATGCTGCTTTTACTTG
>CM040763.1:1738341-1918341 GCA_022829145.1 Albula goreensis | reverse complement strand
GGAGCTGGGCTTGTAGCTCAGAGCTCAGAGGTTACAGTGTAGTGTAATGGTTAGGGAGCTGGGCTTGTAGCTCAGAGGTTACAGTATAATGGTTACAGTGTAGCTCAGAGGTTACAGTGTAGTGTAATGGTTAGGGAGCTGGGCTTGTAGCTCAGAGGTTACAGTGTAGTGTAATGGTTAGGGAGCTGGGCTTGTAGCTCAGAGGTTACAGTGTAGTGTAATGGTTAGGGAGCTGGGCTTGTAGCTCAGAGGTTACAGTGTAGTATAATGGTTAGGAGCTGGGCTTGTAGCTCAGAGGTTACAGTGTAGTATAATGGTTAGGGAGCTGGGCTTGTAGCTCAGAGGTTACAGTGTAGTGTAATGGTTAGGGAGCTGGGCTTGTAGCTCAGTTAGGTTACAGCTCAGAGGTTACAGTGTAATGGTTAGGGAGCTGGGCTTGTAGCTCAGAGGTTACAGTGTAGTATAATGGTTATGGGGAGCTGGGCTTGTAGCTCAGAGGTTACAGTGTAATATAATGGTTCGGGAGCTGGGCTTGTAGCTCAGAGGTTACAGTGTAGTGTAATGGTTAGGGAGCTGGGCTTGTAGCTCAGAGGTTACAGTGTAGTATAATGGTTAGGGAGCTGGGCTTGTAGCTCAGAGGTTACAGTGTAGTATAATGGTTAGGAGCTGGGCTGAGCATCACACCTTCAAAACCACAACACAACGACTCAGGTGTGTTTTATGTAACTGATCCCAGACCAGCGTAAACACATCCTGGAAGAGCACTTCATAAAGAGGGCTGGCCCCAGGACAGCACGCCAGCTCCAAACTATTAAAAGCACGCTACACAAACAGCTGAGTGCATCATAAATAAAAACGACCCCAATTGGACCATGTGACCCAGTTATTATATCCTGGCCGTGAAGATGCTTGAGGGCAGGCAGCAGGCTCAGTCCAGCCCAATGACGGGCCCATGACACTAAGAGCTCTGTTTTAATGGTCCAAACTCAGGGCTCAATAGTCTAAACGGGCCATGCTAACTTTGGTAACTGCCACCGTGTTTATTTCTACGTGGCATTAGTTTTACACAAGCACAATGTCTCAGCTCTGGGAACACAATTGTTACATCCCATACTACCACAGAATTATCTTTACCCTGACACAGATATCACACAAATCTGTGTTATCAAATGAATGATACTCCACTATTCAATAAAGCATGTTGTTATTTATTTTATTGTCCTTTTCAGAACTTCAGTGCTTCATAAAGATAACTTATTGGCTTAAGAGTCCATATACTTTGCTCCTAAAGGCTACATTGGCTGCTGATTGAAACATAGAAAAATCTCTAGACACTGTGGCCCTCCAGGACTGGAGTTAAACCTGCAGACACTGCGGCCCTCCAGGACTGGAGTTAAACCTGCAGACACTGTGGCCCTCCAGGACTGGAGTTAAACCTGCAGACACTGACGGCCCTCCAGGACTGGAGTTAAACCTGCAGACACTGCAGCCCTCCAGGACTGGAGTTAAACCTGCAGACACTGCGGCCCTCCAGGACTGGAGTTAAACCTGCAGACACTGCGGCCCTCCAGGACTGGAGTTAAACCTGCAGACACTGCGGCCCTCCAGGACTGGAGTTAAACCTGCAGACACTGCAGCCCTCCAGGACTGGAGTTAAACCTGCAGACACTGACGGCCCTCCAGGACTGGAGTTAAACCTGCAGACAGTGAGGCCCTCCTGGACTGGAGTTAAACCTGCAGACAGTGAGGCCTTCCAGGACTGGAGTTTTAAGCCCCAGTCCAACCCATGCAGTTTTAACCCACATTCCACTCACCAGCTTAAAAGAAGACCTGGAATGGATCAAACTGCTATGATCTGGGAGAGCTGTTCCCAGCCATGCCTTGTCTGGTTAGATATTCCAGGCCCTTTGTTCGGAAAAGCAGTACACTCTGCTTCCTCTCTGTGTTTTCATTATTTGATTTTCTCTGTGTTTGATACTCAGCCATTTAAATCACCTCTCTGGATAGCGAGCTGATGTAGCACTTGTGGAAAGGTCATTTGAGTGGATCACAGTCAGTCATGAATGACCAATTCGTGAAACCGACGCCAAAAGCATTTTATCAGCACCAAAAACCTGCATGCTTCATTATTCCAATGGGATACAGGCATGATCTGTGTTACACATTAAAACGCAGAACAATAAAAACAATAGCAGCAGCAGGTGGACAGACCATGTCACCTCAAAGCAGAGATGAGCAACTTCTGCTCTTCATTATTTAATTAACCCTTTCATTTATGTGATCTCACATTTTAGCTACTTCTCCTAATCAGTACATGAGTGAAAAGTCAGGCTGTTCTCACATTAGGGCACAAAAGTTTTACTGAAGTTTAATCTATGAATTATGTGTAACCCTAGCCAAAACTAAATTTAAAGCAGCAAATAAGACAACTGATCTAGAGTAATTAGAATAAATGAAAACCTGACTACTCTACTGACCCTGGAGTGCAGAGTTTTCCCACCCTGCCTCCGAGAAATGTTCAGACTGATTAAATTGTCTTTGATTAAAGTAGCATACGGTTCTATGACGTCACAAATGCGACTGCCATGGTGTGAGGGGAAAAACACGGAAAAATACAGCATGTGTGCGTCATCTCTGCGACTCTCAAACTCCGTTCCAGGCGGGCCGCTGTGTGTGCTGGCTGACAAGCTATTAATTGCGCTGAATTAGATACATCGAACATCTTAAGGATGTCACTTGTCAAAAATAGCTATGCATGAACTTAGGAGTGAGTTTCTGTATATTCACTGGGTTTTAAATCTGTCAGATCAACGAATGTTTTTTCATTTTCTTGTTGTGCCCCACGAACAATGACTCACTTAAAACGACAGACTGACAGGTTAATCAGTCAGGTCGTACCTAATGAAACCCCGGACACCCTCTCACTCAAACCAAACCGTTTTAGAATTTAGAATTCGAAGGCAAACGAACTACAGAAGCTGAACCGAGTTAAAGTTTAATGCAAAATATACGAATGCACATTAACTTGTGTTTAAAAAAAAAAAAAAAAAAAAAACTTGATTCCTCAGAGTACAGGCTGTATCAGAGCCGCGCTCTGCACAGAGTCCCGCAGGACAGTGGCCGTTAGCCGCTGCCTGACCGCATGCTCACCAGAACAGCCTATCCTCAGGATTTTTAAATTAATTTTTTTTTGCCCATTGATAACAGTACATGTTCTGAATGATGAAAAAAAAACCTGTTAGTGTAAAAAAAGCAAATGGCAATCAGCCCAAGACTAACAATCAGGAGTACCTAGCTTCAGTCGTTTGTTTGTTTCCTTCAGTCAACTGTAAGATATCATCTTTAATCTGAAAGGCATTATGTGTCTGTCTTCGCTGCATAACGCGCTTATTAACAATGCGGTTAGGGCTGTGTGATGTTTGCACAACGCCGCATTTCCATTGAGTAAACAGGGCCGCCTGTCAGCTAACACCTGGCGATCTGCGCCTCTCTGACTCAAAATGTCACACCAAATTACAGAATAGCAAGAAGCCCACGGTCATGACACTGTAGCACGAAACTGAAGCCGTAAATCAACTGACTAAACCCGCGAGTTATTTTTGTTGGTTACTCAATGGAATTTGTGAGATCTTTTCTGTGGGACCTTATAATTAAATTCATCAAAGACGACTGAATGATAAATAGCATTTTCTCATATAGACTTGACTTTATCATATCGTATAAATATCAACCTGTTTGTTAATCAGAAATCTGTGGTCCAAATCATAAGACAAACTGAATTGAGACTACAGTTTCTCACTTAAGTGGTTTTTGGGAATTTTCACCAGACCAAGTATATTTTTTGGTTTTCCGAGAAGAATGTTTTAATCAGAATAAAACTATTGTTAAAAGTACGTATCAACAGTATCTTTCAGCTTTACATTACATCTTCTGATTCAGATGCAGTTCGTTGTTCCATCGGCAGAGGGCGCAAGGGGAATCAAATGAGACAGAAACATTGTATCATAACCATGCAATTCAATCAATACAGAATTGAATCCGCTCCTAGTGAATAATGATAACGACTTTCCATTTCTTTTCCCAGATATTGACAGCAATGTTGTCCCGCATTGTGCTCTACACTGCACACAGGCGCTCTTGTTTCATATGAGACTGCATTAGGACGCTTTCCTAAGAGTGTCGCTGATTTACATATTCTGAACTGGGTTTCGTGGTCAGAATAGTCATTTTCTTTGTTATAAAATGAAATCCATCAGTCCTAGCCTCCAGTTTTTCTCCTGCAAACCTAAAATGAAGCAACCTCATTATGGGACAGCACAGCCTCGAAAATCTAAATCTCTACAAACGATTTCTCCTCATTCCAGCCAGGAACTGATCTGACTGCTTAGTCTGGCTTAAGAACGACGCCCCGAAAGTACTCATTTGCAGTACTGTCAATCTAGACATGCGTGCAAAGTGGCAAACATCTTCTTGCATTAGCATTTTTCTAATGTATTCTTCAATATGCCGAGTGGCATTTCGCAATTAACTAGCCCGATCAGTCACAGCCGTAATGCAGCACCCGAACATGTACACAGCTCACGTTAATACTGGGTAAATACTGTATCAAACAAACCCTTTACAAATGTATATATCCACAAAAAAATAGCAATCAACAGCCACTTTATTTATAAACAAACAAAGATGCCGAATATAAATACATTTGTGCGTAGAAATGGGGCTGACACGACTGGGGACGGGTGGGCTCGGATGGGCTCAGATGTGCTCTCTGCTCTCGCCCTCTCCCCCCTCTCCCAACTAAAATTACCTAACTGTAACAATGAGACTGAAGAACCAGCCTTATTTAACGCAGCTTCATTTGCATATAAATAGACGATTTCACACAAATTAGTTTTACAAAAAAGGGGATTTGATTCTCCAGCTACCGCCAACCAATTACCAGCTAGCCTGATAGATTAAGTAGCTAACGTTCTCTATCGCTCGCCCGGCTCATACAGAAATGTGCTAAGGAGATTAACCAAAACGGCCGCTGTATAGATAAATATAAAGCCAGACTGAAACATATAACACAAAATAAAGCAAATCACAGCAAAATATGTTGCTTGGTACTGAATATACAAAGGGACATGCAGAACCTTAGGGTCCGGTAGGTCGCCAGTAAATATCTCACCGTATCAGTCATTACCACACATGAGAGAAATAAATGAGGAAAAGCCCCGTTTTTCGGGGTTCTTACCTTCGTATACAGGGGCCATCGGTGCAAGGACTCTTGTTAGTCATGGCAAAAAATGCAGAGAGATTTCAGCTGTGAACTCAGTAAAAATCTGCCATCTTGAGCCTCTGACACGGTCTCAGCCTCCCGCATTGCCAACCCGGTTCATCAGTCAGGAAAAGATTCGAAATTCTCATCCAGGAGTTCTTCTCGGCGACCGGGTCTCCAGGAGGAACGTCCGAGGAGTAATTCCAAAACCGAACCCCGCAGAACTTGAGCTGTTTTTTTGGCTCAAAAGTTGAGCCAAATACCAGGTTTACTTCAGCTGATAGCCAACATGTCTGTAGAGTCCCTGCAAAAGTTGCAATGGTGAAAAACGTAGGGAGTTTGGAGGTAATCAAACGACTATCGAGTCGATCAGGGCTTCAACCGGGCAACACAAACCCATAGACGTTACCTTCTAACAGGCTGTTTTAACTCTTCATCAGGTTGAACAACCCCAGTCGGATTCACGTCTATTTTATGTGACTCGATGGAAAATCAATACACAAAAACACAAAGCTGGAAATTCATTAAACAACTGAGATTTAAAATATGGTTGTGTTCCATAGTTTTCATGCAAACAACCAGGAAAAGAAACAAATAAATTACTCACAAAAACAAAATGTCTGTTTAAAGTTTGTTACTTAAAATCTAAACTAAACCTCAGAGAGTTATTGCATGTTATGTAAATTCAACCACAATTATTGCTAATTCAGTTAGATATGGACATTATTTGCAGAATATACACTCATAGGCCATCTAATTCCACATAATCCAATTCGCCAGTTGTTCTTCTTGAGCCCACAGCCTTGCAATTTATCACAAAAATGCGCTTGATTTTAATATCAATTTCAGGGCAATGTAATGAGATCAGAATACACGGACACAGTGTACTCAAATCAACGCGAAATACTATAAGATGCTCAATGTGTATCTGGTTGAATGAGTCTGCGTGCGATGCCTCTCGTCTGCATTAAACGTTCCTATGACGGCATTGGATTTTCACGGAACGAACTGGAGCAGAATCGGATTACACGGACTCGCGCAGATGCGAGTAATCTGTCCTTTACAAGCCAACCTGGGTGTCTGGGCGTTATTTACTTAAGATTCCCAGCCCGGAAAATAAATAAACTAAACATTAATAAGAGTAGGTAAATATTCCCAACTGTAACTCAGCCCCAAAGCAAAATGTTAAATGTATTTTGCCATATGAATGAAATCTAAGAGTGATGTTAGGGCAATGGAATTACATTTAGGTGAATTTGTGGGTCACTGCATGACCTAAGACTTGTGTTGAAGTGTGTTATCCTGTTTTTCTTTGGCTTTGGGGCTGTAGCTCATCAGACACTGGCTAGGTTGGTACTTGGACAGGACACCTGGTGAGGGAAGTAAGTTGCATTTGGGTACCCAGAGCTCCTCTCCCATTTTATTATTTTTTGTGCATGTAAAAATGTATAAAGCTGGATATTTATAGCTCCTGAAGTACATCGGGTTAAATATCTTCCAGAAGGGAGCAAAGCAGTGTCCCAACTGGGAATCAAACCTGCAGCCTGTGAGTTACCATTACACCACACCAGCACAACATGCTGCTGGGAGTGGTGACGGATCGGCCAGCAAGGGGTGGTCTTCCCTCTGGACCAAAGACACCCAATTTCCTTAATGCTGTGATGGGGACACTGAGCTGTAGGTGATGCTGTCTTTTAAATGGTCCATTACACCAAACTCCTTACTCACTGTGGTTATTACACACCCAGTAGAGACAATAAGCGGGTCCCAGGCTGCCATATAAAAACAACCCATCGTTATCATCATTATTGAATGTTAATACAGACAGCACTCAATCAGAGGATGAATGCATTCTCATACACATGGATCCTGAACAGTTATAATTGAATGTGACTTACTTTTCAATAAATACACAGATAAACCTCAGAGTCCAGCAGACAGTCTCACTTCTATGTCCATATTGTAGCCAGGGTGTGCAACACAGTAACTCAGAAGTGTAAATGCCTTTGACCTCTCTGTTATGTATGATTTATTCTATAATGTGACACCTTTTTGTTGTGTTTTTAAGTCAGTAATGATGGTGAGTGTGTGACTGCTGCTTCTTGAAGAAGTCTTTGAGATTAGATATTTATCTCAATGAGTCCATCAGCAGAAAAAAGGATGAAGTGAAAATAGAAGAAAACACTTTAATCTGACCTCAGATTCCATCTGATCAAAAATAGGTGTATGCATTACTTGTTGTTGCTTGCTGTTCTTCTGCAGTGCAGAGCTTATTTCCTCACAATTATGATATTAATTGATTATTAATTAAATAAAAATGAATGGACATGTAAGTTGTTTTGGTTACTTTTCTGACTTGCACTCATTCGCTTCACATGACATAACTATAGGTCCAACTGAACTACAATATCCAGGAAGCCCTGCCTGATGTGTGCGTAAAAATGTAGTTTTTCATTCCTACCACACTACATTGACCAGAGACGATTGAGTGTCAACAAGAAGCCGTGACAGTTAGCTAACAACTAAACAAGGTAGGTGAAATTGAAAAGAAATGGGCTAATATAACTAACCATCACTTGACTGTATCACAGCTGGAGTTACCTAGTAGACAATACTTTTATCAGTTGATGATGACTTTGTTGAATTAAAATTAAGACACTAAGACATGTTATTTCCGCCGTTAGGTAACACATCGAGCCTGGTGTTATGTGTTCAACCTTGGGACCTCACACACTTGCTTTTTTTGGCATTAACAGAAATATGGGTAGCCAAGTGTGTTTAATGTTAGCTTCCTTAAAATGTGACAGGTATGATCTGAGTCTGTGTTTGTCACATGCCCGGCCGATCTTGCATAGTTAGCCTTGCTGTTTTAGCTGGCTACTTCTGCTTAACTTCGTCTAACAGAAGGCTGCTGATCGAAGCCATTGTCCTCATCACCTTGTGACTGCATCTCGTGATGTAGATGGACAAGAACAGCTTGTCAAAAGCTTTTCAAAATAGCGTAAAACACAATTTCCAGGTTATTCCAGTGCTGACAGTATTTCCCCAGAACATCAAATAGGATAGCTACCGAGAGACAGGCGCTGTGCTGTCATTATAGCGAGCTACTTCAGCGTGAACCTTACAAAAGTCTAAATAAGTTAGACAATACAAAGTAGATTAACGTTTTCAATAATGACAAGCAGACTCACACTTTAAAATTTAGATAGCTTGCAAAACAGGTTTGTTTTTTACGAAACACATTGAATAAGTCATGACGTATAGGACTCTGCGTCTGTATTGTAGCCTACATGTACCAGGAACTGTTTTTCAAATTGTGATTCAAACATATTTACATAAAAGTCTGTGGTTCAAGATGTGTTAATTTGCATTTGAAAATGGCTTTGATTTGGCTGTTTAATTGCATTCATTAAGTGGGGTAACCATCGGTTACAGAATGACATGAACAGTTCTATTCGTAGCAACATAATGCAGGCTTATTTGGATGTCCCGTACTATGGTATGACGTTGTCGAAATATGGACAGCAAGGTAAACATATATTAAATTATTTAATCGTAGTAAATATTAACATGTAACATTTTCATGTTTTAACTGTACAATAATTAAATAACATTCTGATATTTTATTTGAAAGTCATTGCAAAGATATGTTTCTTCTTGTCTTGGAAAGATTTGTAGCTTTCATTTGACACCCAAATGATAGGATACTGTTATTTCAACGTTTGGTTCATCTTGTCCCATATGTTGTTAAAATACTCAAAAACAACCCCCTTGTCTTCAAGTGTAGAACAGGTTTAAATATATCTGAGTATGTAAGGTATTCTTGGGCTCTATCAGATGGGACGTCACCTTTACCTGGCAGATTTACTTTCCAGTTTCAGTTGATTGCATATGATTGGGTTGTAAAGTACCACAGTGAAGCACTTCATGCAGTGTAGTCAACGATCTGACCCAGACAGGTGATCTGTACCTGCAGTGTGTGATATATGACATAATAGAGTGGACAGGTGTTCTGCATCAGTAGCATGTGACCCATAACCTGACAGAGTGGAAAGGCTCTTTCTGGAGCCGTCAGGAGCATGATAAAGAGAGCTTTGGTCCAGAGTGTGGGAACTGTAGGGTGAACTCTGGTGAAACTGCGTCAAATGGCTCACAGAGATGAGTGAATGATTCATCAGCTGTGTCTGGCCAGTGTGGACTCCAAGACAGAGGAAGACAGCCAGTTTGTGTGTGAGCGAGTACAGAGCAGTAATGAGTGTTTGTGTGCGTGCGCGTGAAAAATGGACCTTTGTCACGTTTCTAGTTTGTAAGCAGCACACAGTGTTGCGAGGGTCTGTGGATGGTGATTTGTGCTGTCATGCAGTTGGATGCATCTTCTCAAAGAGGAGAGATGAGGATAACTGAGACAGAAGGGAGCTGTTCAAGCTTATCTTTCCACCTTTTGATCTTTCAACACCCTTTTACCTGTTTAATATTTCATCTTTTTAGCCTTTTAATGTTTTTTTTTCATGCGTGAGCTTGTTTCGCACCCTCAAGCATGAGCTTGTTTTGCAGCATTTGATCTTTGGTACTGTTAGTGATAGTATTTAAGCCTGCCGTGGGTGCTTACCGTTGGGTTTCTCTCTCTGCGTTCTTGCAGGGAGACGTGGTGCCCAGCTCCTCTTTGCCTCGGCTGGCTGGCTGGTTCCTCCTGGTTTGTGTGATGGAGCTGATTCTGGAGATGATGAAGCTGTTCCCCTTTGAGGCTGGCGGGGTCTCCGTGTCCCTGTGCCTGTTTGTCATCTTCCTGGCTCTTCTCTACTGGTAAGTAACGGCAACACGTAGGCCAGTGTCATACTTTGGGCATCCATGAGTACACGAGGGTCCGCGTGGCATAAATTTTGTCATCAGAGGGTGCACGCGAGGCTCTGTGTGGACGTCTGTGTACCTCCGATTTTGTCACTATGCTACAACGGCACCAACTGTGCATGCACTGGAAAACACGGAGAACGGGGACCAATGTCACGTGTCCTCCAGACGGACTAGAATGTAGTGTAATAAGAACAACTATGCGTCCCTGGTATCTGCAACTGTCTGTGTGCACGTCTGCAAGGGAGAATAACCACGCAAGGTCCGGAGTGGGTTCCGCTAACAGTAGGAAATGACAGAACCCAAACAGAACCCAGACATCAACTCAGCCATTAGGGACCCCTCTGTGTACCCTGCTCTCTGTTACAGTCAGCCTCTGAATGAGAAAGGGTGCTGGACAGCGTGTCTAAATTCCACCACCATCTTTTCCTCTTAAACCTATTTTGACACAGTGCAGGTTTCTTTGTTATGAAACCATTGCTTTAGTTTCAGTGACCTGGTGTGCCCATTTTACCGCCTAGAACCCACAGATTTTACATGTTAGTCTGTAGTTTAATTAAAAATTAAATATTTGAAAGGAATTGTTTGCCATGTAGCACAATAAGAGAATGAAAACCACAGTTTGTCTGACTGTTTAAAAGTCTTAGGATGTGAGTATGGTGAATATATGAATATGCTCAACATTTATTCTTCATGGCATGCAAGCTATTTCTTGATTTACTTTGGGTTAAATCATTCCTCAAGACATTACAAGATACAAGTCAAGGGTTGCAACTGTGTTCCGATTGGAAACCAGCATGCACTAAGCCAAGACCTGGGGTACCTCAGGGCCGGGTTTGAGAGCCTCCACGCTAACTGACACGGACGCCGGGTCATTTCAGCTGTCAACACGGGCATTAGTGCCAGCTCCAAGGACAATGGCCCACGATCAAAACACAGAGGGCTAGAAACCAGAGCAGCGGAGAACAGAGAGACACGTCCGCTTTCTGCCGCGCCAACGAACGGGTTATACACTCCAGCAGAGCGCTAACAGATAGAGGCAGCGGCTGGGCGCGTTTCATTTTAGACCACACAATCGCTTGCAATCATGAACCTCCAGACCAGACTACAGCAGAGCAGCAGACGCACACGCACACCAAAGATTGCGTGTAATCCCGCAAAGCAGGAGGTGACCAGACCAGACTACAGTAGAGCGGCAGACGGACACGCACGCCAAAGATTGTGTGTGGGTGTCAGTTCTCTTTCTGTGATTCCGCTTTGTGTGCTGATGGGAATCGTTTCTCTTTATTTTTTTTTAGCATGGTGGGCCTGAGGCCTCAATGCTAATATGGTTGATATAGTGTGCCACTGCTTAGCACTGCCGGGGGGTCCTACATTCTCTCAGCCCACAACCCACTTAATGAGCACAGACATTTTCCATGACCGATCCTTCCTTGAAATGTAGAGTAACATTTGTCAACTGTGCAATCAAATTGTTCTAACGTGCCAAAACAGTATTATCTTTGCAGTGATGGGCTGGATTCAATCAAATGCACACAGTCTGTCTTAAGAGCATAGGCAATTCACTGAAAAAAACATGCATTATTTTTTGGACCCAGTTGGTTTTACACATACTATATTTGTAATAATTGTTTATTGGAGAAGCATAAACGTTTAAAATGGGATGCGTCCGTCAAACACCGTGGCAGTGTGTGTCACAATCTGCTCTGTTTGTTGCCTGGAGGGGCCAGTATGCTGGATCGCCGCCTGAAGCTAAACAGCATGGAAACGCGCCGTACACGGGCGAACGTCGTTTGTGATCGCCTGTGATCCACAACACTCTGAGGCAGTTTTAAAGGCCTGCTTCTGTCATTCCAAAGCCTAAAATGAAGATGTCACATTCTGTGGCTCAAAAAAGGCACGGCACAATGTTCCAAGTCTGAAAATTCACACGTCAGTGAAAGAGTAAGTATTTTCCACCACTAAAAGTCAAGTTTCTGCCTTCCGACTAAAATAATTTTTTGCTTTAGTTCTGTGACTTACACGTCTGCATATATTAAACATGTGACATAGCTATCCAGTTTGCAGCATTTGATCTTTGCTACTGTTAAAGTTAATTTTTTAACTGAATATATTGCCTTTTAGGTCAGTACTGTCAAATGGAAGTCAACTTCCATTTCAAAGGGTGTTACTCCAAGAAACACCAGGAAGTTCATTTGGTTTAAGAGGGCCAATGAAAATTGTGTTTGCCACAGAGCTGAGTTGGAGTGCTGCTCGCGAACTCTCTCCTCTCCTGACTGAATGCTCTGGATTTGCTCCCATATCGGCTGGGCCTCCTCTGTCATTCCCTGCATTATTCCTGTGCATTGCTGGACGCTGGTCCTTCTCCGACTTTTTCACACTCACCCCGTTGTTCCAGACAAATAAATTCCTATCTATTGGCAGAGGCCCGGCCTCCGTTCACACGAATCAGCTGAAAAGAAGCTGGGTTATGTAAGAGCCTTGTACCCTGTCAGGGCTCAAATTAAGATTTATTATCTGTGGATGAAACCAAGTTAGCGCTGGGGGGGGGGGGTGGCACTCAAGACACTGAGGGTTTGAAAGATAACAGGAAAAAGATTTCATATGAAAAACTGTTATCTGTTTCTGGCACTGAACCAAATGGAAGCACGCCACATTAAAAAAAAAAAAAAAAGAAGAAGAAGAAGTCACTGTTCAGGACCCGCTGTTCTGGAGTAACGGTTGTTCTCAGTTTACAGTTATGTAGTGGAACGGTGTGATGATGTAACAGCATTTCTGATTCTGGCAGTCATGAAGATATTCAGTGACATCACAGAATGTCTCAGTTTACAGTGAGAACTACTGTGGAAGCATTGCAATAATATCACAGAATTCTTCTCAGTTTGACAGTGATGCAGAGGAATTATGTGATGACATCACTGTAGTTCTTAGTTTGACAATGTGATTACATCACAATAGTTCTTCACAGTTGACAGTGATGGTTCACAGATGTCCCATAAATTCAGTCGTGTAGAACATTCTGTTCTAGATGGTCTCTTCTCTGAACAACCAGTAATTCGATTCGGTGAAATTATGTATAAAAAGAGTTTTTCTCTTGAAATAAACATATTTTTAATCACACACTGCAGTGTCTGCACTGGGTGCTGGGCTGGTTTTCAGCTCACTGAGAGGGCAGGCCGTCTCACTGTGAAGTCTGAGAATTGAGAGCACAGGATTCCAGTGCGCTCTGACCAGAGGGTAGGGTGCCACCTACTGGCCACTGAGTGTTTGTGCCAAGTCCCGTACGGGCATATCCCATGAGCCACTTCACCTTACCTTTGCTGACCCCCAAATGCAAAATGTTATATAGTTATATAGTGAAGTATTACACACCCAGACCATTTTTTCTTCTCTGTTTTTTTGTCTCAGTTTGATCCAGTTTGATTCGCTGTGCATTGAAGTGACTCTCTGTGATTCACTCGGCCTGGTTGTAATTCCCTGCGATTCACTGTGTCTCACTGTAACTCCCTGTGACTCTGTAATTCACTGTGTCTCGCTGTGACTCTGTGATTCACTGTGCCTTGCTGTAAGTCCCTGTGACTCTGTGATCCTCTATGCCTCGCTGTGACTCCCTGTGACTCTGTGATTCACTGTGCCTTGCTGTGACTCTATGATTCACTTTGCCTTGCTGTAACTCCCTGTGACTCTGTGATTCACTGTGCCTCGCTGTGACACTATGACTCACTGTGCCTTGCTATAACTCCCTGTGACTCTGTGATTCACTGTGCCTCGCTGTGACTCTATGATTCACTGTGCCTTGCTATAACTCCCTGTGACTCTGTGATTCACTGTGCCTCGCTGTTACTCTGTAACTCCCTGTGACTCTGTGATTCACTGTGCCTCGCTGTGACTCTATGATTCACTTTGCCTTGCTGTAACTCCCTGTGACTCTGTGATTCACTGTGCCTCGCTGTGACTCTATGATTCACTGTGCCTTGCTATAACTCCCTGTGACTCTGTGATTCACTGTGCCTCGCTGTGACTCTATGATTCACTGTGCCTTCGTAACTCCCTGTGTGACTGTGCCTCCTGTGACTCTATGATTCACTGTGCCTTGCGGTAACTCCTGTGACTCTGTGATTCACTGATTGACTCTATGATTCACTGTGCCTTGCGGTAACTCCCTGTGACTCTGTGATTCACTGTGCCTCGCTGTGACTCTATGATTCACTGTGCCTTGCTATAACTCCCTGTGACTCTGTGATTCACTGTGCCTCGCTGTGACTCCTGGTCATTAATGTGGTGAGAGAACTAAGGCGGCAGCTGTCCTGGCCTGCACCAGTTCCCCTTATCAAAAGGGGATTTATTTCCCCTCAGCCAAGACCTGAAAAACAGCCCATTCTAAACCAGCGCACATCCCCACTCCCAGCCCCATCCCACCCCGCCCCCCTCTCCGCATTAATCACAGGCTTTGGTTAACGTGGGCCAGCTGACCCATTCGTTGTGCTGCAGTTGGCCTGCATGTGTGTCCACATGCTGAACTGCACAGCAGTGATGGTTTAAATAACCAAACCAAAGTTACCGGTACAACTCCAGGACTGGGTGAAAACAGTTTCTACATCAGCTGGTGAAAGCAGCACAGTTCATAGCCATAGATCCACCCACTTTCAGAATGCTGGCAACATCAGTAACCAATCAAATCAACTCTGTGATGGTGGGTGTAAGGACAGGGTGGATACATATGGCAGTTACTCAAACATAACCTATGGGACTCACAGAATTGGGTTGAATAGTGAGAGGAGGCGTGTCTTAAATGTATCACTCCTTCTGCAAGCTGCTCTCAGAGAATCTGACCAGTGTCACAGCTGCCATGGTCCTGATTTAGCCATGGCTGCCACAGCTGCAATAGCAGGAAGTGAGTTTGGCCGGGGGTGAGCCACAAACAGGAAGTGTCTTTCACAGGAAGTTCCCCCAGCAGAGTCCAGCACCCCAGCAGGGATGTGGTGCATATGAATAACCATTTCACCACGGTTGTGAGAGAGGAGTCAGAAAAACAAACTCTGGTTGCTGTTTACTGAGTGGAAATAACGCAGCTCACTCCTACCAGTGTGCCTGAGGTGAAGGGAGCTCAGAGACCCAACGTATTAATAGAACAGAAAGCAGCGGAAAGGTCCTGAGGGACCAAACGCACAAAACCTGATGTGCTCAAAAATAATGAGGTTGTTTTTCTAAAAACACACACACTCACACATAGGTTGATTTGTCTGTGTTTTTGTGCTCTGTGGGTACAAAAGTGCATCTGCCCTCACGGATTCTTATTCAGGTTATGGGCCTGAGGGGCGGGGCCTCCCCCAGCTGCGCAGATGGCTGTTCTTTTACCCTGCAGATATCATCTGCGCAGCTGGGCCCAGCTCTACTGGCAGAACAGAGGGTGCATGTTTCACTGCATGAGGTCAAAGCCCCACTCCTGCCATACTTACTTCCTGATTTTGCTCAAAGAAATACATAGGCATTCAGTCGTGACGCACATCTACACCAGCCTATCTGGAAAAGTAACACTTGTCTGTAACAGTTCAGTACCATTTCTGCAGTAACTTTGTGAACAAAATGGCTGCATCACAACACACTGTAATGCATGCAAGAATATGAATCGGGACACCTGAGAAACTGTTCTGGAAGGAAGCCAGAAAATGGCCTAACTGTTCTATTACGCATACTTTCACTGGCATGTCAATTTTCTGAACTTGGACCATTGTTAAACACCATTTTTAAACTACAAGTTGAGACATGTCATCTCAAGCACATCGGCATAAGTGGGGTTTTTACAGTGAAAGGGGGAAGGAACTTTAATGGCAGAAGTGGGGGGAAGCTTTGCTATGTGAAGCTAATGCTAAAAGGCAGAGCTTTCTCCCCCGTCCCCGTCCCACGCCGCTCTCTGTTCGGTATTCTGTTTGATCTGCCGCGCTGAGTTACGGAGTGTGACAGAGACGGGTTCAGCGGAGAGCAGCGACGCGCAGAGGGGATGGCGGCAAGCCGCTTAGGTGATCACTACACAACTGTACACCTGCGAGTCATTAATAACCATGACCCTTGGGGGAGGGGGGCGGTCCCAGAGGGGAAACGCCTGCTGCCGATCGCTGTTGTGTGGTATGTTTATGTGTGCGTCCAACTTTGTGTTTGCACGCATGCTTGGTCACGTACATCTATGTGTTTGTTTACATGTGTATGCTGTTGTTTATGATGTGTGTGTGTGGCCGAGTATGGAGTGTTTACGTATATAAAACACCTAATTCAGTAAACGAATCCATCTTTAATCTAGTTCAATCATGATGTTTACTGTATAATGTGAATGGACTGCATTAGTTACGGAGAAACAACAAAAGCCCGCGACCCCACCAGCCCCCTCCTTAACATTGGGCACCCCTGTTGAAGGGGTGGGGGCCCCTCGTCTCCCGTGACCCCCCTCCCCCTCTTCATCGCCCTCTTTTGTGTCCAGGATCTTATCTAACTTCCAGAGATCATTACTTTGACAAATTCAGCCGGGGACCCACGGGCATAATCCATCTGTATATTATGAATAGCCTGTCTGTAATGTGTGCCTTCCTATGCAGTGACAGCAGCATCAGTGTAAACTGAGGAGTGGAGATGGGGGCTTTTTGAAAAGCATTCAGAGACTCTTGGATAATATAATAAGTCTTTACAGAAGCGCAGCATTTCTGTGAAACATTACAACAAATCCAGACATAACCGGAATTTATATTGCCTTTGTCAGTCTCAAAAATAATGTACACACTTTATCACAGATACACAGAATCTGTGTTTGAGTGCTACGCTACTACAGGAGGACTATTATTTATTTATTTATTTATTTATGAATGAATTCAGTAATTTTTGGAGTTGTCACACAATGGTTTGTTGTGTTCCTTTTTCCTCCAGTGCATTATAACCGGTAAACACCAAGAGCTTTATAACTGTGTTTTATCCGGTTCCTTAATCGTCTGTGCCTAGCGCTCTTGTAGGCTTTATGGGTGCTGTTAGCGCAGGGAAGAGGCGTGTCTTTGTAAAATATACATGGTTGGATTTGCAGGAAATGCGAGAGCCCCGTGTTGCGCGAGTCAAACTTCCTGTCCGAACAGTCGCGCGTGGGTCTCGCTGCATTATTCATGAGACGAAAGAAGCGCCATCAGAAGCGAGACAAACGGGAGAAAAATAACGGAATAACGGCGGAGAGGCTGTGCGGCGCGCGGAAATGTGGCGCGCTCAGATAAGAGGGCATAGATCCGTCTCCTGTCACTGCCGCACCACGCTGCCTTTTCATCTTACAAAAAAAAGACCTCTTTTTTGTTTCCCCTGAACACAACTGAGTGAAGACCGTGTGGAAATTGAGTGTTCAGGCAGTTTCAGACTCTCTTTTTGTTTTGTTTATTTTGCTGTAGTTTAGTTTGACTTTTTGTGAGGTAAAACAAAAACCTAAGACTTTTTAAATTTGATTCAGGTTTGTCTTATTGTTAAATTGCAGGAGAACCTTCTCTTCACATACGGTAGCCTTGATCGTAGCTATGTAGCACCTTTTCTGTGGATACCTGGTTTGTTTCTTCAGTGAATTTAACAGGGTGAGCACCTGCTCCACCTGTCTCTGTCAATAACAATATCAAACAGAGAATGGCTTCCAGACACAGTATTACAGAGAGAATCACATAACCCAGACCATTAAACAGCTTCCACCCACTGTTTTAATCCTAAAAACTGTATCACTGCTCTCTCAGATAGTACGCTCTGGGTTTTCCCACGGAAACACTGTTATTCTTCAGAGGGCCAGAATGAGAAGCCAGATCTTCCAGGAACATGTCACATTAGCCCTGCAGCTGCCTCTCTCCCTGGCCTGTATCAGTGGTAGAGACAGGTCCACTTGCGCAAGCATCTTCCGTCCGGTATGCTCCCCTGTCCTCTGTTCCAGCCGTCTCACTTACTGAGTCATTCACTCAATATCTGAATCACTCACTGACCCATGTACTCACTTTTTGAATCATTGAGTCATTCACTCCCTGAGTGAGTTACTTACTGATTCACTTTCACACTAACCCATATAACCAATGAGTAAACTCACTCATTCGCTCACTGAATCCCTGACTCCCATACTCATTTTCTCACTTTATTCACTGACTGGTTCAACATAGAGACAGGAGCAACTCGCCAACTGAAACCTCACCAGCTGTCCTTATTCTCCCTTGTCTCCTAGCCATCTCACTTACTCACTAATTCACATATTCACTCTGACTCTGCATTCTCGTTCACTCAGAGTCTCTTACTCAGTGAGTCACCAAATGAGGGTTTCAGAGCACCCTCCCTGGCACTGCCTTTGGCTGTGAGCAATCTTTTATTTTATTTATTATTTTATTAATCATGTTATTATATTTTTCAGGAGAAATCCCAATAGTCATCTCCTTTTCAAGGGGAACCTGGTCAAGATAGCAGTGTACCCCAATACAAACACAAAAGCACACAACAAAAGATAGCATTAAAAATGTAAACACAGAACAACAGCGACATTAGAATGAAATTGATTAAGCCATAATCTGTGGTGCAAATGGCTGTTGCTGGGTGATCTAACCTGAATGTAATTTTCTCCATCTACAGCACCGTCTGTCCCATGACCCGCTGACAAATATATCGCACACCCTCCTGAAACCAGGACAGGGCACAGATAATTATAGATGGAAACGACACTGCAGCACCAGCGTAACGGTGAAAACGGTGTCCCGTCACGCTTGTCTAGGGGCGCCGGGACATCCTGAATTCCAGCCAAAATTGATGTGTCCCGTACAGAGCTCCTTTAGTTTTTATATACCCCCCCTTTTCTTCCCCTCCTCCCAAAGTGAACTTCTCAGCCCCATCACAGTGATGAAGATTTGGGAGGAGAAAATCATATTCATGTGAGTCTTGATTCATGTCTCCCGATTCACTACTTTTTACAGTGCAGATGGAACACCAGTCGCATACTGCCAGGGCTGTCTGAGGAACAAAAAGTCAGCAAATACTTGGATCACACTTGGGCTTGTCCACGCTACTGCAGAAACACACTGGAGTACACAGAAGCCACACTCCTGCAGAAACACACTGGAGTACACAGAAGCCACACTCCTGCAGAAACATACTGGAGTACACAGAAGCGCACTCCTGCAGAAACACACTGGAGTACACAGAAGCTCACTCCTGCAGAAACACACTGGAGAACACAGAAACCTCACTCCTGCAGAAACACACTGGAGTACACAGAAGCCACACTCCTGCAGAAACACACTGGAGTACACAGAAGCCCCACTCCTGCAGAAACACACTGAAACACACTCCTGCAGAAACACACTGGAGACACAGGCCCACTCCTGCAGAAACACACTGGAGTACACAGAAGCTCACTCCTGCAGAAACACACTGGAGTACACAGAAGCCACACTCCTGCAGAAACACACTGGAGTACACAGAAACCACACTCCTGCAGAAAACCTGGAGTACACTCCTGCAGAAACACACTGGAGTACACAGAAGCTCACTCCTGCAGAAACACACTGGAGTACACAGAAGCCTCACTCCTGCAGAAACACACTGGAGTACACAGAAGCCCCACTCCTGCAGAAACACACTGGAGTACACAGAACCTCACTCCTGCAGAAACACACTGGAGTACACAGAAGCCCCACTCCTGCAGAAACAGAAGCTCACTCCTGCAGAAACACACTGGAGTACACAGAAGCCCCACTCCTGCAGAAACACACTGGAGTACACAGAAGCCCACTCCTGCAGAAACACACTGGAGTACACAGAAGCTCACTCCTGCAGAAACACACTGGAGTACACAGAAACCTCACTCCTGCAGAAACACACTGGAGTACACAGAAGCCCACCTGCAGAAACACACTGGAGTACACAGAAGGCCCACTCCTGCAGAAACACACTGGAGTACACAGAAGCCACTCCTGCAGAAACACACTGGAGTACACAGAAGCTCACAGAGAAGCAGAAGCCCCACTCCTGCATGTTACTATGCCCCACTGCAGAAACACACTGGAGTACACAGAAGGTTCACTCCTGCAGAAACACACTGGAGTACACAGAAGCTCACTCCTGCATGTTACTATGTGCTCCAGTGTATTTCTGCACCAGTAACACTTGCATTTCCTCAGCATTTTTCTTGCAGGTGCACAACAAGCATCACAGACATGTGAAAACCGAATAAAACAACAAGATTAAACACTACATGCACACACAGCAAAAGAGGCTGAGATACAGATAAAATGCTGAAGAAAGTGATGAATAAGGAAAGAAGTGCAGTGTTCCAAGGTTTTTTGCAATCAATGCTGTGTGGGACTTTCTGTGTCTCATCTTTTTGCATCTTAAATATCATATAGCTGGGTATTCATACGGCATAGTCACATGTGCCACTACAAGTTCCTCAGTGCGTTCTGTTCACCAGTCACACCATAATTCTGAAGTTAGTACCATTGAGGTTCTGATGTGTTAATCAATAAGGGTGAAAGACTAAGAACCAACAGTGGGGAAAAAACAATCAATGGCAAAAAAATGGTTTGAGCATAATTAAAAGTAAATTTGTAAAAAAACAAGTGGTTTGTGATGAAATGTGCAGATTTAGCTGTTCTCGTCTCTAGTAGGTGTCTGGAAGTTGCTGGGGAAAAGAGTCACAGGCTTTCAGGATGAGGCAGGCTGAGATCATGGAAGTGTCTGTCTGAATTGGCACAAGAATGGTGGCTGAGCACATGTCCGCTCTCCCCCCAAATAAAAGATGGATTTTTCACCGTGCCGGCTCTCGCTGGGTCGCACTGTGGAGTCATCATCACTCCGCCTCAGCTGTTCTGTGTGTTCTGTGCCTTCTGAAAACGCTGCCAGAAACAAACATTAGCATAACGGAGCTGTAACTCATTTTGCGTTGGGGGGGAGGCAGAGCTGCTGTGCTGACAATAATTAAGGACGTGTCACGGCTTTTATTGCAGTGGATGGTGAAATATGCACGTAATGGTTAAAAGGCTAATGAAATTCTTGGGAGTGGTTGGGATGATGACGTTGGCCCAGATGTGGTCATAACTGGCCCTCCTCTGGGCTGGCATGGGCGCTACGTTGCCTCGGCAGTTCCCTTTTTGTCTCGTGCATGACTGCAGCCAACTACTTTCCACAAACTGTAGCCACTGTGCTAGACTCAAATTCAAATAGGGCCAGATTTATCAAAGACTTGAGCACATGCTAGAATTTTCATGTGTGCACTTTCAATGACATGACTTGTGATTGGAGCAAACAAGCTACCTCAACCAATCACATGCTCTCTTCGTCTTTTTGCACCAGCAAAATAGTTTTGCACGTACTAAACGCTTCAGTAAATCAGGTCTTTAGTCTCTTCAGTGGCACGTCGATGAAGTAAAGCATGAGAATCACCTTGCTGAAGGGATAAGCTGTCCATATGGGAAAGGAGTCAGTGCCCCCGTGTGACTGAGTGCTACGCTACGCTTCCCAAAAACAGACCGCCTGTGTGACCCACTGTCAGCTGAATGGGAGGAACAGTCTTCTTCGCATCTTCCTTTCCTCCCAAAATTCTACGAGACACTTAGAACAGGCGACAGACGACATGAGTGAATAAAGTGCCATCACATCCCGTGGAGAGGCGTAAAGTCACTTGCTGCAGCAGGATTAAAGGAGCTGCATGTCAGCACAAACAGAGATGATGAATAATGCATACCGTTTCTTTTCTTTTTTCTCTTTTTTTTTTGTTGTTGGTGGAAATTTTACATTCCCCAGTACAAATAAATCCTGCTGGTGTCAGTGCTGTGTGTTGGTGTGTCGCGCTTTGCTTATGCTGCATATCTGTGTGATTAAGCCAGAGTAATCTCTGCTTTCCCCTTTCTCTCGCTCTCTCTCACATACTGCTTTTATCCTGCTCTTTCATTCTACATTCACTCTTTCTTTCTCCCTCCCTCTCTCCCTCTTATCAAGTCTAATTTAATTTCACATCATTTTCTTTTGCGGTTTTGTTATTGTTGTTGTTCCCAGATGTCACAGTAGTGTGATAGGGTGATGTTTAGCGTGTCAGTGGTAATGTTTCTCAATGTCTAAATAGGGATGTGGAAGTGTAGTCTAGTGTCTCTTTCTCTTTCTCAAATCCAGATAAAAATTCAAGAAGTTTTACTGGCAGAATATACAGAAAATACTGGCAGAACTTAGAGCAATACAGTAAAGTTAAGCAGAATTGAAAAAAAAAGGAAGACACACACCCTGTCTTGAACAAAGTGCTCATCATGACAAAATGACACTGAAAAAGGGGAAAAAAATGATAGTTCACACTCTGCGCTCATCATTTTTCATTATTATAAGATGAACCCTGATGAAGGCGCATATTTTAGTAAAGTTACGCAGGAAATACAAATACATCATCCATCCAGGGTAACCGTGACAACGGCAGTAGTAATATTAATGTCAGTTCATTTAGTCATTTGCTATGTAATTTCCCTCTTCATAAATTGATGAATAACATAAGTGGGATTCAGAAGATTTGTTATGTTAATGAAGCAATTTACATGGAACCTAATGATGTATTTTGCACTTGGCTGCCTTAATGCAGGCAATGTCAGAGGAGGGAGGCACCAAAAGCGAGGCTTTAGGTCATTTGTTGTAGCTATTTTAATAATGGTTTTAACAAGTACTGTTATTTTGAATAATTCATTTTTGATGTAAGTTTTTGGTTTATGATTGCTCTTTGATTGCAAATCATAAATGTTTGGCATCTGTTAAGGTTTGCATAATTACACTGCAAAAGCCTAAAACTATAATTCAAAACTAAAAGTCAGATGCTCTCGCTTTCTCTCCCTCTCTTGCCCTCTCTGGTCTTTCACACTGGTATTTTAGGGAGAGGCGTGGCCTCTAAGGGCTGGTATATTTTCTGTTGGTCTGATTTTTATGCTCCAGCCAGTGATCGATGTTCACATGTTTGGTAATCATGTCCACTTTTTTCTGCACAGTCACAGCTGTTTTGTTTTGTTGATGTGGACAGTATAAACATCAGTTTCCCACCTACTCTCTCCCTCTCTCTCTCTCTCTCTAGGTACTCCATCTTCCCATACTCCATTTTAACTCGGTGTGGCATCAAGCATCCAAAACCTATTCCTTTCTATGGAAACATGTTCCTCTTTCGAAAGGTAAGCTCCTCTCAGTCCGCGTAAAGGTACCCTCTCTCTCCTGGCAGGTCGTTGGGGTCACTGTTCATTCACAGCCAGGTATAAACCTGGTGCCCACTGAGTCTCATGTCATTTCGACTTCCAGCTTGAAAGAGGACAATTTTTTAGCTCTTCTCAAAAAAAAAAAAAAAAAAAAAAAAAAAAAAAAAAAAACTCAAAATGGCAAGATAATTCTCTTTTGCGTCAGGCGTATGAATGAATATGAAGAGGCAGATTATGGCCTTGTGAGGAGTAGGGGGAGGGGGGGGGGGGTTTAACCTTCTCCCACAGCGTCAGGGTGAAGTCATACTGGGCCCCCTCCCCACCCCCTCAGGCCTCAGGCAGGGAGGAATGCCTGGCTCACCCCATCAGCATGCAGTTCATTAGGTTTGTTCATTAAGGGAAGATTCACCCATAATGAGCTGTAATGCCCCCTAAATAGATTACATGTATAGGAAAGAGCTTCATTTTAATGATGAATATGCAAAGAAGAGAGGGATAAGGAGAGAGAGGGAGGTGGTGCGTAATTACCAGATTAATACAGTATCCCCTCACTCCTAACGGTGCCGTCTCTCCTCCTCTCTCTCTCTCTCCCTCTCTCTCAGTACCATTCAGCTGTTCTTTGCTGGTAGCACTGCCAAGGCAAACATCATATGGAATCGTGCGAAAATGCAGAACATGCAGCGTTTGACACAAAATAATAACTGCAAACACATTGATATAAACAAAACATAAAACAAATTTCTCTCTGTCTGGCTGTCCTCTGCTGTAGTTTAATTCCGGTGCATAAGCATAAGAGTAGAGCGTATGAGTAGAGCCGAGTGACGTTTGCATTATCTGTCCCTAGCAAACTAGCATCCGTCCTTTTGTTGACATTTCTCTATCAACTTTTTTCCACAGCAGGCTTTTTAAAAATTCTGAGCTGTACTCAGTAATTTCATGGCATGTGATGCATAATGTTAAAATGTGGCAGACACGTACTAGACATTATCACATGTTGTGGTAATGCTGAAGCATTACCAAAAAAAAAAGAGATAAAATATTCTTATAAAAATGCCTTTTCTGCACAAAGCCAACCCAGATTGATGGGACAGGGGAGTCTTCAGCACTGCAGCCTTTGCTCCACAGTGACACCTAGTGGTAGCTGAAATTGACTGTGGCGATAGTACCAGAGTAGATGATTTGCGATGGCCGCTGTTTCATCTCCCTGCTGAAACTGTTACATTTGCCATGTTGTGCTGTGTTTTTCTTAAACGCTGTCTCTAGTTCTATAGTAATGGGAAATTCATGGGGTGTTGCGCGGAACGAACAAAAAAAGAACCTGCGTGAACATATTGAGCAAAATCTTGCAGTTTATTTCTTTTAATCTGTTTTTCATGTTGCTTGGATTTTGGGTTTTTGTGTTTGTTTAGTCTCACACTGAACTGTAGGTTTTATACAATGTTAAATGAAGACCTTTTAAGTCTTTTCACTCTTTTTCGTTCCCCTGGTTTCTCTCATTCTCTTTTTCTTTCTTTCTCCCTCTCTCATTACACCTCCCCCTTTGCTCTCTCAGAGTGATACTCATATTCTCTCTCTGTCTGAGAGCCGTATCTCCCTGTTGACTAAGAGATATCAGTGATATTACTGGTAGCCATGAGGCGTGTGTGTGTGTGTGCATGTGTCTGAGAGTGTGTTTTGTGTATGTACATGTACATGTGTGTTTGAGTGTGTGGCATGCATGTGTCCGTGAGTGCACTATGTGTGCATGCGTTTACATGTGTGTTTGAGTGTGTGGCATGCATGTGTCTGTGAGTGCACTGCATATGCAGGCATGCGTTTGCGTGTGAAGATGCACTCATGCTCATTGCGTGTTTCGCAGACCCCTCAGTTCCTGCAAAACCCCTCCGCTCAGTGTGCCGTGCGGACGATCTTTCACTCCTCTACGGTCGTTCAGATCCTGTTTCTGCTCAGCCAGCTGTGCTCTTGCGTAAGCAGAGCCGTGGCTGGCGACGCTGGGGGCTCCCGGGCTGCGGTCTGGACCGCCAGCCTGCTGAGCACACATCCAGGGGGAAAGATGAACCCTCCCCTCTCTGTGTTTCTGTGTCAGCACAGCTCTTACAGTGTCTGGTTTCAGACCCTCCTGCTTTAACAGGCAGTGTCATAAAAATATTCATAATTTCAGCTGGAAACTGTAGGTGTTATACTGTATGTATTCCATTGTATTTTCATTTTTTGTTTTCTTTTTTGATTGAGCTATTTCCTCATCATTATATTGGGTGGCAGAGTATATGCTATATAGAGCTTAAAGACTGGCCATACATTCTACATAGCTGGTTTCACAGAGAGCTCCAACCCAGAGTGAAAAAGCAAAAAAAAATAAAAAAATAAAAACACTCCCCTCCCCACTTTCTCAAGTGTCAAGAAAAAAATCTCACAGTTACAGGAAAAGATGCTTTTCATCGCAGAGAACATTTGGAGAGACAGTCACATTGTGAGGGCGTTCAGATAAGACGACTCCGTCATTCTGTATGGTCTCATTCATGGTGACAGACAAAGCACGACTGATCTGGTTGTGCATAGTGACTGAAATTGCAGGGACAGCCTACAGAGTGACTGCGCAGCTCAGCCAGGGGACTGTAGAGAGACTGCGCAGCTCAGCTGGGGGACTGTAGAGAGACTGCGCAGCTCAGCTGGGGGACTGCAGAATGACTGCGCAGCTCAGCTGGGGGACTGCAGAATGACTGCGCAGCTCAGCTGGGGGACTGCAGAATGACTGCTTGTGATAGCCTGCATTCTCCTAAATCAACACTTAATGCAGCAACTTAATTGAGCAACTGGCTAAAAAACGGTTTGGTCAGGATGTCAGAACTATGAATAACAGAAAAAAAACATGATTTAAAAAACAAGACAATAACAGGACTCAACACTCAGGACTGGGAAAGTTTCCACAGGTTTGATCCATGGATCTGTGATGAGTGTAACACCACAGCCCTTCTAATCAATAACCATCAATCGATACTGCTGGCCCCAAAACTTTCCTTCCGCTCGCCTCATTCCCCTTCCAAGTGCTCTTCTACAGTCCATCAATGAGAGAGAGAAGGAGAGAGAGAGAATCTTCTCAGGAATGTGTTTTTTACTCCATCCTTATGCTTCCCTATCTCTATTCACTCCTTCCTCTGGAGTCCTCTGAAAACCAGCAGCACTACAGAGATGAGCCCAAAGATTTTTTTTTTTAATTTCCATATCTGTTTTATCATCTGTGCATTTTATACATTTTTAATATTCTTTCCTGCATAACAAACAATAGAAATGAAAAGATGTGATAAGCTGAACTGTGGCTTGTGTGAAACATTGAGAAGGTAATATCTGAGACAGGCAGCGACGGCTGCATAGGGGGGGTGTGGCTGTTCCCGACTCAGACTGTCCCAGCTGGAATTGGGAGCCTTTAAAATTGAAACTAAATGTATTTTCCCCTCCCCCTCTAGGGCTTCTTTGGCGTTCACGCAGAGCTGATAAACAAGTACGGGAAAGTTTGTGGGTAAGTGGCCAGTTTTGTTACTGAGAAATAACGCAAGAGGCAGGTGCGTGCAACGCAGATGCTGAATGACAGTCCTGCAGTCTCTGCATGTAACTCTGCTGCTGTGTCATTAGCAATGAGAAAATCCTACCCGCACACTGCTAAGACAATATCAGTTTCACCTGTAAAGGTGAAGTATGATTGATGCTTACATATTGACCAGAAAAAGATGGATAAACAAAAGGTGCTCTGGTGCACAGATGAAAGACCAGTTGCATGAATTCTCAGATCAATACATACACCTACACCTGCAAACCTGTACCTGTGCAGGACACAACATTGGTCTACTTAACCATAGTGGAAACTGCTTCACAGATTTCTGATATTACTGCATGTCTCCCGTTTGCCTTAAAGATGATTATTAGCGTTGATGAGAGGCACATGAATATGCATACATCACTAATCGCTCACAGTTATATTCCTCTGTAGTGCTTAGCAGGTGGAGCTCTTGAGAGAGAGTCTCTGCACTTTAGCTGAGGGGTTTGGAATAAAAAATATTACAGTTTTATTATTAGAGGTGAGAGAGAGCTCAGTGCAGCCACAATTACACACACACACTCACACAGATACTCATAGATATACAGAGACACACACACACATGCACGCACACACACATGCACAGATACTCATAGATATACAGAGACACACACTCTCTCACACAAACACACATACACACACACAGATACTCATACATGTCCAAAGAGAGACACCGGCATGCAAACACACAAACGGATACTCATAGATATACAAAGACACACGCAGGCATGCAAACACACACACACGGATACTCATAGATATACAAAGACACACGCAGGCATGCAAACACACACACACGGATACTCATAGATATACAAAGACACACACAGGCATGCAAACACACACACACGGATACTCATAGATATACAAAGACACACACAGGCATGCAAACACACACTCAGATACACACACACAGGAAATGGTGGTTCCTACTCAGATAGAATTCCTTTGTCCTCCTGTGCTATGTAGCGGAAGATAGAGAACGAGGGGTGGGGGGGTGTGTGGTTATTTATTCATGGTGCCCTGCAGCAACTTGGACTCTGCCCCCACCCCAGTCCTAACACCCTCCTCTATGTTTCTGTTATAATTTAGGGCACAGAGCTATGCTAACGTGCTAACATCCCCCTCTCTGTCTCACTCAGTTATTATTTAGAGCACAGAGCCATGCCTCCACCCCCTCTCCGTTTCTCTCTGTTATTATTTAGGTCATAGGGGCATGCTAACGTGCTAATGCCTTTCTCTTTCTGTTATTCTCCAGGGAGGAGACCTGTGGTGATGCTGATGGTCTCCTCTCTGGTATCTCTCTCTGTTATTATTTAGGATGCCAGGCCATGCTAACATGCTAATGTTTCACTCTCAGCTATTATCTAGGGCGAAGGCCGGTGGTGGTGGTGGCCGACCCAGACATGCTGCGGCAGATTATGGTGAAGGAGTTCAGCAGCTTCCCTAATAGGATGGTGAGTTAGAGGGAGGGAGGGAGAGAGAGATGGAGAGAAAGAGAGAGGAAGGGGGGTGGAAGAGAGGGAACTTCAGACTGCCAATGGTAGACATACCAAGGTTGGTTCAGCTCCATTTTAAGTCAACCAATTTAAAAAAATTTAGTGAAATTCCAATCATTAATTTAAGAGTATGTAATCATCTGATTGGATTTGAGGGGGTCTTGGTGTAAAATGGCAGCCGTTTATTGCCCACGGTGGAGCTTGAAGTAAGTTGCTCCCCTTCACTGTGACCTGCTCTGAGATAATAGAAATGCAATCCATTATAGATGTGCTGGTATTTTTGACCTGAAGGTTCCATGAGACCTTATTGGGTTCCGGGAATAGAATCTTGACCATATTCTGGATCAGGAGATTGCTGTAATACCAGACCTTTAACATGCGATTTTGGATGTTGCCGATTGTGTGATTTTAATATAACGATTAACGATTTAATATAACTATAAACGATTGTCTTTGATTGAGATGTCTTTCATCACTGAACCTTTCTCTACAAATATTTTGCCTTGTTATTGTTACCTGCCTAAGGACAACTGATGAAATTTAGCTAGATAGCTAATGCTAGGACAACCAACAGCTAAATGTCCTCACATAAAATAAAATCAGCATATACAAACAAGTAAATTGTAAAACATTGTGGAAAATAACAGCTGATCCTGAGAGAGTCACAGGAACGGGGACTCATGGCAACCTCGATCATGGAGTGTGTGATCGTTTGTGGAGGCAGATTATCGACCATGCGCTTCTTTTTCCCCTCGTAAACACCAACATGGCACACTTTCCTTGGCAAGGAAAATGGAAAAAAACACTGACCTCAAAATGCCCCAGAGCAACACTGGTCACCTCTGTGATAGAGAGTATGGGAGGCTATCTGAGATAGCGTACTGTGTGAATAGAGAGTATGGCAGGCTATCTGAGGTAGCGTACCGTGTGAATAGAGAGTATGGCAGGCTATCTGAGGTAGCGTACTGTGTGAATAGAGAGTATGGCTGGCTATGTGAGGTAGCGTACCGTGTGAATAGAGAGTATGGCTGGCTATGTGAGGTAGCATACCGTGTGAATAGAGAGTATGGCTGGCTATGTGAGGTAGCGTACTGTGTGAATAGAGAGTATGGGAGGCTATGTGAGGTAGCGTACTGTGTGAATAGAGAGTATGGCAGGCTATCTGAGGTAGCGTACCGTGTGAATAGAGAGTATGGCAGGCTATCTGAGGTAGCGTACCGTGTGAATAGAGAGTATGGCAGGCTATCTGAGGTAGCGTACCGTGTGAATAGAGAGTATGGCAGGCTATCTGAGGTAGCGTACCGTGTGAATAGAGAGTATGGCAGGCTATCTGAGGTAGCGTACCGTGTGAATAGAGAGTATGGCAGGCTATCTGAGGTAGCGTACCGTGTGAATAGAGAGTATGGCTGGCTATGTGAGGTAGCGTACCGTGTGAATAGAGAGTATGGCTGGCTATGTGAGGTAGCGTACTGTGTGAATAGAGAGTATGGGAGGCTATGTGAGGTAGCATACTGTGTGAATAGAGAGTATGGGAGGCTATCTGAGGTAGCGTACCGTGTGAATAGAGAGTATGGCAGGCTATCTGAGGTAGCGTACGTGTGAATAGAGAGTATGGCAGGCTATCTGAGGTAGCGTGCCGTGTGAATAGAGAGTATGGCAGGCTATCTGAGGTAGCGCACTGCGTGTGAATAGAGAGTATGGCAGGCTATCTGAGGTAGCGCACGTGTGAATAGAGAGTATGGCAGGCTATCTGAGGTAGCATACGTGTGAATAGAGAGTATGGCAGGCTATCTGAGGTAGCGCACCGTGTGAATAGAGAGTATGGCTGGCTATGTGAGGTAGCGTACCGTGTGAATAGAGAGTATGGCTGGCTATGTGAGGTAGCGTACCGTGTGAATAGAGAGTATGGCAGGCTATGTGAGGTAGCGTACTGTGTGAATAGAGAGTATGGGAGGCTATCTGAGGTAGCATACCGTGTGAATAGAGAGTATGGCAGGCTATGTGAGGTAGCGTACCGTGTGAATAGAGAGCATGGCAGGCTATGTGAGGTAGCGAGTGTACCGTGTGGTTACAGTGAGCTTGGTGAACAGCTTGGAGTTACCCTGCGTCTCTCCACTGTGTTACTGCGCGGCTGTAAAACGATAAATGGTGATAGTACGATAAAGGTGAAATAATAAACGTGGACAAAAATCAATACCGAGAGGAAGTACAAGGCGGTCCTGTGAGAGCTAGCCAGCGTTCGAACACTGATGTGTCTGTTTACTTTACACATACACACATGCGGTGCTCCCCTGTCTGAGCTCAGGTACCTGGGAGAGCCCAGCCAAATCAAATCAAATTTATTTCTATAGTGCATTTTATAATGTGATAAGTAATAGATACACTACATACCTTATAAATTATAACCTACTCTTGTCAAAATGTTAGATTGTTCCTGTTTTTGTGTGTGGGTATGGAAACTGCACAAAATGCATTGCGTTAAGGTTCTTCTGTTTGCTTTATTTCGGACAATCCTTTTGAGAAATCTCATTTACGAGGGGCACCTGGTATAAAACGCAAAGTCTCTAAGGCAAAAGACAGTCCTTTAATCTGCTTTAAAAAAACAGCCGCTGACTCAATTTGAGAACCCTAATTAAATTTTTTTTTTTTTTAAATGTCGAGTTTACTTTTTCCCCTTTGTTATTGTCATTAATTATAGCATTAGCCATGCTTTGCATCGAAGCCATTAAGTTTTGTGTGTTTGAGAGATCGGGGCGTCTGTAAACCAGGTCTCCATGGAAACAGCACAACAAACAGCAGCCCAGTGGACCACGCTCTCACTGACGGACGTTGAGTGTGTGTGTGTGTGTGTGTGTGTGTGTGGGTGTGAGAGTGAGTGCATGTATGGGTGGGTGTGTGAGAGTGAGTGCATATGTGTGTGTGTGTGTGTGTGTGTGTGTGTGTGTGTGTGTGTGTGTGTGTGTGGGTGGGTGTGTGAGAGTGAGTGCATGTGTGAGTGTGTGTGTGTGTGTGGGTGCATGTATGAGTGTGTGTGTGTGTGTGTGTGCACGCACATGCAGTTCCTTTCGCATCGTCCAGGACAGGGCTATTCAACGAGCAACTCCAAGACCAAACGTGACCCACAGCAAATCTACCTTTAGCACTATAATAACTGATGTGAAACAGCAACAACAACAGTAATGATTAGTATAACTCACTGTCTCAACATATACTGGCTGTGCGTATTTCACAAAGACACCCACCCCTTTACACACATGCACAATACACCTCATTAATATACACAGTTTCGTATATAGTGCATGCAGAATATTGAGCCTGTATGAAGCATTTTTAAAAGAATATGACCCTCCGGGAGGTAGCAGCTTCACCTCCGATCCTAAATCACTGTCATCTAGAGGAGGCAGGAGGCTGATGAGAAGGAGCACATATGTGCTTCATGTTGTGCTCATGGCATGTCTCATATGTTGATCTGTATGCATGGTTGTTTTTATATGGTAAGCCTAAGAGCTTAAATAAACTTTCCGTATGTTTAAGGTAAAATAAGGATTCCTGTTGTTTCCTGTTCTGATAAATCACTGTGTGGATCTGGGGATCTGTAATTCTGATGGAAATGCCTGCGGCTGTGTTCATATTTGCAGATTGTAAGCTTGCTGCTGGTTTAAGACTCAGACGTTCAGAACAAAAGCAGAAGTAGCGAGGCGCGATCGCAGAGCCCGATAATGAGCAGCCTGTTTCTGCTGTCCATGCAGGAAATCTCGTATGTGTTGCTGATTTTTTCAGCTCTTTCAGCAAATGAAAATCCATGTTCCTGTTGCCTGGTGACAGAGCTGCAGAATTAGATTATTGCATTAAGTTTACACCCCATAATGAGAGGGGAGATATATATTGGTGTTATATTTGGTGACAATGTACACTCCATAACACTCTTTCTCCATGTTGTTATTCGGGTTGTCATTATTAATTGCTCTCAGCACACTTAATGTTCAGTTCCTTAAACAAATAGGACGTGTGTTTTCTGGTTACAGCTACACCCCATCCATTAGTCTTCATTAGAGACGTGTTTGCTTTGGTTTGTTGGGTCTGAGCTGCATGGGACAGCACATGTTCTGGGCTTTTTGGACAGTCTGCGTTTTTTGCATCATTAAGTCAAGTTCCATTTCTGGCAAGGGGAAAGTCAAATCAAGGTGTTCTTCAGGTAAAATTAGCGAGGTTGTCCTCGGCTGTTGTTTTTTTTGCTGCAGTTTGGGGAAAGGTGTGTGGCCTTGTGGGACCTCCTGATTTCTCTTCTTTCTCTGCAGACCATCCGAGCCGCCACGAAGCCCATGAGTGAGAGCCTTCTACTGCTGAAAGACGAGCGCTGGAAACGAGTCCGCAGCATCCTCACCCCGTCCTTCAGCTCCGCCCGCATGAAAGAGGTATGCACATACACAGGCGCGCTGGCGTGCACGCACACACACACACCCTCCTTCAGCTCCACCCACATCAGAAAGGTACTTACACCTTTAGCTCTGCCCAAATGAAAGAAGTTCACGCTGACTCCCTTGTTTAACTCCATCTGTGGGGAAGAGGTAGACAAACACCTTCATTAGCTCCACCCACTAGAGAGAGGGAACTGGTAAAGACAGATTCAGGATCTGGGCTGGTAATACTGAGGTTGCAGGTTCGAACCTCAAGTGGGGCAACTGCAGTATTTCTGTAAATATCCAGCTGTGCAAGTGAAGGGTACATACAGACTAAACGTTGAGTAAGTGTAACTTGCTCTGGATAAGAGTGTCAGTTAAAGACTCAGAGGAAGACAACCTCTCACTTGATTGAAGCAATACGCCCCCCCCCTCCCCCCCAGCCTAATTCAGCTGTCCAGCAAGGCCCCATTACCCATCATCCCCTGCAGCCCACTTGACACATTTTAACACTCACTCCAGTTTGTTTAGCTCTGCTCTCTTTCACATCCCTGTGGTGTCACATTGTTTAAACTGGACAGTGTCTGCGATGGATCGGTCTGCTGGTTCCCACATGAAAACCCCCCAACCAACCCGTGTCTCTGGTGATTCCCCTCCCCCCCCACCAGGCCAGTGTTACCGAACCCTGCCACTGAAATCCAGCCAGTCAGGAGTGGCTATAAAGCTGTTATAATAGTGTTATAAAAGGCACTGTCGAGCTGTCAGTCTAGCCGCTGTCTGAGAGCAGTTAATGACAGACTGTTGAGTGTGAAACTTTGAGGATGTCAGCAGAATGTTTGAGGGGTCATTAGTGTAACTGAGCTCGGGGGGAGGGGGCGGGGTGATGGGGGGTGATAGCTCATCTCAGTGGCAAGCTTTCGAAGCATTAGATTTAATTAGGTCTGGATAAGCCTGCTCGGCTGCTCGGCGGGAGCTGGGCGGGATCCGTCCTCCTCTTTGTGACTCCTCAGCGTGTGGCTGTATTTGAGCTGATTATTGAGGAAACACTGGGCCCCAGTGGTGACGCGCTGCGGTATTAATGTGTGTGAAACGCTGCGGCAGCTTGGCCAAGCTCAGGGCTAGTAATGGCTGCTGTAATGGAGACCCTTGTGTGCTTAATGAATGTGTGACTCTCAGGGTAAGGGTCTCCTGATTGGCCCCTGTGATTGGAGGCCAGTGAATGGAGCTCTGTGATTGGTTGCTTTTGATTGGAGCCCTGTGATATGGGCTATGTGATTGGCTGCCTGTTAGTGCAGCTCTGCGATTGGGGGCCTGTGACTCCTCCACTTAGAAGCGTCAACACCACATCACTGCATGTGTGTAACTCTCAGAGGGACGCTATCAGTAGGTCACCTGGTTCAGGTGACAGCTCTGAGACCTCAGACAGCAGGCGGGCGGAACCAGAGGGAACACTGGGGTTATTTCACCTGGTACAGGTACTTTGATACCTGCAGAGGACCAGGTAGGTCAAAACCGGGGGCTACATATCGTATTGTTATTATTGTTCAGCCCAGCCAAGAACCCATACTTCCCGACGTTTACAGACCTGAGGGCCTCTAAGGCATTGGTTGTTTGTTCAACGTCTGTCTATTTGTTTTGTCTGTTTCCTGCTACACTCTGTCTGTGATCGAAATAACTCCGTAACCTGGTTCCACCTGAAACCCCTCCACTCTGTAGACCACAGACCACTGGCAGAAGGGGTTCATTGCAATTACCAATTGATGGTGGGGTCCCCATTTACCTAGGGGGGGCACGGAGCTGAAATCAGCTGTGTTTCACAGCCATTCTCTGACACCCACCCCCCCATTCCATGTCTCACATGTGTGGGGGCTTTTGCTTGAAGTCTGTATGTATGATTCATGCTTTGTAAAAATAGCTTGTTAAAAAAAAAATGAAACAAAGAAAGAAAGAAAGACCACATGCTGGGAACTCAATTAAAGAAAACACATTTTGGGGTTGAATGGCTGTGTGGATAATTACTCTTTTTCCCTTTTTTCCTGTTGTCTGTGTGCGGCTCCTGAGAACGGCCCTCCAGTTGGAGAGGACAGGGTCGCGTTTGGAGTCCGTGCAGGGGTCGCGTCTGTGGCGTGGGTGGAGTGTGCAGGCCTGTGACCTTAACTGTGAAACCATGGAGGGGGGTTACACAGCTCCCACACACACACACACACACACACTCTCACACACACACGCACACACTCACTCGCACACATTCTCACGCGCACACACACACAAACACACACTGAAAGGCGTTTGACCCTGCTAATTATAACATGCCATGACATCACGCAGCGCTAAACGGCGAGCCACACAGACGGCGCTTTCACACAGTCCCTCCGCTCCAGAAATCGCCATGGGAAACGCCACTGCTGGCATGAGCCGGGCACACACATAAATAATTTATGAACCAATAAACGGTTTTACAGCGAAAAACCAAACACTCGAAGAATGCGCTCATTCAGCGTTATGCTGTTTGGTTGAGGGTTCACAGTGTGACTGAGAACGTGGAGAACAGTTAGGACAAACGGCGTGGCTGTAGCCAGTTTGCTTTGTCATGCAGTGAGTCTGACACATCGAGAACCTTAGATCAATCATGAGGATAGCTTTTCTGCATCTTTCTCAGATGGCAGAGTGAGTTTAATATGTTTGTGGCGACGAAACCTCTGTAAAGATGATTGTGGGGTTGCTAAAAACATCTCCTGCGCACTCATCAGAATACACCAGAGGAGAAACCGCACTCTAGCTCCGTTCATTTAGCCTGTCAGGTCAGGCCCCTGGAGTCTAACCCACTCAGAGCTAACGAGCTAACAGGATTTCACCCACCCAGGCCACTGGAGCACCTGAGCCTCCCACAGTATCCATTGTGATGTAGCTGAATTGGGGGTGTAGGGGTGGGGTATTTGGGGACATTTTGCCAGGGGGTTGAAGGATGGTGGGCAGTTTTGACATGATGTGTGTATGTGTGAGTGCATGCATGTGTGTGTGTTTGTGTGACAGCGTTTCTGCCGTTTGAGTATGTGTGCATGCATTGTTGCTCTTTGAGTTTGCAGGTGTGCATGCATCGGTTTGTGTGCGCGTGTGTGTGTCTGCCGTTTGTGCGTGCATGTGTGCGTGAGTGTGCATGTGTGTCTGTGCGTTTGTGTCTGCTGTTTCAGTGTGTGTGTGTACATGGGTGTGCATGTGTGTGTCGTACGCACTGAAGTGGAAATTTGTGCTCTGTGGTTCCAGATGGTCCCACTGATTCATGCGGCCACAGACACACTGATGGGAAACCTTCAGGGCTTCGCCCAATCAGGAGAGAGCTTCGACATCCACAGGTGAGCCTCTGCCCTGCTGCAGGCCTCAATGCATGCGTGTGTGTGTGTGTGTGTGTTTGAGCCCTTAATGCCACAGGTGTACATGTGTGCAATCTCTGGTTACCTGAACAGGTGTGTGTAATCTCTGGTAATCCGGTTACCTGTGCAGGTGTGTGTAATCTCTGGTAACCTCTGGTGTGTTTGTGAGTGATTATCTGGTTACCTGTGCAGGTGTGTGTGTGTGAGTAATTATCTGGTTACCTGTACAGGTGTTTTGGCTGTTTCACCATGGACGTGATCGCCAGCGTTGCCTTCGGCACCCAGGTGGACTCGCAGAAAAACCCAGACGATCCCTTCGTCCACCACGCCCAGAAGTTCTTCTCCTTCTCCTTCTTCCGTCCAGTCATGTTCATTTTGAGTATGTCATCGCTGCAGGCTGAGCAGCCCCTGCAATCACAATTGAACATCACAGCCACTGCACTAATGCTACTGCAAACAGGAAGTGCTAACAGAGAGGAACTGCCTTCAGTTAGTGACTGAGAGTAATGCTACTGCATACAGGAAGTGCTAACAGAGAGGAACTGCCTTCAGTTAGTGACTGAGAGTAATGCTACTGCATACAGGAAGTGCTAACAGAGAGGAACTGCCTTCAGTTAGTTAGTGACTGAGAGTAATGCTACTGCATACAGGAAGTGCTAACAGAGAGGAACTGCCTTCAGTTAGTGGAACTGCCAGGAAGTTCAGTTAGTGACTGAGACTAATGCTACTGCATACAGGAAGTGCTAACAGAGAGGAACTGCCTTCAGTTAGTGTGCTAATGCTAGAGGAAGGAACTGCCTTCAGTTAGTGACTGAGACTAATGCTATAGCATACAGGAAATGCTAACAGAGACTTCCATTTCATTAACCTGATAATGGGTGGGGCTATCCTGAGCTGTCAGTCACATACTCTTTTGAACAGAAACATTTTCTCTCCACAATGATTGGTTCCTGTCTCGTGCTTTTAGCTGCAGACCTCAGCAGTGTACCAGAATAGAGTGATTGACCGAGGAACTAGCGAAGACTGCACACGTTTTTGGGTTTGTGATGGTGTGTTTCCTTCCCTCCCCCGCAGTCGCCTTCCCTTTCCTCATCGCCCCCCTGTCGGGGATCATCCCAAATAAGACGCGGGACGAGATGAACAGCTTCTTTGTGAGCTGCATCCAGAAGATCATCAAACAGAGAGACGAGCAGCCGGCCAGCCAGGTACAGTCACATTAAATAACTCACTTAAAATGATTTAGGCTAAAAATTTGGACAAGTAAAGTAAAGCCTGGTCTTTGGACTGACTTGTGTAAAGACCACTCAGCTGGTTGGTTGGTTAGTTGATTGATTTGTTTCTTGATTGGCTGACGTCCCCTGTCCTTCCCACAGCGGAGGCGGGACTTCCTGCAGCTGATGCTGGATGTGAGGAGCAGTAAGGAGTGTGTGGGGCTGGAGCACTTCGACGTGGTGAACCAGGCGGACGAGCGGGCGCCGGACTCCCACAGCCCCACCCATGACGCCCAGCAGCGCCGGGCACTGAAGAGGATAATGACGGAGGACGAGATCGTGGGTCAGGCCTTCATCTTCCTGCTGGCCGGGTACGAAACCAGCAGCAGCACCCTGGCCTTCGTGGCCTACCTGCTGGCCACACATCCAGAGTGCCAGCAGAGGCTGCAGGAGGAGGTGGATGACTTCTTCACCAGACATGTGAGTGACCTTTCACCTCTGCTACTGGTTCTCAACAGTTCTGCATGATGGCAAGGTTCTGGGGGAGGCCTAACCGTATTGGCTCTAAAAAGGCAAGGCCTGTTTTTCCTGATTCTGGAGTGGGAGGAGCCTGATGACGTAGTGGCAGAGACCCTTGGGGTGTTCCAAGTCCAGGCTTGATTCAGAGCTGGATACTCAGTAGATTGTAGGTTAATGATTAGCCTAGCTGGGCTGAATGGTCATTTTGTATTCCCGTGGGTACAGAAGAGATTTGACCTTCTCCTAAAGATTCTAAAGGGGTGTGGCCTGTTCCTCAAGATTCTAAAGGGGTGTGGCCTATTCCTGAAGATTCTAAAGGGGTGTGGCCTTTTCCTTTGGGTTCAAAATGGCTGTGGCTTGCTTGCTCCTCGTGATTCTGTATGGGTACACCCGAAGACTGAACAAGATGCTTGTCCCTGTTCTTGTCTTGGTGAAATGATATTTTATTGCTCCAGCATTTTAACTCGCCTAGCCTCACACCGTCTGAGAAGTTTGTCTGGGTAAGGAGGCCCTTTGTAGAAACACCAGAAGCCCCTAGTACCCAGGGAATGGTTATTGTATCTCCCGTTTCTGCTGTCTGGTTTTACATCAAGCCAGTCAAACTTTTAACAGTTTATTTCAAATCCCTATATTTAGTTTTAACCTATGGCAATTCCTGTTTTTAATTTTAGCTTTTAGCCTGGATTTTATGATCTTGTTTCTGTTTCTGTGGTCTTTTTGTGTTTGATTTCTTGGTGTTTATACAGCTTTTAGTGCCTTTTGCAGCTTTTATGTGTGTGTTTCTTTGATTAATTTTATCCTTCAGCTCTTTGTGTGCACGAAAACCACTTCACACATAAAATGCAAGATTGTAAACATCGGCATCATTATAGTATTATCATGATTATAGTTCTTCAAATGTGATTGGAGATTTTTTTGTACTATTATGGTTTTTCCATGTCAGTAGAGGTTTTTCTGCTGTGTTTCTCTCCTTCATACGGACCCCCTGCAGTGTAATCTCTGAATGTAGGGCAGCTTGGATAGTGCATGGGCCCCCTTCCCAAATCTCCGTTCCCCCTCCCCCCTCCCCCAAAGGGCCCCCCAGGACCTTCTGTTTGCTTTTCCTGAAGATGAGGAAGGCATGGGGGGGTCCAGAAAACTCGGCCAGCCTCTGCTCTTATCATCCATGTGTAGCACAGCACTTACTGTACCCCAAAAAGCACAGTACAAACAGGCTGCCTCACACTTACTGTACCCCCCCCCAACAAAAAAAGCAAACGGATTATCAGGTGGAAAGTCCCAGCACAGTGTCGAGTGCTTGTGTCAAAATAAGAATCGACAGCCCATTTCATTAGATTAAATAATCTTGCTGATTTTATTGAATTTTCCCCTTCTCTCTTCCCCCCTCTCAGTCTCTTCCCTCCCCCTCTCCTCTTCTAAGTACTTTTCTCTTTTTTCCCCACGTGTCCATTTCCCCCTCTGTCTCTCAATCCTTTTTTCCTATGTCTCCCTCTCTTCTTTCTTTTTCTTCAGTTTCTTCCACCCCCCTTCTCTCTCTCCTTCTCTCACTCAGTCTGTTTTTCTCTCCTTCCCTCTGTGTCTCTTCCTCCCCTCTGTTTTTCCGCCTCCTTTTCTCTCCCTCTCTTCTTTTCTTGTACCAGAACAGGCAGTTTGTCGTTGGCTCTCAATGTCAATTGTAGTGAGCTCTGTCTGTCATTAGAGACTTTCT
This sequence comes from Albula goreensis, assembly GCA_022829145.1. Lineage (NCBI taxonomy): Eukaryota > Metazoa > Chordata > Actinopteri > Albuliformes > Albulidae > Albula > Albula goreensis. Next base: position 1,878,737 of record CM040763.1, on the reverse strand, counting down.
GAACGAGAGCCGTAGCTGCCGTGCGCTGTAATCTCGATTGGCAAAAGAGCAGTGCAGCAGAAAACTGCGGCTGAATTCATACCCAGACCCTGTCCTCACACCTGCCGTTCATCACCCTGCCCTTCCAAGCAACTCCAGGGTTTTTTGGCTGCTCTCTGACAGGAAAATGGAGGGAGCAATCTAATCTGCGCTAACCAAAATCTAGTGTCAAAGACTCGCTGAACATCATGGGACAATTTAGATTCAGACTCCTGTTTGGTTGTGAGATATTGTTATGACAGGAACGTTCCCCAGACTGTCATTAGGATGCTTTATCATTCTGAACGAGTCCCCATCAAACTCACAGAAAAGAAAGCACTTCCGACAAGCACCATTCAAAGGACTACCAAGAAATAGTGTATTTCATAAACAGAATGTTCTGGAAATGTTCTGGGGGGAAAAACAACCTTCTAGACTGGAAGGTGGCCACCTTCAGTGGCTCTAACCTTTTGCTGCAGGTTTTTGTTTTCACTTTGATTTTTTTAAAATTCAGGGCTTTCCCGTGATGTAATGAAAACAGGCCCCTCTGAAGCCTTTGATGAGTGTACCTGCTTTTCCAGGTGTGGAGTTATTTTTTTAACTGACACTGACTGCATAGAGAAGGCAGGACTGTAGTATGCTTATATACAGAGCTGGCTATGTAACTCAAGGGTTGGTTATTGGTGGGACCCCCTGAGTAAGGTAATTTCCCTGCACTGTTTATGCAAATATCCTGTTGTATAAATGGAGTCTACAAAAGTCTGAACAGTTTCCATCGCTCTGAATGAAGGTGTCTGTTAAGTGCCTGAACTGTAGTTATAACTGCCCTCACTGAGGGATTTCAGAGAAAAAAGGGAAAGTGGGGAAAAACTAAACATGGGGACCAGGATGACGTCGGCTCACACAAATCTTCAGAATCTCAGTTTTGACTGGGGTCCCTGTGTTTACATGACCATGGTCCCCCTGTGTACACGCACAGTTCACTCTCTGTTTACATGACCATGGTCCCCCTGTGTACACGCACAGGTCACTCTCTGTGGCTTCCCCAGGCCAGTTTATATTAACACCACAGTGACCTGCATTTACACTCCATTTACACTCAGTTTACGCATTTATCAGCCGCTCATACGCCAGGCACTTCATACAGAACTCCAGTGTCTAACAAGTGCCTTGTTTAAGGGGACAATTGGCTGTGTTTCACTTTGGAATCAAACCTGCAGCTACTTGAGTTACAAGGCTCAGTATTAAATAAACCTTTTCCCTTTTCTGTGACTGGCCTTTGGCCCTACACCAGAGCAGACATGTGGATGGGAAATAGGATAGGAGGATCAAGTGGAACAGGATGCTCACGCTTACAAACAAAATCCAACAGTCTTAGGAAGGACTTGAGGGAAAATTCATAAAAGTGAAACAAGTTTCTTTCTCTCTCTCCCTCACTCTCACACACACACACACACACACACACACACACACACATACACACTCCAACACTCTCTCTTAGGCCGTGCACCAGTACTGACTTGTCTGTATGTGCTAGAAGGATCAAGTGGAGCGTCTGAGACAGCAGCAGGTTTCTCTAAGACAACAGGATGCTCCAGCTCTCAAATAAATGAAATCCAGCAGTCTTAGAAAGGGCTGTAGGGAATATTGAGAGGAATAAAATGCACCTTCCTCTTTCTCACTCACAGTTTTAGGAGTTGCAGAGCTGTTTCGGAAAGACCGCTGAGCAGTTCACACTTTTCTCCATTGTCCAGGCAGACTGCAGGTCTCTGATCCACCAGAGGGGGCACTGTGGGTGAGGAGGCAGGGGAATTAGCATCAATGCTAATACCAATTGCAAATGATAATTAAATATTAATATTTTAGTGAGTGTGTTTGTATTGAGTTTGGGAGAGCGTGCACACTGTGTTCAGTTATCACTGCATCAAGAGTCCTGGTGTGTCCAGCTGCTAAGTTGTACACCAGCATTGTGTACATATGTAGCATTAGCATGTAAAGCCAGCCTGTTTCGCATAAGCATGTAGGAGTGTTTAGCATCACTATGTAGTATTAGCATGTAGCACCAGTGTGTCTAGCATGAGACCATGTAGTATTAGCATAGCAAAACCAGTGTTAGCGTGTATCTTCACAGCACCTAATGTCAGTGTGTACCACAGCGGCATGAGGCTGGCACAGCGTTAGCTGCTGCTGCTGATTCCGGCTCCCGAACACTCGTTAGCCGGCCTGAGCTAAGCCCGAAGCCCAGCACAGCCTCCTGATGCCCTCTGGCCAAATCTCATTACTGGCTCCTGAGTCTGGGTGGCTGGGGAGACCATGCTACTCATGGCCTTTCATCTGCCTGAGAGCGGCCTGGATCCCGTGAGAATCACCAGCACCTTCTGTGCACTTCATCCAGAAACCAAGACAACGCTTATGCACACACTCTCAATGGTGTGAATCTGGTACTTTTTCAGTCACCAATTACCTTACTGTTTCTTCACACAAGTATAGTTTCCCCTTTGGAAGGAATAACAGGTTTTCTGCAGAGTGTTTTGATATAATGTCACTCCTCTTTGCCATGTTTTTTTTTTTTTAGGCTTTTTTTTAACGCTTGGATTCTTTTCCCAAGACAGAAGCGATGCTTCCTCTCATCAGTTTCACTCCCGTTTGGGTTTCATTCCCTCATACACATACACAGAGCATCTACACATGAAAGCTTTGAAAGAGAAGTCACAAACGCACATACAGAATCACACATACACACAGGCATTCACGGAATCACGCATCTTAAGAATCACCAACTCATACACAGAATCACACACAAACACACAGATACATGCATACTTAATGACATGAGAAAAATACACTGTGATATGGATATACATGGACAAAATCACAATTTTACCGCACACACGCATCTACCATTCAAACAATCGACCATTTTTTTACTGACCGTTGCCAAAGTTCACAGTGTTCTGGAATGCTGCGTGCATATTCGCAGAGGTAGAGAGCCGCTGTACTTTCTGCAGGGACGGGACATAATCAAATGACACAGAGTGTATCAGTGCAAACGTCTTCATTGCCCTGACATCTCTCTGCCTGGCTAATGTCGTTCCCGCTGGCGGTGTAATTGGTGCTGTTTGTATGTGATCAAGGTCTCGACAACGCAGGCTCAGCACAGTGCAATTTAACAAACTAATGTGTTATCGCACTGGGAGATGCGTGTTCGCGGTACGTCTTACAAACACGCAAACTTCAGCTCCTTATCAAGAAAGTGGAATAACCTGGGGAAACAATCCGTTAGCGTCCAGTCAGGGTGAGTCATTAGCAGATCCTTTCAAAGTTTGGCTAACGTGGGCTTTTTCTGACGCGGCCGTGTGTCTCCCTCTCTTTGGCTCGTGTGGAATTAGCGCACGCAGTCGCGTGGAGACGGCCGCATTCCCGCGCGATAATCAGGTGATGGCCACGCCCAGTGTGTCAGCCTAATGAATCCGTGACTTCTGCCTCGGTGCCTCTCCTCATTAACGAGCTGTGTGTGTCATTAACTCAGCCGTAAATATTTAGATTCATAGTAAATATTAAAAACACATACATGGGGATTTTCTGTGGGAGCTTCTGAACACAACTGAAGAGCACAGACAAGATAATGAATGAACAGTTGGTACATTCAGCAAAAAATACTTTGGCAGAACATAAATAATGACCAATATGCCTAGATAAAATGCTGTTTTGTGAAGCAATATTTGTGAGGTAAACTGTGAATCGGACAGCTTGGTAGGTTATTTTCAATGAAAAAAGAAAACAGTTTCAGTGTTAATTAGATTCTCACTCACTCAAAGGTGGAGTGATTTTTTTTCCCTTCAGTGCCCTCTTAGCAGCTTAAACATAACATGTTAACACTTACATACAGTACCTGTATATCAGGAATAGTTTTACTGCAACATCTTGCCTGGTCGTGTAGTAGGGGTAGAGACCCTCTCTATGTACAGAATACCCTGTCCTCATCATTATGTATTCTGACGTTTTTACCAAAGTGCTGTCATTTTTCAGAGATAATGTTAACCACATGGGTCAGGCTTTTTTGTACAAGCTCTGCATTTTGTGATAAGCTCATCCATGCTGCTGGGAGGAGCCCTGTTGACCCCCTTGGCACAGACACTATTTAAAATGACAAATCATCTTCTATCTCTTACAGGTAGGGCTTAGTGAATCAAACTTTCACTGAATTCTTTTGGCTGGCAAGCAAGAATGTGTCTATTCGAGAGCAGTTTCTTTTTTCCAACAGCAAAAGTATTTTTTGGCAGGAAGGAATAAACACTGCAGATCTATGATAGACTAGAATTAAACATCTTGGGAATTTCCAAAATTTCCACATTTGTCATCTTTGGTGCAGTGTAGCAGGAACCCAGCTTGCAGCTACACTGACATTAAACATGGATGAAGTTTGGGAAAGCGAGACACAGGAGGAAGTGCTTGTTAAGCATCCAAGCAGCCAGCCAATAAAAAGCATTTCTGAAATCCTGAAGCAAAATCATAAATGTGGTTACCCTTACTGTCAAAAAGTCTTATCTAAAATTAAGCTGAAGGTGGGAAAGTCACAGCGGAGCAGTGGTCACAAAAGACAATGGTGGTGTCACTGTGACAATGATGTCATAGTGGGGCAATGGAATCACAGGTAGACAATGGTGATGTCACAATAGAACAATAGAGACAGATCCACACAGGATCACTTCTCTGAAACACAGTGCAGCTATGGGAGAATCAAAATATTTATTCTGCCTGTTTCTTTCTGCGTTACCCCTCCCACTTTCCAAACCACAGACAGACAATCCAAACTGACAGTCATTACATTTGTGTGTTAACAATACCCCCCCCCACCCCCACCCCCCACAAACCCTTAAGCCATCTTCTTTGGTTTGAACAAACAAGCCCCTTCCATCACAATCAATAACCGTAAAGTAGTGGTTTCTATGGAAACCCTGCGGGGGGCAGGAGATAAGGAAGCTGCGTTTATCCAGCTCGCGCTGCGGCGGCTAACGCACTTACGCCCTGCCGCTCCGGGGCGGATATCCAAACGGGGCTGAGAAACATGAAACCACCCAGATACACCACAGAATGAGAGACCACGGGCCAGGAGTTACACTCTGAACAAAGCCAAGGGGCAGGAAGACAGGGCACCCCCAAACACACACTCCAAAATACACACACACACACTTACACCCCAACATACAAGCACACACACTTACACCACAAAATACACATAAACAACCAGCTCTCATGCACTCGCGCACACACACACACACACACACACACACATCCTGGGAATGTTGTAAAGTAACTGGCTGTTCTTCTCTGTGCATTCATTGCTGGCTGCATAATGAAGCGAGCTGAATTGTAAACACCTTGAGTCTGACTGCGGAGGGCGGCCTCCGGCTCCAGGCCGTTACTAGCCATGGAGGAATCATAATGAGAGAAGGGGAAGGAAGCTCTTCGTGAAACCCAGACTGATATTAACTCCATGGGGCTCAGGGATGTCACCAGACCCCCTCGTGCCCCAGTAATAATTTGTCGTGCCCCAGTAAATGATCATGAAAAATAACTAGTTTTTGCCATTTATTATAAATTGCAAGTGTGAGTTTGTGATCGCTGGGGGGCTGAGCCCCAGTGGTGCCTCAAGCCTAGCAGCACCCCCATTCTGGGGAGAAAAGCTTGACTTAGACTTGTGCTTCTCTTGTGTCTCAAACAGTGACAAATGTTTCTCAGCTGCCTCCACTGAGAGAACATGGAGCAGGAGAGACAGACCTGTCTGTCTTTAAGGACTCTGCTGGCCTGTCTTAGAGGACATGGCCGGTGTGTCTGAAAGGATTCTGCTGGTGTGAGACTGGCAGTTGCAGGGGGTCACAGAGGACACCCCCCCCCCCCAGCGCCCTTCCTGCAGATACTCACACTCCCTCCTCCTCCATTGACCCTACGCCATCCTCATTCAGACACTCGGTATATAAAGCAAACATTTGCTAAATTAATGAGACCTGCTGTTATCTGTTTGATATGACTTCAAGTTCTGTGGTTTTCCTGCCAAGTGCTTTAAGGGTTTTCAGCATATTTCAGGAGGTTTGCTCTCGCCTCTGTCAGTTTTCCACTGTTTATGTGGACACGATGAACCTGTGTTTTTTCCCCAATGTGGTTTAAATACTGCAAGTTATTTACACAGGAGAGAAAGCCCAGTACCCTAAAATATACACACACAATCTAATCCACTCCCCCCCAGCCCAGAACTCAGCACAGAAGTCATCACTGATATAACCCAGCTGTCTCTCGCTGTAAAAGAAATGGAGATTTCTCACTTAAATCCTTTGTGGTGAACTGCTGTACAAAGTACCAGACCGAATATATAGAAAACCCATTTCTAATTAAAAAAAAAATGACTTAAAATTCAAATGATATGAATTCAGGTTTTTTTGGACCTGTCCTTCAGACGAGCCTGATTTTGAATACGGGATGCCTGTGGAGGTTTACTCTGTCAGACTCAAATTCATGTATTTGCAGCATGTTTGTCTCATCATTATTATGGTCGTCAGTGTTCTTTGGCCTTTGCCTGCATTATGCTCGCCTGCTTGCATATTAATTGGAGTTATATTTTAATGTATTGTCTGAGCTCAGTTTTTACTGAGCAGTTGCTGTTGAGGAACAAATCCTTCCTCAGGCCATGGCAGCTCCAGAGTATCTCATCTATTACTGTTTTCCCTGATGATTTTTTTAAATCATTCAACACAAAAAGAAATGCACGTACAAAATGGAATAGCTGGGTGTTGCTGCCCTCTACTGACAGAAAAGTAAACTGCGCAAAGATTGTTTGCAGCAAACAGAATAATAAACTACACAGACACCCATCAGGAAGGATTACTATTCTGTGGGTCACTCTTTACATGGCGGACAATGCAAGGTCCTTATTCTTGTTATAAACTAAACTGTAGAGATACAAGCTTTTTTGCATGATATTTCTAATACAAGTGAAACTCATGGCGCAGGTTGTTGGAGTAGTATGAGTGATGGTCACTGATTAGTGGAGTAGTTTGAGTGATTATCCCTGATTGGTGTAGTGGTATGAGTGATGGTCTCTGATTGGTGAAGTGGTATGAGTGGTAGTCTCTGATTGGTGTAGTGGTATGAGTGATGGTCTCTAAATGGTGGTGACTGTGTTTCTCTGCTGTGCGTCTTCCAGGATGCCGCAGATTACCACACCGTTCAGGAGCTGAAGTACCTGGACATGGTGATTTCAGAAGCCCTCCGGCTTTACCCCCCTGGGTTCAGGTGCAGTAAACTTCATTCTCAAAGTGGCAGTTCACCAAAATTAGCGCAAGCCTCATGTGTTTTCCCAGTGTGACATCCTGCTTATCCAAAGATGAGTTTTCCATTGACTGTCATTGGCTACATCTACATGTAATTTTAAATTCATACGTATCCCCAAATAAGTAAGCAAACCGTTTAACCCTGACTGGGGTGGCATGGTGATGTCATCATTGTGCGCGCGCTGCCCGTCTCGCACGCAGGTTTGCGCGGGAGGTTGAGGAGGACTGTACGGTGAACGGTCAGTTCCTCCCCAAAGGTGCCACCCTGGAGATCCCCGCGGGGTACCTGCACTACGACCCCCAGTACTGGCCCGAGCCCGAAAAGTTCATACCTGAGAGGTGAGTGGCAGAGTCTGTGCTCTTTCACAGGTACGGCGCTGTGACGCGGTCACGCCTCTCTGTCACAAAGGCAACACCCCAGCTTCAGATAGTTGAGGCAGTATCATGTATTTGTTCCACCCATGCATTAGACCAGCTGATTCGACTAATTCACTCTGCTAATTAGAATCAGCTGATTTGGTCCATGGGACGAATAAAAACATGGTTTTCATCTCTGCTCTTTGTGGGTGTTTGAGATGCTGTTCCTCTCTGAATGGGTGTGGTCCAGGTGTGTTTGACCTGTGATTAAGGTGTGTTTAAGGTGTGGTCTGTTTCTCCCCCTCTCAGGTTCACGGCGGAGGCGAAGGCCAGCAGGCATCCGTTTGTGTACCTGCCGTTTGGGGCGGGGCCACGGAGCTGTGTGGGGATGAGACTCGCACAGCTGGAGATCAAAATGGCGCTGGTGCACGTTTTCCACAAGTTCAGCTTCATCACCTGCGAAGAGACCAAGGTGTGTATGTGTGTGTGTGTGTTTTAGTGTGTCAGCGGGAGATTGAGATGGCACTAGTGAACGTAGTCCACAATCCCTTTGTCATACAGGTCTTTTTTAATGAGAAAATGCAGGTGAAGTTTGCTGTTTGAAAGTACAACAGTAGTGGCGCACTGAGAATTAATCTTGTAGGCTTCATAGCCCACCTCCTCAACCTAAAGACTACATTGCCCAGCATTCCTAAGTTGTCTCCTGTCTGTCCCACCCCTCACTCTTCTCATTCTGGCTGCAGGTCCCTGTGGAGCTCAAGTCTTTTAGTACCCTGGGGCCGAAGAACGGCATCTTCCTGAAGATCGAACGAAGGGAGGAGGCAGGGCCACCTACACCCCCTCCAGAGGAGTAGATCCTAGCCGCCTTTACTGACCTCAGACTGCCTCTCAGCTTCAGGAAGTGTATGACATATGTGACTCTGATTGGTAGTTTAAGTAGGATGGTCTGGGCATGCTCAGTGCCTTTTGCCAGTCCCTGGGTTTTCCTGCTGTGCAGGACCGAAATGTTGAAAGGCTAATGTGCCCGCGTGTGTGTGTGTGTGTGTGTCTGTGCGGAAGGGAAGCGGGGAAGCGTGTGTGTGTGTGTGTGTGCTTGTGCGGGTAGGAGACAGAGCAGTGGGAATAAACAGGATGTCTGCATAGATTCTCATTAGCGGGTGTGAAGAGTGAGCGCATTCTGAGGGTCATCTCTCTCTCTTTTTAATCAGGGCTACACGCCAGACAATAAGGTCAGCACCTCAAAATGCTAGTGTGTGTGGGGACACTGCAGGGGCAGAGCAAAGCAGGATGGGTAGTTAAGGTGGGCAGGTCTGAGCCACTGGCTGCCAGCAGAAATCTACATTTAGTCAGCAGTTAAGGAGCCAAGTTTGTAGGCTACGTGTTTCCAGGAAACATTTAAGTTTCCCAAAATGAACCTCAAGTCACATTTTTTTTTTATTCTAGACTCCAAAGTCTTGCCACAGTGGTCAAAATAGGGTGAATTATCTTGACGAATAACTGCAATGTTTATTTCAAATCTACTTTAATTTGGGTTTTAAATGAATGATGTACCAGTTATTCTATACCTCTTTCTTATTACACCGCATGTACATTACTTATAGGCTACATAAAAAGACAAGAATAAATGAAAAAACAACAACAGGCCATTCAACCCATCTAGCCTGTCATTTACCCTCAGAGTATCCAGCACTGTGTTAAGCCTGGACTTCAACACTACAAGTGTCTCTGTTTCTAGTACATGACCTGGCAAGCTGTTCAAAGCACTTAATTTCCTGTGTAAAATAATACCTCATGATTATTGAAAAGGTCAGATAGTTTTTACTCAAATAACCCAGCTGATATGTGATGTACTTGGCAGCCGGACAGTGACCCTTGACCTCTGACCCCTTGGCTGGACCCACCCTACATTTAAGCCACAGTGTCTCCACACTGGACTGACAGACTGTGGGGGACTGTCCTCCTTAGTGAACATATTAGCTGAGTTTTAATTATCTCTTACGTATCCTTAATCAGTAACCTACTTCAGAGAATGCAGTCAGCGCACTGCTGTTACATTAGAGTCTGTTGCTCATCGAATCTCATGCCGACTGCAATGTGAAACTAGTTTCTGAAAATGAAACCCGCTGTTTTTTTTCTGAGCTAATTGCTTGTGCACTGCTTGTTAGCAGTGTTAAGAGTATTCATTACTGTGTTGACATAATCATACAAATGCAATGTGAATTATAGGACAAAGAGATAACGGGAACTGATTTTCACATATTAGGAAAATCCACAACAAAATCTTACTCTGAATGTGTTTTTCTTCCTGGGTACTGATAGTGAATTATTTAGGCTCACTCATAAATGACTGGAAATGAATTAAACTTGATTAATGATTTTGCTTTTCGAGTAACTCATGTTGTATGGCTTATGCTGTCATTATGAGTTTATTTACGACTCGGTACTTCCTTCTCGGCTCTGAGATGAACAGAGCGGTATCATAATGTTTTCCTGTGCTGAAAATAAACCTGATCATGTACATCTGCGTTTTTGCCTCCTGGGTGTGATTTGCATGAAGGCCAGCACAGCGAGGACATTCCACCCTGACTCACCCCTCCTTTACTATCACAGGGCCAAATGTGATTATGTTTAGTTTACTTTTGCCTGGTTATTTCAGTTTTTTTTTTTTTTTACACATTCTGCATTACAAAATATACCTGTGTGGTCAATAGACTGTTACAATGTTCTTTAAAATTACTATGTTCTAATTTATCGGGCTGTGAATGTATCATGTTACAGAAGCAATAATTTCAATATCAATGTGCAATTATGAACCTTAAACTTAAATTTTAAAACTTAAAAGGCTGAGTCTTTATAATATCCATGTCTGTTATGATAGAATAACTTTTAAAAAGAACTTTGTGTTTTCTTATTCCCCAGTGATGGGACCTGTCAGAAAACATAGTTGCCTTATGCCATGTCACCTTGTCCTCTTTAGAGAACCCTTACAGATGCCAGCACACATTCACAAGATCTTACTCATTTACCGCACCTGGCACTGCCCAGAGGGTGGATCCGAGAGCAGGGATCCTTTGTTTCCATGGTACCTGGCCCTGGCACAGCATGCGAGTGTAATTTCTGAGTGTAACTTAGTTTGAAATGAGACTCCATTGCTGGAAGCTGATCCATGACGCCATTTTATTTCCAGTATCCGCGATCCAGTTACAGAAGTTCAGCTCAGAGACCTCCATATTCCCAGGCGATTTGTTTTCAGTAAATAACATCCAAAATGTTAAAAATTATGAAGCAGAAAGGGCATAGCCATCGAGTGAGCACAGTGGAAGTCGGGGGACAGACATGATTGGATAGTGATGAGAGACCTGACATTTTGCAAGCCCCGTAGAGCTACAATGAGCTGTCAATCATTGAATTCTTATAACCAAGAATCAAATTACGAGCCTAGATATGCCCTACAGCTCGTTTCTCATTGTTACGGAATTGTTATTGGTCCGAAAGGATTTTTCTCTCCGAAGCAAAAGCACGATTGGTTCAAATCAGCGGCTCACTGATAACGTATGGTAGCTCCGCCCAGTTTTGGTTTCATGAAGCCTCACTGTGCCTTCACTGGGATACCACGTCTCGCTGATCCAAGATCAGTATTTAACATGGCTCAAGAGAGTGAGCAACAGCTTGAGATGAACCCGGAAACACTGCTTTAAAGTTACTGGTAGTATGAACCCATCCCAGCGTTTTGCTGCGGTTGGGGGAAAAAAAATTTGGTTCAATTGATTCATTGATTGTTCCATCCACCACAGGGTCAATGAAACCCAAATATTCCGTCACCAGCCTTACTCATGTGCAACTGACCCATGATCAGTAGCCAACGGCGCTCAATGGTAGAGCTAAACAGTCGATACGGATTGCTGTACAGCTCCATGTCTGGAACAAGCTTCTTCAGAAAGAATAAAAATGCAGCGAAAACCGTTGAATTGCCTCTTGTCTTAATCCATGTATAACTATGTCATCTAGAACAGCTGCATAAAAAAGTATTACAGTTATAATACGATATATTTAATACTGTTTCTATGTTAAAGGTACACAATATATTCATGTTTTTTTTATGATCTACTCTGCTACACTGAATAACAAAGTCTTTGCCTTGTGCTTACTCTCAGTATTAATGATTTTCATGACATGGTAAAGGGTTTCAAAATTAAACATACAGACATGTGATCAGCTCTTCCCTGTGGTCTCTGAATTTCCTCGTCTTCCATGAGCTTTCAGACCACTTGATGAAATCTGCAAGCTCACCATTAAGTAGCAAAAACGGGAGTACGAGGTAAAATAATGGACTTGACAAAACATGCTAATTAGAACTGGCTTCAGTCAGCAAACTAATTGGGCTAGCAACTGCTTTCTCATAGCCAATTATCAAGATCAAGCCAAAATACATATTTCCTGTTCCATATCCATTTTTTTTGTTTTTGTTTTTTAAATCTGTTTCAGTAAATTTCATTTTGTTTTCATCAAGTGTCTGCCGTATATGTGTTTGTTTGGCTGAAGTTGAAAATGTTACTTTGGGATGTGGCTACACGAGCACACCCAGGGGGAGAGTTTGCACTGGACTTCTTTAGCAGGTGAAATGCTTCATGTCCACATTCTGCACTGAAAAGGAGGTTCAATCAAAATAAATACCACAACACTTGGGGGTTTTTGTTCTATGCAGACCTCCTCTGTTACTACAGGGCCTTTTTATTCTTTCTGCAGACAGGGGGATGTCTGTATGTATGAACTCCTGTATTGTATGTTCGGGGGTAGGGATGAGACGGCCATTTGACCGAGTCCAGAGCACACCTGGGAAACCCCTCTCCTCTTTCCTACTGAAGTGCCACGCCCACACACCAGCCACAGACAATGACTGGACCGAGCGGTGGACTTGCACGGTTGCCCCTGGTGACGGAGAGGTTATCTGGCACACGCCCAGAGGGGCGTGGGCCCCCAGGGGCCCAGGTTTTCCCCTCCCTTCGCTGGGGGGCCTTCCCTTACCGAGCGATCTTGTCCTCCACCTCCGTGATGGACACAAACCTGGGCCTCCGCCGCACCCTCCTCTTGGTGTTGTGCTTGGGGTTGCGCTGGTACATGTCTGACACCGCAGAGAGAAAGAGCAACAAATCAGCCAACAATCAAAAAACATCATTCAATCAAATAAAACAATCACACTTTTATATATAGCATCACACAGTGCCTGAATTTTAGGAGGGATTTTCCAAGAATGATCAAAAACAGGAACAGGTTTACACGTCACAGGAAGTGATGGTTACCTTGGAAACTCAGGAAGTACTGTCTGTGGCCCTTCATGACTGTGACCTCGGCACTGCTGTCTGTCAGGAACGCTGCCTCCAGCTCCCGGGACGTTACGGACGTCACACGCTGCTTATCGTCCTGCAGGACACCACAGACCTGACCTCACTGCAGCCGGCGGAAAGCTAAAGGACTACCGACACAAACTAGCTCACAGCTACGTTTACATCACATCTATATGTAGGCAGGTTTAGCAGATGCTTACTTCAGCAACTTACAGGGTTCATATTTGTACACACTACATATCTAGATAGCCTGAGAGTCGGGGTTCAGAGGCTAGCAAGGCCACATAAAGCCCGAACCCAGCGCGAACCGGCGGCAGAACTCACGGGTCTGCCGTACTCGATCCAGTTCTCATGGTCTCCCTTGTAGAACCACAGCCACTCTGTGGTGAGTATGTAGTGGGAGGGCTTGGTGACGGAGGAGGCCGTGGAGAGGCGTCGGACCGGGTCAGCGTCTCGGGTCATGGTCAGGAAGTCTACGGGTCTGGAGCCGGGGCTGAGGAGGAAGACACCAGGGAAGCAGGAAGTGAGAGTCCACACGCAGCTCTTACTCAAATGGGTTAAAGCTTTATTTGAATACAGGCAAATATACAAGCACAGACACAGACTCACACCAGACTCAGAACACACTCACTCACTCACACATTCACTCTCACTCACTCACTCACTCACACACACACACACACACACACACACACCAGACTCAGTACACAGTCACAGTCACACACACACACACAGTCTCTCTCACTCAGTCTCACACACACTCACACTCTCTCACACTCACACACACACACACACACACACACACACACACACACACACACACACACACACACACACACACACACACACACACTTACTCACTCTCTCACTCACTCAGTCTCTCGCACGCACACACTCACACTCCTCATCAGTAATCACACGCAAACATGTTTCGCTGCAATACTATCATCAGAACAGTGTGGTGAAGACACAAGTGCATTATAGGAGAATTTAAGTACAACCTGATACGTTATTTTTATTTACACAGCCTGACACATTTTATGCATTTTCTACTCTTGCATCACACACTTATAACAGATGTTTAAGGTGAAAGAGAAAATGTGTTAGTGAATCAGATCGACACATTCCCCTCTGAAGGCACGGATAGTTGATGTATAAGTGAGCACAGAACAGACCTGTGTGTGTTCCTGGGGTCGCAGTAGGATCGCTCGATCTCCTCCATACGCCTCAGGTCCCTCCAACACTCCCCATCAAACACCTCCCACTTATACGGCAGGTTGAAGTGGATACGGATGCACTGGTCTGGGGGGAGCAGAGTTAAGATTGGTCAATGCAGAACTGACTGGTGTACAGAAGGCCGCTGTGATTGGTCAATCCTGAATTGATTGATATACAGAGGAGAGCTGTGATTGGTCAATCCTGAACTGACTGATTTAGAGCAGAGAGTATTAATGGTATAACCCTGATTCCAAAGGCATGAAGACAAATATACATATATGTAAATCTGCCTCAAACAGCTATAAAGGACAAAGAGGTGTCACCATTTGAGGTGGGAAGAATCAGAAGAGTAAAGTTCAGGGAGGACGTTCTGTCCATGATTAGATCTGATGTGTTCAGATTTATTTGTCTTTGAAAAGCCCAGAAAGAGGTAGGCAGGAGTCGGGGTGAGAGCAGACAGAAAGCCCTGACCGCAGTGCTAACAGGCCTGAGGCAGCGGCCGCGAGGGGGCGGGACGGACCCTGAAAGCGACAGTTCCTCCGGAGGAAATGCAGGCAGATCTCGCTTCTCTCCTCAGTCTGCACCGCCTGCCGCACCACCGGCTCGGACAGGCCCTCTGGAACACAAAGGAACCGCACTGAGCGGAGACTCACGCAACAACTACGTACAGCTTGGGTTACATGTTTCAATGTTCAGGACTCATTTCCCCTGTGGTTTTGAAAGCCCTTTTTTTCCCATTTTATTTTTATATTATTACGACTGTGGTTATTCTTACTAGCAAGACAAACAATAACAGGCCGCAGTTCAGAGAAATGGTTAGGGAGCTGGTCTTGTAACTCAGAGGTTGCAGGTTTGACTCCCTGCGAACGCCCCTTCATTGTACCCTTAACAAGGTGAATATAAATATAGTAATTGTCATTTTTGGAAACATTTTTGATTATTATTATTTTTGTTAGTAATAGAAGTATCAACACTTCGAACGTCAGCGTGTACCTCTGCTGGAGTAGGGCGGGGCGGTCAGTCTGTACACGTTCTTGTAGATGTAAGGCAGGTCGTGGATGATGTCACTGCTCAGGCCGCGCTCCTCCAGCATGCGGCGGCCGTACTCGTCGATCATGTGCAGCCGCTTGCACTTGTGGCCGAACATGCAGTTGTCCTGGATAAAGTGCTGGCACATGTGCAGTTTGGTGCACCCCGCCTTGAAAGTGCACGCCCCGTACGGTCCCGCACCCTTGTTGTAGTGTGAGCACACCTGGGACACCAACGGCGGAGGAGGGGGAAAAATACCAATAACATAGGCCGCACAAAAAAAACAAATAAAAAATGTAATAAATCCGTCAAACATTTCAAAAGCTCTGCTTTACTGACAGGTGTTATTTAAGAACAATAGCAATGAACACCTTTAGGAGGCGTTCTAACACTTAATGCACACAGAACACACACGTGCTACAGTAAACCTCCATTTTTACTGGGGTTTTTTTAAACCCTCTTCATCAAAGCGCTTTTACTTTACCTCTGGAATCAGGAACCTTCCGTAGAGCACAAATACGGGACACTCAATTTTGTTTGTTTGTTTTTTTGTTTCTTTTTTTTTTTTTTTAAAAAAGGTTTTTTTTTTTTTATTTTTGCTTTGCTTGTTTTTTTTTCTTTTTTTAAACTCTGGTCCACACTTGAAGCATGAAATCCCAATACTCTCCTCAAGTACACAGCAGAGACACTTCACACACAGCAGGAACCTCGTCCAGAAGGGGAGCGAACTCTTCATCCAGACTGCAGACCAAAAATCAGCTCGGTCTTCAAATTCTTTGTTTTTTTTTTTTTTTTGTTTGTTTTGTTTTTTGGTTCTTGTTCTTTTTATTTTTGTACTCTTTTTTTGCATGTATACAACTTAATAATTCATTTATGCTCAAATAGCACTGGACAGGATATATTTGAACGTACTCAAATGTTTGATATTAGTTATAACTTTGGGTTTTTTGGTTTCTTTCATTTTTTGGTGTCAGCATTAGCGGAGCCTCCCTGTTTTGAAGGACTTACTGTCAAACTTTGGTGTTTCTATGGTGATCCAAACACACTGCAGCGTGTTCTTAACAAAATCATTCCAATCAATGACCAGCACCCTGGATTGCCTGTTATTTTGAAAACCAATTTTTTTTTTTCATTTTATCCCTGAAACAACAAATCTCCAGTTAAACTATTTCTTAAATTCACTTGAAGTAAAATTACATTTTGTGTATTTATATATTGGTGATGGTGATGTGGTTCAAATATTATCAATCAACAGTAAAACACCATTCATAAAAGTGGACATTTAGCTAATAAATATTTCAAAACAAAAAATGTGACTCATTATGAAATCGTTATTGAATTTAACTGGCTTTCATATCTGCTTGACCAGTTCATATATCCAGAATTTAAAACCAAATGCACTTCCAGTCATTAAATCGCTACAGGCTACATTGTGCGATTATACGGTTGGCTAATTCGGTGATAATGTGCTTTGTGATTACCATCTGAGAAAACTGACAGACTATTGTTTCTTCGTGTGTCGGCATGTGACAGCACCCCTTAGGTCGTGTACAGGTCTTACTGAGGCCGGTAAATGCGCTCTCTCACCTCGGGCAGCAGCGTCGGGTCGTTCTGCAGCAGCAGAAGGAAGAGGTCCTCTTCGTGGAGCTCATGGAGAGTGCACTCCCTCAAGAGCGGATAGTTGTGCACTGATCGGACATTGTGTGAGAACTTACACTGTTTCCTATGGAGAGGCAAACATTCGCATTTCACACAATATAAAAAAAAATTGGTAGTAATCCTGAACAAAAAGCAGCCATGTTTTTAAAACCCACCCAAAGATAAACAGCAACGCTCCCTTGTAGCTCAGAGTGTGTGATTCATATGTCCAACAATCTTTAGATTATTTTAAAACAGTAAACGTTACCTGCTCTGATGTTTTCCCTGATCTCAGTGAAACCATCAGTGGTAATTGTGCATCAGTTAGCCTACAGCTAGTCACCATGTACTGCTGAAGCTAAGACCTCCCTCTGCTTGGTTTTTCTTTGTCAACAATTATACAGTAGCTGATCAGCAGGTCCATCTATTTACTAAAGCGGGGGTAGTCGTTCATGCACCGCTATAACCGATTTACGATTGATTTTAAGATTGTCAGGTAGCGAATTCACACAAATAATGTCAACCTATCCCTGTACGCAGTCTGCTATTGGCGATCTAGTTTGCCGTTCAGTGATATCTACCAGACAATGGGACCTTGTGATAGCTAGCTAAGGCTACTATAACGCCTTCAACTTCTCCAACTAAACGCATACCAGCTAGCCAAGTTTGCTGTTACAATGTCTCCCACTGCCTATAGACGACCACACTGCATGTACAATGCTATCTATATAATTATACTGTAATTATATTGGTAAATCTAATGCGCCAAGTTAGTTACATATCACTCCCGTTACGCAAATACCGTACTTGGCTAGCTAGCTATTGGGCTAAGGACATTAGCCATTGAGCTAACTCGACTTCAAGCGTACATACTTATCGTACTAAGGTATTTTACCTATTTCCTTACCTTCCTTTCCCATATCTACAGTTTCCATATACAAAATATTTGCACAGATGGAGCTCCTGGCAGTCAGAGCATTCATATTTTGTGTAATTTTTGCAGATCCGAAGCGATGTTTTTGCAACAATCATGTAGTCCGAACTCCATTCTTCCGATGTCCTGTCGCTAGTGTTTTTCACAACAGCAAAGCGTGGACATTTTCTGACAATGTACCAAAAGTCATCCTCTGTGATTTCGAAACGCTGGAAAACCTTTCTGTGAAGCTGCAAGAAATCCATCGACCCTTTATTACAACATAAGATACTGGTGGCATGATGAATTACTCGGGCGTACGACATTTTGCCAGCGTTGAGCTCACTGCGTCAGCGGAGACCGGTGCCCTCTCTGCGGGAGACAATCTGAGACGCTGCGGCTGCCTGCGATTACAGCCCCCACCAATAGATGGCAGCCGTGATACCTCACCCTACGAACAGACAGACATGGGTTTGAAACGATAAATCGATTCAGTTCTGGCCGATTTGACTCCTTTGATGGACACTCCACGAGTCCATCCATGTTGGCCCAGTTCTGAGTTACTCAAACGTTCTTTGTTGTAGCATACCTGCAACTTGTTTTACCTGTTGCCTAGTTTTATATTATGTTTATGAAACAGTGTGATTTTCACCTTTTAGACTAACTCAGAATGACATCATAATCCCATCTCTCTCACTTCATTCACACAGACATTTTGTGTCTACTGCAGCACATTTGCTCTGAATCATTTCGCAAATCCTGCTATCCAGAATGACTGGCAGAAGTCCATACAAACAGGTTAGGCAAAGAGCAGAGGTGATTATTATCAGTTATCAGTTTAAATATTGGCCATTATGTAACAACGTCTAGCATTAAGTGCCTTGATTTGGCCAAGAGGATATTTGAGAACACAGCTGCTTTAAGTAGAAAATGGATTTGAGGATACAGTGTTACATATGGCATGAATGAATGCTCTGGGCTGTTCAGTTGTTGTTGAATTAAGATGAAGTTTTCCAGGTGAATGTTCAGTCTGTGGTGGCAGACAGACAGTGAACTTGGTTATCCTGACTGTGATGGAAGGGGACACTTTCATGAAGGAACGGCAAGGCAACCACCCTAGCTTATCTATACGATTACAATAATTTATTTTTGTAAACTGACATTAAATGGAAATTTGTCTTTGGCACACTGATTTTAAAAAAGAATAAACACACACACTGCATACACCATATAAGAGATGGTACAAACAAGTACACACAAACAGAATAAAAGCCTACGCACGCAATAACATATTTAGTCCAATAAGCTTTTGTTTAGGATGGCTGCTACAAAGGGGATGAACGACCTTCTCTGTTTATCAAATCTGCTGTGAAAATATTTTTGTAATTCAGACAGGACTGTATGCACACACCCTGGATGAATGACTCATGCATGTTGCAGTTTAATGTGATGGTTTTATTTTCACAGAACTGAAAGTTAAAGTAGCAGGTCGAAAAAGCATGTGTGCCCTGAAAGACGAGCCACCCATCTTAAATTCCATCACCTGTGACGAGCACACAACAAACAGCTCCTGACTCGTGCTGGGTGCACAGTTTATCAGATCACACAAACTGTGTGCTCTTTCACAAGAAAGCAGAACACAGCCATAGAATTCAACTGCACCTTATTTACTGAGCAGCAAATGACACATACAAATAAATAATTGTCCACAAAGGTAAAAGTGACACAAATAGAGGTGTGAGAATCTTGGAAATAAGAGTGAACTAGCACAGCAGAAAAACGTTAATGTTTAACATCAAATAGGGGGCATTGGCAAGAAAAATATATATCAGTAAGGGTCATGGGAAAAAGTGTCAAATGTACAACAAAAATGTTAGATTTTTCATAGTAGTTAGAAAACTTCACCCTCCATGAATGCATAAAAACTCAATTTATTGACAGTATTCTTCATGAATGTCATTAATTCCAGGTTTAGTTTCCCTTCCCAGGTATATAAATGCACCATATGAAAAGGGAAAACTTAATTATTAAACAACAGACTGTAAAATCTATCATTTATTAAAAGTCTTTACGACAGTAGCCAAACCATGACCCGTAAGATATAGGCAATGCTGATGTGTGATTAGACTGACTAATGTCAGACTACAAAAGGTGATTTCAATAAGCACATACGTTTATACCGTTCCCAACAATCTCTATTTTTTTAAGTGTACCTAAACCATATAAAGTGCAAGTGAAGTATTAGTTAAGCCTTTGATACAGAGTGTTAATATGATATTTAAAAAATATTAATGTCTGAGGTACTTAATAATGCTTTAGTAGCAATATTTTAATGTGTCAATAAAACGCTATTTAGGACACAACAATATACTACCTTTATTCAGTAGTGAAGTGTGGATGAGTAATGTTTCAGGGTTGGTTTCATTGTTACCATGCAGTGGTTAGTCTCTGGTGTCTGCAGGGAGAAGGCATACACCTTGCTCAATTACACATGAGTAAATGGTTACCATCAGGGTAGGTTGCTAGCAGCTTCGAACGCATCATTTCAGGAATTATTTGCTGTGACTTTGGCTCATGCCAACCAGAAGATTCCCCAGCATTCCTAAGTCATCACTGTCAGCTAAGAAGTTGGTAGCTGTTTGGGATTTCAGCGAAATGAAACTGAAAATACAATCTTGTAACCATGTTTTAGATGTCAGACAGGGATTCCTCATCGCTGTGCCCAGAGTCGTGATCATCAGAAGATTCTGCCGCCTCCTGAGACTCACTGCCATGGAAATGACAAACACAAATGGTCACTCTTAACAGAGACTGTTACATCACAGTCTCAGCTCCAGACCATTAACCAAGTGAGGGGAGTGAGGGAGTTTTGCTGTTGAAGTTTAAGCTTTTTTTGTTGGTTCAAAGAAGTCAGAATTTGGAAGCTCGTTGCAGCTCCTCCTACCTATTCTAACATTACTCACTCAATAGCTGATAGAGGGTCCTGTAATCTCGGTAACTTTCCAACAATATGACCTCAGGGGTTGCAGGGTTGATTCCCAAGCAGGGCATTACCATTGTACTACTGAACAAGATATGCTTATTCTGACTCACTTCACTGACTCACTTCATTAAATATTATGCCTTACAAAAGATTTTATAATTTTTAATTACGTCAGGATAACAGCCTGGTCTCAATGGAATCACCTGGGTGATCGTGGTAAAACCAAAACAGCGGATGCATAATTTACATCTCTGATATATTTTATATCATATCTGCAGGAAAGTATTTTAAAAAATACATTATTTCCAAATACAAAATACATAAACAGTAGGAAGGAGAAAGAAGAAGAAATACCTCTCCACCTTCTCCTTCACTTCCTGTGAGGACAGAAAGCGAGGCCTCCTCCGTACCTCTCGTTCTGTTTTAAATGTGACGCTGTACTCGACCATGTCTGAAAAACCAACACCACAGCTTTGAGGTGAAAACAAATTCTCAAAACAAACAAAGCTCAAAATATACCCACTGATTTCCCAGGGTGACATGGAGGAAATAGGTCCACGCTTCCCGCTTTTTAAATCGTTCATACCTTTGAATCTGAGAATGTAGCGGTGATCTCCTACTCGGAATTCAGTGTCGCCATCAACGTCCTCCTGATAGACTTTTTCCAGGCATTGTGATGTGACGGAATCTGTGCCTTGTCCGCTGGCCTACAGAAAATACCCGTCAAAAGCGCTCTCAGGCTTGTTAGTTTGCCTTAGTAAATTTACCACCATTTCTGACCTGCACAGGTGTTACATTAAAATGAGCTTGGGACAGTCTTCCTCATACCTGTGCAGGTGTTTTCAGTAAAATGAGCCTCAGACTATGTTCGTCATACTGTGGGGGCGTTCAGAGCAGCTGCCCAGATCATGATGTCATTCGTTTTTAAACGTCCGATTACTGACCTCATGCTTATACTCTGTCCACTGCCCCTGGTCATCCTTCCAGTACCACAGCCAGTCAGTGGTCAGGATGAAGTCAGGAGGCTTGCTGACGGAGGAGATGGTGGAGAGGCGTTGGACTTTAGCCGACCCACACCTCATGGTGCGGAAATCAACTGGACAGGGTCCCAAACTGTCAACACATCATACAAGGGCCAATATTTATTAGACAGAAAAAATACTACCAATTACATATGATGGCAGCTGGAATGGAAATTATACTTGCAGTCCCTCAGGACCTGTCAGATAAACACCTCCTGTTGTTTTCAGGGTTACAGTAGGCCTTTTCAATATCCTCGGTGTTGGGAAGATACTTCCATGTGCTTCCATCTCTATCCAAGACCTGCCATTTGTAGGGCAAGTGGAAGTGAACACGGAAACAGTTCTCTGGTGGGGGAACAGAAACGGCAAACAAGAGACATACATGGGAGGTAAGCTCTGTGCCAGACTGTGTTTGAAATTTTGCCTCAATACTTAATATACAGTGCCCTCCATTACATGAGGGACAGACACAATTTGCTCTGTACTAATCTGTTTGAAATCAAGCAATTCACATGAGGTTAAAGTGCAGATTCAAGTCGTGAACAGAAAAATATGGAAACCCTAAGATTAAGCCACTTGTTGAGTGTTGGCTCTATACAGTAAAAAAAAAACTATCCCTTATGAGCACAAGCACATAACCCCTGTTGAACCTTTTTTGTAGCGTGTAGCATTGTCATTAGTGTTTAGCAATCAGGTCAGGTTTTTGTATTTGACCTCATGTATGCTGAGATGTTATTTGCTTATGGTATGGTCAGATTTGCATGGTAGCCTTTCCTTCTCACACACTTGTTTCTAATTTGCCCAGGGGTTTCCATGTTTTTTGCTCATTACCAGTGAGGTGATGGACGGAGGATTTAAGCAAGCTGATACCTCCAAAGGTGCACTGGTTGCGAAGGTGAAAGAGGCAGATCTCTTCTCCGTTTACCTCACTCATGTCTGAGGGCTCTGTACGTCCTGGAACAGAGAACCAAAGAAAGTTCAGTAAGACACTAACACAAAAAAACACAAAACACTAAGGGATTAAAACCCGTGTTCTACAAGTGGGCCCTGGAATTATAGAATACCTTACCTGAGGTCCTTAGAAATGATCAAACCCTTCCAAGACCTTTTACTCTATTCCTTACATTTGAACTTTGGTTAAATGTTACCTTATTTTTTATTTTATTTTACTTAAATATGTTGTTATTTTGTTAGGATTTTGAACACACCACAAAAAAAGTGCTGAGTAAATAAAACTCATCATTATTGTAAGCAGTGAGTTAACCTCTTCAGTCTGACAGGTATGGATGGAACTGGGCTCACCTGCACTGCTGGTTATCAGGTGCTGGTTCCTGTAAATCTTGAGCAGGGTCTCTTTGCTGCCGCGACCGAAACCTCTTCCCCTCAGGATTTTTGTGGCGGTCAGGTTAAAGGCGTGGGTTCTTTTGCAAGCAGGGCCGAACTCGCAGCTGCCCAGGACAAAGTCCAAGCAGATGTGGAGGTTTGTGCAGCCCTCCTTAAACCTGCAGCACCCATAATCTCCTGAGCCCCTGTTATAGTGCTTGCAGATCTGGAACCGTACAAATCAGAAAAATGACATTGTGAAAATGTTGCACATCTACTAAAGGGGTATGGTCCTCAGTCCTGGCCCTGGAAAACAGCTGGGCATTTCTTTGAGGACTGTTGTTTTGATGTTACTCAGCACTGTGGGTAACTGACCAATATGAAGCCGAATATAGTGAATACATCTAGCCCCTTGAATCTGATGCTTATAGAAAATGAGGTTTTGTTTTAATTTAGGCGTTTTTATCAGATGCTGACACAGAACAGCTTCTACGGTTTCAATTTCAACTATGAATTTATACAGCTGGATATTTTTGAGAAGGAAAGAGCCTTGCTTTAGCGTATAATGGCTCTACCTTATCTGGGAAGTGAACACGAAAACCTCAGAGTGACCAACTCAGCACCATTACACAAATATATTATGAGGTAATTAGTGAAACCACCCGTTTCAGTGTTCAGATACATGGTGGTACTCCCCCTAGTTCTCCCAATCTGTCCCTGGGTCTCTGCAGGACCATGTGTGAGGGACCTTGCAATAAATTCTGTCAGCTACAATGATTACTCAATGATTAGCAAAAGGCCTCACCTCTGGGAGCAGGTAAGGGTCGTTCTGGAGCAGCAGGTGGAAAAGTTCATCCTGTTCTAGGTTCTGGAGTTCCACTTTCCTGAGAACTTCTGTGTTGTAGTCAGTGTCCAAGTCGTGACTGTTTTTACATTTATTCCTACAAAGAAAATGCAATGCTATATTATTTTCATCAGTGTAACTGATTTATTGTCTGTTCAAGTGTTAGGAAGGGAACAGCCTCACTTGTTGAGCTCATAACCTTACAGCACTATGAGCCTGACCAGGCTGCTCATAACCTTACAGCACTATGAGCCTGACCAGGCTGCTCATAACCTTACAGCACTATGAGCCTGACCAGGCTGCTCATAACCTTACAGCACTATGAGCCTGACCAGGCTGCTCATAACCTTACAGCACTATGAGCCTGACCAGGCTGCTCATAACCTTACAGCACTATGAGCCTGACCAGGCTGCTCATAACCTTACAGCACTATGAGCCTGACCAGGCTGCTCATAACCTTTCAGCACTATGAGCCTGACCAAGCTGCTCCTAACCTTTCAGCACTATGAGCCTGACCAAGCTGCTCCTAACCTTACAGTACTATGAGCCTGACCAGGCTGCTCATAACCTTACAGCACTATGAGCCTGACCAGGCTGCTCATAACCTTTCAGCACTATGAGCCTGACCAAGCTGCTCCTAACCTTTCAGCACTATGAGCCTGACCAAGCTGCTCCTAACCTTACAGTACTGTGAGTCTGCTTCCATTCTTCGCTTTAACCTCAAGCTACACGCCTAGGACTGGGTGAGTAATGACCCAGTGAAAGCAGCAGTAACTGGGTGGACAGAAAGCCAGCATAAACATGGCTCTCTGTGGCACTGAGCTGGGCACCCATGCTTAATGTGTGATACTTTAACTCTGCCCAGCTTCCTGGGTATGTGCCTGGCAAAGTCATCAGTGATAAATAACGTCATGTGACGATGGAATAAACATGGGGTCCATGGGAAAAAGGGGGAACCGACAGCTGAGACTATAGATTAAAACAGGAACACATCTAGTTCCCCTTGTTCTGTTGACAGAACTCAACCTGAAAATTATTTTATTGTTGACCTTGTTCAATCATTATATGACATTAAAAATTAATCCCCAACCTGGTTGAGTTTACAGGAGAAAGAGACTTGCATAACTCTCAGCCAAGTCATGTGACGGACTCATAACACAAGGGCTGCTGTGAAACTTATAAATGCCTGCCTGATATAGATATGCCTGTAGGTAAAGGAGAGAGGAACACAGAGTCCAATGGAAAGAGAGGAGATGAAGACACACACTTTACCTAATAAAGGTGTGATGTAGCAACAAAAGTGGCAAAATAAATTTCTGTGCTTGTCTGTCAGTCAAATTGCCTCTTTGAAACACTCACTGACAATGTATATGCAAACATGATTAACTATTTTGATATGAAGTTGTGAGAATGTCAAACTTATTGGCTGGAACATGTTCACCATATATGTGATTAAGACATTCACTCCAGAGAGTCAAAAATGAAATGGTGCGCAGATTAGACCCATATAAGGCGCCATCAACCTACCTGTACTTACAGTTACCACACACGAAGTATCTACACAGGTGCAGATCTCCACAGCCATCGCAGTTTCCCGGGCGGTTTTGGCAGAGTCGCAGCGAAGTTTTGGCAATGACACTGGCTTCTCTTTTCTCTTTACCGCTAATGATGACAAACATGTTGTTTTTGGTAAGGACATCATTAAGCAACCTGTCCGCATTTTTAAACTTCTTGCCTACTTTCTTGTACAACTCTTCATATCCCAATATTCCCTGGTTCCTACAGAGTTCCCTTGTGACAAAGTGACGGACAATTTCGCACATTTTACCAGCCAGCCGAAGGTGCGACCTGACATGTACTGTTAATGGACTACACTAAACACACCTCCTAATTTCCATCGCCTTTTGAAACTTCTTGTCTCTGACGAAAGGAAACTGAAAGAATTAGGATACACAAGTGCGTGACAGTGTATGATTTTTCTTTACTCTGGTGTTGCGTGTCGTTGCCACTGTTTTCCTGTAATAGCCCTATGCACAGGATTTTAATAGGCTACTCAACAGAGAAGAGAACACCAGCTAACCAAGGTCATGTGTTTTTATTGAACAGTGCCCTAGAGTTCTCAAAGCGCTTGGCTGAGTGTTCCAACCAGCAACTGAGACTGGTCAGCCGTGGCTGAACCGAGAGTTCACTGATAAGAGTTTGAAAAGATATTACAAGAACAGTAAACGTATGGCTCTAAAAACATTTTGTCAGCTGGAGAATAAAAATCCAGGTGATTGTCAATCATAAATCCTCACAACATCAAGTTACATTGAGGCTTATCCTCTTTTAATTTGATATTAGCTGCAAGAAATGGGTTCGTTAGATATTCTGCTGTCCTCTTTTAATTGATTGACCGATTGATTGATTGATTGATTGATTACCTGTCGTTCGGAACACGCTCTGAAAAACGTTCCCAACGATTGACACTAAAGCATTGTTAATCCTAACTCTTAGTTGGTGTTTTAAGAACCAAACTTTGTTCAGTCGTTTTCGTTTAACGAGCTGCCGATTTTGGTCCTGAGGACAAGGCATTCGGACTCTTTGCTTATGCCAGTTACATAAACTCGCAGTTTCGAGTTCTGAAACACTGCAAACCAGAAAAATCGACAACAATCCTTGAAACTTCCCATTTCGTAGGAAATGAAATTGAAAGAACAGCATATCGTGACGTTTTCATTTCGTGTGGCATGTCTTTAAATCAGCCTACATCACCTTGTTTTTGTCCGTCTTTGATTTGCATACTATTTTAATGCTGTACGCAGATACGACACTCCCCGCCCATTTATTTAGGCGAAAGAAGTCACCTGCTCTAAACCTGAAACCTCCGCCGTGTCTTTGATATCAGCCTGTTTGATCTGCTGCAAGAAAAGACATCAAGTCCGTCCAGTTGGTTTACATTGTGGTAGTTTTGGTATGCACAGCATAGCCATGGTAATGCTGAATGGGAAATATACACGGGACAACGAGAAAGAGGTAAGCCACAAAAAGATAGGCTACGTTACCATTGTCTTGAACCGGTACCCCTCCCAATCCAAACCGATACCGAACTGATAACCTTCAGTAGCGTGGTAACACTTGAATACCACACGAGGACGCTACAAGACTTGCCGAAAATGTGATGGTTTGCGTTATAGTAATTGCGTTACCCTTTTTGGCCACTCTGAGATCCTATAGTGTTGTCAAGGAAAACCATCATGGGGTCCAGTAGCGCAGTGAGCTAGCTTACACAAGCTATATACAATTCTTTTGTTAAACAGTGGATTTACATGCTTGTTCAGATTGTTACAGACGATAACTCTTTTTTACTGAGTAGATACATTGCTTTTGTTGTGCCATAATTGGTGAAGTCGCTGACTTTATAGCTTGCATGACGATAGCTATGAACTTTATCCTGTCAACAAAGATGATTTGCACGCGTTTTTAGTCATAAATTTCAGACACTGGCATCTTGTACTCTGACATTTATATAACCATTCAGGTAGAAATCTGATTCATGTGATACTAAGCAAGTGATGCGGGCTGATAGCAATTTAAAGGTAGCTAGCTAGGCTATTGACAGCTAGCTAGCTAGCCACGCACCTTGCAGCATTCGGTTTTAAGTAGCAGATTAGCTAATAAAGCTCTTTTTATTGTTGCCATTCAATCATGACGGAGGCAACGCGCGACGAGGAATTGCGCCCGGTGCCGAAAGAGAGGGCGATTCTGGAGAGCTACTTCACCCAGCTGGGGATATTTTCGTTCGACAGAGCGAAGGACTATGTGGAGAAAGAGAAGGACAACAGCAAGAGCGCCGGGGCCATCTGGGCCTCTCTCCTGGCTGCTCTTGCCCATTTGGCCGCCGCTGAGAAAGCCTACCATAACATGACTTTCCTGGGACAAAAAATAGGTGAGACATCTATTACCAGCACACTGTTCATCAGCTTGGCATCTGGCTTTGCAAACACCAAGCAGCTGGGTGACTGTTGTGTAACGTGTATTGTTTCTATTCTCCCACTGTTGTTTTCATTCGATGGGCGTCAGTGCATAAATATGTATATTGACCCTTTTGCAATTAACAAGTTTGCCGACTTGCGCTAAAATAAACATCTGTTTGACAAGGTGGGCAGTCGTTTTTCAGCCGGAAGGATTCGATCAGGACGATCTACACCTCATTGTACAACGAGCTGAAGAAGGTGGTGACGACGGGCCGCAACGCAGCCGGCGGCACTGCGCCTTACCTGGAAGATCTGCTGTCACACCTGGCCGAACAGCTGTGCTACTTCATCCAGGCGCGCATGGAGATCGCCGACTTCTATGAGAAAATGCACTCCATGGGAAGCCAGAAATCCATCAACTCGGAGGAGCTGGTGAGCACGCTGGAGTCGGTCCTGCAGAAATACAGCTCCAGGTGAGTGAAACTGGAACACCATCTGTACCTTCTTCATCTAATCTAGGGTCACGGTTCAGGGGGGGTTTGGGGGCTTGGCTTATCCCAGCATTCAGTGCGTGAAAGACAGGGAGCTGTAATCCTGCTTGGCACCTGATGTTCATATAAGTCTGACAGATTGCCTGTGTTTGAGGGATGACCAGCAGTGAGTTGTATTGGCGAGCTTAGTTGGGCCGAATGGCTTGTTCTCGTCATATTATGTTCTTATGTATCAGTTTCTCCCTCGCCAAGGATACTGTGGCCAGGCTGCGGGGTTGGGGGGGGTAGGGGGTGGCAAAGACAATCAATTCCTTTAGAGTCATTTTTACTGCGGTGACCCACCTGGAGCAGGGTCACAGAGTCAGCCCGCCAGAGACATGACTGCAATGCGAACCCCGTCGCCTGCCAGCAGGGTTCCTCTGGAGACGGGTTTCTGATAAAGCTTATGGAGGAACTTATGCTCAGTGTGCAGTAAGGCGTGTCAGATGGCTGCGGGACTCACAAGCACTCAGCACATCGATTCTTGTGTTTAAAATGAGATGGATCCACTTAACCAGCTCATAGCTCTTTGTCATGCATTCCTGTGTTTCTCATCTCTCCTGCGTTCCTTACTTCTTCTCTGCCTCTTATCTGCAGGAGATTCTGTTTGGTAAAATGAGTTTTCGCTGCTGCATTACAGCGCTGCATGTCAAAGCTTCAGTCCAGAGTTTACAGATGAGACTAATCCACTAAACGAGCTCGTAACTGTTATGCATTCCCGTTTTCCTGCTGTCCTCTCTGCTTGTTTAGTACAGTTGTTTAATTGAAACTGAAGCTTGCTCGTGCCGTTTACGGTACAGAACATTGTTGCCATGGTGTTGTGTTTGATCACACCCCTTTAATAAACACTCAGAAGATGCACACATTTTGAGTGTTTCTGATGAAGTGGTTGGGAGACAGTGTTAAGCTGACAGTGTTAAGAACGCAGAGTGTCACATCTGGTGCATTTTTAGAATCTGATTGATGTGTCCTTCGATTGGAGGAGAAGAGGAAGCGAGTGGAGGAGGCAAAATTTAGTTTCCTAGCTTTTTGGAACAGTGGAGGGAAAGAGGACACATAGATCAGTTTCCGGGGGACGGAGCAAAGGAGGAGACCCTGGCCCTGGTTCAGCCCGCAGAGTCTCTGCCCTTCACAGATGTCCTGCTCCCCGCAGAGTCTGCTCTCCTCTCCTGAGTGTCCATCTGTCACCGCGTCCCTCTGAGAGAGCTGCCGCCTCCCTGCTGCTCCTGCAGCTATTTTCAGGTGCTGCTGTATGTGGGGCCCTGCGTGGGTTCAGCCTGGAGCTCAGAGCTCATGCCTTTCGCTGGACTGGAAACCCAGGCCATAACACTGAACAGGCACACCATTCATCACCCATGAGATGTTTCCATGTTCTTTATCCATTTATCCAGAAGTTTCTTTTTACTTTATCGTTTTTTTTTCCATGGATGAAGCTGTTGAGACGATGTGTTTTGAAATGTGTTACTTCACCAGGCTGAACGCAGGCCAAGTTTTCAGCCAGCAAGTCTGCTTTGGATCGCTTTCAAAATGCATGTTGGAAGAAAAATGTTTTGTTCAAGGTGAACTTCTGTCAGCTCTCACATCAGATCTTGAGGCATAAGAGTGAGGACAAGACCAAATCCACTATACCTAGTTTTGTAGTTTTATTTTAGAGTCTCTTTATTTGTTAACAGTTGTTTTCAATATGGAGATCTGTAGCCCTTATTCAGTAACATTCAAAAGTTTTAGCTGGTAAAGTCTCCAGTCTCATCTGGGCTGTTCTCCCAGTTTTCATCTCATCTCGGCTTTGGCCTATCTATAGATCATAAATAATCCGATGAAACCATTGAGTAAAGACTCATTAAGGCCATTTGTTTCCGGCTCCAGGTTTGTTAACCTTATGGGGTATGAATGTAAACAGAGCCTCAATCTGCCATCCATAACTCTGATTTACAAACTGCTTCAGAAGGTTGTAATCTTGCTTTTTGGTGAGCCTGAGAAATCATGCAGCCATAGCCCATACAATAGCTAGGATGACTGAAAGTGCCCTCTGGAAGAAATAAAAGTTTTAAAAAGTGCAGAGTTTTCATGACTTTTTAAAAAAAAAAAAAAAAAAAAAAAATGTTTTTTCAACCAGTCTTATTAAAAGGCAAATTCATGGCTTTGTTCTCATGCGGTCTGAAGTATAAAAGTGCACCCAGTGCATTTCTTTAAATATGAATGATCTGAGGATCTAAGACTAATACAGGAAAATGCCTCGGGAAACGGGTTGCCGTGGAGACCGTGGATGCTGCGGAGTATCTCTCCGTCTGCGCAGACGGAGGGGTGAGGATGAACTCCTCATGCAGTTTAAACCTTCATCAAGGGTCCGCTTCACCCACGGAACAAATAATTTTTACCTTCTGTAAAAATCCCTTTAGTCTGAAAATGGTTTTCCACAATGATCCACATGTGAAAATTGGCATGTCAGCAACAGTATGAATGATTGGACCGCAGAGGTGAAGTTTCTGACTTCTGTCCAATAATAATATCCCATGCATCGTAAATGTGTTCATCATAACTGCAGATCGGTCACAGCTGGTCTGTTTTTAAAGTTGCTGAGCCAGTGAAGCGGTCTGCCTGGAACAGTCACTAATCGGCTAAAGTCATGTGTCACTTATTCTCTGACTGTTTTATGAGTACGTACTGTGGTAAAGTCAGGGTGTAAGTTCAGCTGGATTTGGCCTTTAGACTCTGCTGGCTTAGCCTCCACACGCCTGAGTCAGGGTAATTGTCCAGCTGGGTGTTGTGCAGACGCTAAGCCCTGGGAAGCTCTGAAATGCAACTTAAAGGGTATTTTAAAAAGGATGAAAAATGACCGTATTCTTTCCTATTTGTTGCCTGTATACTACGGAGCAGTTAAACACACATGTTGTGCAATCAGGCTATGGACTCTTAATCTGACGGCGTACAGGCGTGTTTATGTCCTTGGCTGGCAGGGCAGGTTTTGTGGTCGTTGAGGGAGCGGTTTCTGGGTCCGGACTGAGGTCTGCAGATCAGCCAGCGCAATCTCTCACTGTTGAGGGTTTTATGGACATGCTGAAGTTCACTGTGCGGCGGAAAGGCCGGTAATACGGTTAGCCTGTGCAGCCCTGCAGTCTTGGCTTTCATTCACAAATCTTCATTAAGGTTTTTTTTTTTCTTCTTTTTAAAGAAAATGCCTTTTTGGCTTAGCTGAGCTAAACGGAGACGAACTTTTAACCTTGGATTTGACTGAATGACACTTAATCCTTATTGTGTGTAACCCTATCACAGTGCTGTGTCTGTGGAAAGCAGAAATGAATAGCTGAGAGGCCGGATGCTGGAGCCTCCCGCCATGGATCTGTGCCGCTGCTCGGAGAGCTGTGAGGTGGCGTGTCATTGCGTGGGCGTGTGAGAGCACGTCGGGTGTTTTAATAACTCCACTCGCGCAGAGTAAATTATTCACACTGAGGAAGTACTCTGGCACTTTCTGTCCTCTGAGTTTAGGGTGGATTTTACTTAAAAGCGGCATACGATAAGAGCTGAAAAAACCCTGTTACCGTGTTACGAGTCTGCTTATGACACCCACGCTTCGGCTGATAGAAATGGCTTGCAGTGAAGTGCTGATCCTGACTCAGTTTTGCCATTCAGCACACTGGATAGACTGCTGAAGCTATGCAGGCGTGGGCTGTGGTACTTCGAAGGAAGACCTGCTGGGAAAACTAAGTCACTGCTGGAAGAGGCATTGATTGGCCAGTAGAGGGCACCCTTCCCACAGGATCCAATAGAACTCCATACCCCAGCACAGCGATGGGGACACTGTGCAGTAGAAAGTGCCACCCTGCAGAGGAAACATTAAACCTGGGTCCTCACACACTGTAACATCCCATGGTTGAAACATTAGGAGTGCTAACCCTGGTGTCCTGATCAAATTCTCACAAAACTGGCTCTCTGCATCCGGCCATGTAGTGCCCTCTCCCCCTGCATCTGATCTGCATCTGTAATCCCTACCCAGGTGGTCAGGTGACCCCGTCTGATAAAAATAAGATACAACATGACAAATACTGATGCCAGTTTTCAGTTTAGTTCCGTTACTATAACCTTTTCCTGCAAGGAACCTGATGTGCAACGTGGTGCCAGCACAGACATAGACACACAGGACTGACAGTAGTAAAAGACAAAAAGTGCTCCCTAAGAACAGTCATAAAACAGTGAAAAATAGAAAATGCTTTTCAGGGTCACCTCTGGTGCTGATGTCAGGTTTTGGGGGTTCCTCCCACAGGTTCCACCACCCGATCCTAAGCCGGCTGGAGAGCAGTTTCCAGGTGGAGGTGGACGTGCTGATGCAGCTGCTTCGCGGCCAGGCGGAGATTTCCGAGTGGAAGTTCCTCCCTTCTCTCCTCAACCTCCACAGCGCCCATTCCAAGCTGCACACCTGGGGCCAGGTCTCTGAGCGCTACACTTTACTACACTACAGGGTGACCCCTCAGTCAGATACCTCACATTTACATTCAGATGTTTAGAAACACAAAAACTGTCCTACACCATGCTGGTAAAATTAAATGAAGTCTAATAACGGACGTGATT
This sequence comes from Albula goreensis, assembly GCA_022829145.1. NCBI lineage: Eukaryota > Metazoa > Chordata > Actinopteri > Albuliformes > Albulidae > Albula > Albula goreensis. The sequence continues at coordinate 1,845,666 of CM040763.1, read as the reverse complement.
AGAGTTCACATTCTCTCGTATGGGTTGTTTGCACCAGGATGGTCATTCAGAAGGTAGGCCAGGTAGGAGGTAAGTGATCTGAGGTAATGGTGAATTGTGATCTGACAGAGTGGAGTTTGTTTCCTCGCAGGTGTTTGAGAAGCAGCGTGAGACGCGGAAGCACCTGTTCGGCGGTCAGGTGCAGAAGGCCGTGCAGCCGCCTCACCTGTACCTGTGGCTGCTACGGCTCCAGAACACCCTGCTGGCCAAGTTCAGCTTCTACTTCCACGAGGCGCTGAGCCGCCAGACCACGCTGTCCGAGATGAAGGCCCTGACCGCCAAGACCTCGCCGGACTACTTCGGCAAGATCTCCGGCTTCATCCGCAAGTACGACGCCATTAATGTCTCGCTGATCTTCGACAACCGCGGCTCAGAGAGCTTCCAGGGACACGGATACCACCACCCACACTCCTACCGCGAGGCCCCCAAAGGGGTGGACCAGTTCCCTGCAGTGGTGTCCCTCCCCAGCGACCGCCCGGTCACCCACTGGCCCAACGTCATCATGATCATGAGCGACCGTGCCTCCGACCTGAACGCGCTCGACAAGGTCGTGCACTTTTACGACGACAAAGTCCAGAGCACCTACTACCTGTCCCGGCCAGAGCCGCACTTCACCATCATCGTCATCTTCGACTCGCGCAAGTCCGAGAAGGACTCCCACATCATCTCCTTCCTGCAGGAGCTCTCCAGCTCCCTGAGAAACACCAAGCCCTTCACCTACCTCAAGCCCGGCTCCAAGGGCTGAGCCCGGCCTCGGGCTGTGGGGACGAGTGCGGGCGGGTCACTAGGGCAACGTGCTGCTGGGGTTTCCGGTGTTTTCTGAGGAGGGCTGGTGTGGTCGCAGACTTCGTTCCAAGCCAGCGGTTTATTCTCTTAACACTTGGAACTCTTCAAATAAAAAATGTTGTTGGTTTTAAGTTCTGGGCTAGAACAGAAGCATATGGAAGTGAACAGAGAATGAGTTGTTGTTAAGCCAAAAATGGGCAGAGCTACCAGGGTGGAACCGGTCAATGTATTTTTCTGTGGCGAGCACACAATTTTGATTGCTTGAAACAAGTCGGGGATTGACAGCTCCTTGTAGCTCCGCCGATTGCAGGACTTTGAAAACCTCATTCCCTTACCTTGTTCCCATACCGACACATCTCCATGAAGATACGGGGGCCCTTAGCGGTGCTGAGGGTTTGGGGTTCAGTCAGTGTGTCATGTGATAAGGGGTCAAGGTTCATGTGCAACTCAAACAGGCGAATCTGTGATGGATCTGACACACCATCCCTGTCCAATATTGAGGCTGAACATCCAGAGTCTGAGTGGAGAAGCAGCAGAGTGCCTCCAGCACATGTTTACCTGTGTTCCATTTTAAATCCAGTTCTGAAATCAGCCATTATTGTGAGCTTAGATGGAGCCAAAAACAGAAACCTCACCGGCATTCCAACACCAAGGTCTCGCTGTCTCCAGACCATGAAAAAAAATGAGGCTTTAGCATTATATTATGTATGTATGATTGTGTTCGGTCTGGCCTCTTCTGATTTTTGCGTTCTCCGGCACTTACAAAAGGCAGCCATAGATATTTATGTTATCTATGGTAGAGAGAACGGATTTGAGGTCATAGGAACATTTTCTGTATGTCAGAACGCGAACATGAATTTAAACCTACAGCTGCTTATCTTTACAAATGTAAAGTTTAGTTTTGTTTTAATTGCATAGAAATAGACATGATTTTAGCAAACAGCTGTTGAAGTACAAGTGGATAGGTTCACCTGTCAGCAGTGCCGTTTGTTTTCTTCTTGCTTTGATTTTAACGGGTCCAAGAACAAGTGCAGTGATCCTCACTCCAGGTCCTTCGGAGTTACAGTGCGCGCCGTTTTTGATTTCACCTGAAATTTCACTGCAAGCTCAAACCCAAGAAGCCAGAGGAGGTGAGTTGAATAAAATCAGCTGGTTTAGATGGTCATTAAGTGCTGAGCAACAACAAAAACCAGCACACACTGTAGCTATCCAGGGCCAGGAGTGAGACCAACTGTACTAGTGAATTATTTGTCCTGTGAATGTTGACTGGATCATATTTCAATTCATATAGACCAAAGTTTGTATTATTTGATTATATGACAATAATTGAATTGGTGTTTGCAGATTTTTTTCTTCTTCTCAGCAGTCATACCCTGAAAAGCCAAATTCATTCAACAGTCTGAACTATGTGAAATATTTTAATACGCACACCAGGGAACATACATAAGATTGCCAAGTCACACACCAAGCCAGTAATATCTCTGTTAAGGCAGATTTATGCATGCATTTTTACCAGTACTGTCCAACATTCCCTGGGTTTTTGTCCCTCACAAGCACATGAATATGCCTTTGAAAAATTCAGCCACCTTGGTACAGCGCCATCACCTGGCTATACTGTATATTGTAAAATGCCTCTATCATTTTTCCATTTTTATTTAATGGTTGCAATCAGCTTTCCTCTCCGCATCACATTGTGCTTTCAAACTGCAAAACAGAAATATGCATCAAACTGAATCGTAGACTTAGACTCTACATTGTGTTGTTTTTATTTAAGAGCGTTTCATTCTCCCCTTTCTGTATTACAAGCATTTGTTTGTGGAAATTAAAGTCTGAAAGGAAGAATGTTTGGAGTGTTTTTCTGTTGGGGAAAGCAGTGAGATAGTTATGGGGGACTCAGGTTTCACTCAACCAAAAAGGGAAGAGCTACCATGTAGATTTAATGACTTCCACCAGTAATCATATTAGCTATTGAGAGGACAAACATTTCATATGATGTTGCCTAAATTGCAGTTACTCAGCAATATTCTGTTGTTACCAAAGTGATTATACTATAATTGCAAAAGCACAGGTCCAACTTAGTGTTATAACAAGTTTCATGATCTTCAAGCCCTTCACAAGAAACACTTTGGCCACCATGCTAGTCTTGCACACCAGCCATTTGTGCAGGGTCACCACACACCAGCTGAAGGTGAGAGGGTGGGGGGGACACTGGACAATTCAATGAGAAGAATTATTATGGAGGCAAGCACTAGGATGGGTTTAAACAACACCATATTAATCAGGGTATGCAATCGGGAACGAGAAACTGAGATTAAAAGGTTTCAGAGATAGACTTTCAGTAGGCTGTGTCTGGGTTAAAGTCACCGTATAGAATTACCCTGACCACGGGACATTGTGCAGGTGCATTTCACATGCAAAATGATGATATAGACAGAAGGTCCAAGCATCTGTTCTCAGTGTCCCAGATTTGTTCCCAAATTTCAGGGCCGTCAGCAAATAATAAAATAAAAAAAATGCAATTATAAGCTGACATGGATTCATTCCATATCATGTTACTGAACAACTAGAGTTTGAATAATAAAAAAAAAACACACCGCTGTTCTTCACCCCCAATGATTTCAGGGCGGCGTCCTTGTGTCGCTCCTGTGTCCTCTTGCATGACTCGTGAAGCTGCTGAAATCTGCATGCAGGGATGGTTGATCTCATAGCTTGCCTTCTCTGTGATCATAACCTGCAGTGACTGAAGCTTAGAAGGCAAAAGGCCACTCAATTTACTGACAACCATTTCCTTTATTTCAATTACTTCCAAGGAACAACCCTTAAAGTGTGTACTGAAACGCATGTTATAATGCTACATGCCAAATATACACAGTCCTATACATACAAGTGCAATATCACAATGGATTAGCTCTATCGGTTTATTATTTACTCATTTTTAACTTAACAATATTGTTGTGGTTGTTTCATTCCTTGACAACATTTGCTTATGCTCAAAAACATGGTGTGCGTGTGAACTGAATATCAATGGTACAGAAAAGTTCCTCTTAAAAAAACGAAAACCAAAATATTTTCAAAGGCACTTTTTCCACATGTACATTCTACAGATGTACCGTGACGCAATAAAAGTTAACAGTCAACAGGTAAAGGAACTGCTGTTACCCAACAGGATGACGTAACGATGACACTGGCAGGGGTAAACCTATGAGAGCCGAGGATCCAGAGGTTTGGACCAATATGTCAGGACCCTCCCCCCAACCAATTTATTTATTTAAAAAATACCTTAAGTAAATGTCCAATATAAACAAAATCCAGAGAAGGTAATGAAACAATGGCAAACTGTTAATTCACTATATACAAGATGCAACAATTGGACAACTTCCTTTTTAAAGAGGGAGAGAGGATGATGAGATTGTGAGAATATAATTGGTTATTGCAAAAACAGGTTACAGTTCCAACACAATTCCCCTATTTGGATGTGCGACCACTGGACTAAGTCACATGTAAATTACTTAATATTCTCTGTGAAAACTTTACCAGTGATGGACAGGGCAGCTATCCCACGCAAGCACGAAAACGCGCATTATATCATGCAAGATTACGATGTGAGCCGTTTCCTGCAAGCGCTCTCTTATTCATTTACAGCTATACATTAGTGCTCATGAATCAGTTAATTTCAGCGCTGTACCCTCCACTGAGTTATTTTGATGGAGAATGCAGGCCAAGGCCTAATAAAAAAAACAAAAAAACCAGACCACAGGAGATGTTCATCGGTTGTATGTAATCTAACTGGCCCCTGCTTGAGTGGTCTCCTAAAACAAGGACTGCGTGCGTCAGTTCTGCCACATGCTTTTGCCAGCTGAGGGAAAAGTGCGATAAAGATTTGGCCTCTGAAACGAAAATGAGCACAGTAAAGAGGGATACACAGATAATGACTGCCACGGAATGTTCATCAGGTCGTCACCGTTATTGGGCTCTCAGTAGAATATTGGGGTTGTTGTTTGGGCGTCTGGCAGTAGGAAGCCGAGCGTTCGGTCCTGTATTGCTACTCGATGCGTGCTCGGAAGTGGCTCGTTCGCAGCATCGCACAGACAGTAATCTTTGGTGGATCGTGACTGAGAGACTGAGTCGTAGTTGGCAGCAGCAGAACTTTCTAGAATGTATACCGTCTTTGATGCACACTCACAAACAGTGTAAAAAATATAAGGGCGCAAAGGAAAAGGAGTCTCACACACGCAAATGCACACGCATATATGTATGTAATACACCAAGACGTGTTCTTTATCAAAATATTTCAAGGAACTATTAACAATCTTCTAGTGGTTACACCCACCTCTGCTCAACCTGCAGCTTGTTTTAACTAGTCTGCTAGTTTTGCAGCACATTAAAGCTATTGAAAAACCAAACAAAATAAAGACACATTTATTTGTCATTTCAAGTTCAGAACATCCGCATTTGCCACGGTTACAGCAAATGGGAGAGTGAGGACGGACACATTCTCGCTGTACAAGTACTGTCCACGTTGACAAAGGATTTTTTAAAATGCAGACTACTCAGTCTGTCACCACATCCCTCTTCTGGTAAGTGCTCTCACCTTGTGGCAACGTGCATTGAAAAACCAAGCAATGTGAAGATAAAAGACAACTAACACGTTTCCATTATTTCCGTCAAAGTCTAAATTTGTGTGGATGCCGCTTTGCAGTACACGTCTCGATGCGCAATTAAATTCACCATCACTCAAACTCTGAAAGCGGGCAGCGGGAATATAGCAGCTTTCCAAAGTGGTCACTACATATCATTAAGTGAGTAAAAGCTTATATTTCTGTGACAGTAAGGCCAAAAGATCAGTGCCTAAATATTTTTCTTTCCCTGCCAGCTAGTACTGAAAAGTAACAAACTACATTTCCCACAATTCCTCTCTACAGCGCAGACTAACGCCATAAGCTCTGCCTCCATCTACAATTTCTTAAGCACCTATCCAGTCACCGCATTCTAACGCTTACCGGAAGTCTTTGTGACCATTGTCACTGCTTTAAATAAAGAGGAAGAAATGTTACCCTAAAATAATCTAAGAGTGCTCCACAACTGAACTCCACAAATTTAAATCACCCTATTTAATATCAGTGTCTCATGCCTGCTATTTTAATTTTTATTATTAAGAGCGAAGATAAACATTTTTCCAGAAAGCAGTCCAGTTTTCTAACAGAGACCTATAAAATGCCACATGTGGTCATTCTGATATCGTGTGCCTATAACTGGAGACAGTTTAACATTCTAGACATCGATAGAAGAACACACCCATCTTACATCAACACACTAACTATCGTTAATAATTTTAATATCCCCCCCCCCCACTTCTTGCCCAATCCAAAGCAATGTTGTCTTAGGCTTACTTATTTAAAAACATTAATATGTTGCCACGGAAACTTTGGGCTTCCTTATTGTCTCATTTGTGTTCCCGAGCTGAAGTTGCTATTTACACACTCTTGCTTTGGAATCTCAATCATGTTCCGGGGTTGATATTGCCATGTAAATTTGTTCTTGCTTATGGTAACATTCATGTTCCTGGGTGTGATGTTTCCATGTAAACACTCTGTAGTTTTAATGTCTCATTCATGTTCCTGGGTGTGATGTTTCCATGTAAACACTCTGTAGTTTTAATGTCTCATTCATGTTCCTGGGTGTGATGTTTCCATGTAAACACTCTGTAGTTTTAATGTCTCGTTCGTGTTCCAGGGTTGATATTGCCACTTAAATGAGTTGTTAGAAAAACACACCCCTGTTTACGGTCTCATTCATGTTCCTGGGTAGCATGTTTCCATGTAAACACTGTCATGCTTTACTGTGTTATTCATGTTCCTGGGTTGTTGTTTCCTATCACTATAGTGTCTCATTCGTGTGGGTGGGCTGACGGTGTTGTGTTATTCATGGTCCCAGGTTGGTGTTTCCTGGTTCACATTGTGCAGGTCTTGTCCATGGGGTCTTGCTGGGGTGCAGGTGGGGACTGGGCGGGGCTGGTTTTGGGCAGGACGAGGGGTTTGGGGCGCAGGGCCGGGGGTTTCAGCTGCACGCCCATGCGGGGGGGCCCCAGCGCGGGTTTGAAGGTGGTCATGGCGTCGGGGGAGGGGCCGTTGTTGCCATGGGCGTTTCCGCGGCGGGGCGGGGGTGGGTCGGCGGTTCGGAGCAGTAGGTTGTGCACGGAGCAGAGGGACTCCGTGGAGCTGGCCGGGGTCGGGACGTTCTTCAGCTGCTCCAGGGTGTCCAGCACCACATCCGGCGCGTGATTGGCCGAGCTCTGCCTCTCCAGCTCACGCAGCTCGTTCAGCGCTGTGTTCATCGTCTCCTCGATGTCCTGCAGAAGGAGGGAGAGAGGGAGGGAAAGAGAGAGGGAGAGACAGAGGGATGGAGAGAGAGAAAGAGTCAGACAGGGAAAGAGGGAGGGACAGAATTTGAATCTCAAAGTCATAACCATCAAGGTGCCACAGAAATGCATCTGCTTAATTAATTAAATTCTACCGAGACGATGATCATTCCACACAAGAATTAGAAACGGGATGGCAGTTCACTGGTGCCAGAAACTAAGGGAGTGATAAAGACTAAATTTGAATGCTCCGCTACTGAAATATGCAGACAGAAAGATCCATCCACAGATTGAGAGAATATCGAGTAACTGGTGTCACAACAAACATTAGTAATCATTACATAAACCATCAACATATTAAAAGTGTAGTATTTACAGTAACAAATGGGTTTAACTGTAACTGGCCCACAGTAAATGCTTAGACCTCCAGGACTATGGCACTGAGATACAGTTTAAACAGGTGCGAACCACCTGTCTGCTCACCTGTGCGATGGTCTCGGGGTCGAGCGGTTTCCCGTGTGGCAGGGAGAAGGCGGGATACTGGCCGGAGGAGGTTGACCGGCGCATGGGCGGGCTGTCCGTCTTACGAAGAGACTCGTGGCGGCTGACGCCCGATAGGCCGCTGTGACCGTGGGCGTGACCGTGGGCTCGCCGGTGTCTTTCAGGGCTGTCAATTGGCTGGTGGCCCCGTGCTCGCAGCAGGTCCCGCGGGCTGTAGCGACCCTCGCCGGTTTCCATGGCGACGGTGCCGTGCCGTGGGAGGTGGAGTGCACTGTGCAGTGCCCGTCGCTGGGGCGACCTGGGGGCCGGCGCGAGGGGGGGTCGGTCCTCTTCCTGTGCCTATGGGAGGGGGAGGGTGTTTGTGTTTAGTTCCAGCACAGTCACCTCTGCCTCAAGCACCAAACTGCTAACTCTCTGGGATCTCTGCCTCCTGGGGTGAACACTGCAGCTCAGTGAATGGCCCTCTCATTCTGAGGCCGTAAGCTACATCCCAATCAGTCAGAACGATGAGTGAACGGCAGTGAGTCATACACATACCTTTACAGAGAGATGGCAAGTGTCAAAAACGCTGCAATTCTGTTAACCCCCTCTGAGAATCTGAGCAGCGTCCGAGCTGTGGCTTCCTCTGATTGGCTGCCCCAAGCACTGGGCACGGATGATAGGCTGAAAGCATCTTGGAATCTTGAGATTGGACCAATCATGAAACCAAACTACTTTTCTCATTTTGGAGCAACTTTTATCCCAACGTTCCAGCAGGACTACCTCAGTATTATGTCTGTCCCCTTCGAAGCGACTTCCTCTTAATCTGACAGTCATTTGAAGGGCAAAGCAAACTCTGATGTGTCATTAAAATCACAAGTGAATAATTTCCTTAAAAGTCATGATTATCATTACTGAACAATGTAAAACAGTCTAAATGCCTGTGGTATAAAAACAGAGTAAGAATGTTCCACAAATAAAAGAAACGAACCACAAGAGAGAGATTATTCCTACTCAAACTGTCGAGGCAAACTAGCAGCGCCACGGGGCCCCTTTTCAAACAGTTTGGGGAACAAAGCGCAGCTGAGATAGAGAGGAATTCTGGGAGCCCAGATCCAACAAAGTGAAGCCTGTCCGTTATCGGTTTCAGTGCTGTCTGAAGATCAACTTTCCCCAAATCCATTTCAAATTACCACGACGCGAGGGAAGCAGTTTCAATCGGCTCTGTAACCGGGCAACGGCATGCGCCGAATCCAAAACAAGACGTAGAGCGGCGGGAAAGATTTTCACCGGATCAAATCACAGACATCACGGCTAACGAGCAAAACGGCTCGAGTGCTTTTTAAGAGGGAGTGACGTGAATATAAGCACACGTGCAGAGTGGAGGTGTTTCATCGCTTAACTCACATTTCCATTCCTGAGGGGACTCATTTTTCTCAGGCTCACAGCTCTTTATGACCCAGAAAAGTGTGTCTTTATTGGGGACGTGTGAGAGACGGCCACCAGCTGACTGAGTCTGTGTGAGCGCGGTGGAGGACTGGAATGGTAAACAAGCTGCAGTTCACTCAATCAACCAACAGGGGGCCTCGCACAGCTCAGCGAGTGTGAGGTGGGAAAGTTAATGAGGAAATCAAACTTCTGTTTCATGTCTGAAGCATTCTTTCTTCCAGATAACCAGTTTTTCACCCCAGTTCCAAGGAACCAACTCAGTAGATAAAACAAAACATGAAATAAACACATGAAATAAACAAAATGCACTACCCCATAAACTTCTCGGGTAAAACAATGACACATGTCGGCATGTAGCTATATTTTGAGAGTAAGTAAGGACGAGTGGATCTCTTCCAGACAGGGGAAATACATGCGCACTCTGTCATGATGACTGGCAGCGTTTTTACAAACGCTGGAAACCAGCCTGCTGAGGTCACTTAGTCCTTCATAATAGAGGGGAGAAAGGGAGGGAGGGAGGGAGGGAGGGGGAGATGGAGAGAGAGGGAGAGGAAGAGAGAGAGGGGGAGTGAGGGAAGGGAAAAGAAAGAAAGAGAGGATGAGGAGGAGAAAAAGAAGAGAGAATGACTGACTATAAAGAGAGAAAGAGTGTGCAGGAGAGAGGACATGTGAACGAGAGAGAGAGGCAAAGAGAATGAGGAGAGACAGAATGTGTAAACACACAACCTCAGCTCATCTCGGGCAGCAGAGCGGTATAACGATCAGGGAGCTGGTCCGCCAACTCAGAGGCTCTTAACTAGAGCTGCAACAATTAGTCGATTAATCGATTAGTCAATCAAAAGAAAATTAATTGCCAACTATTTTGATAAATGATTAATTGTCATTTTTGAAGCAAAAATGCCAAAAATTTGATGGTTCTATGTTCTCAAATGTGAGAGTTTGCTGCTTTTCTTGGTCTTACATTACAGTTCATTGAATATTTTGGGGTTTTGGACTGTTGGTCAGACAAAACAAGACATTTAATGAAACAAGACAAGCTCATGGGGTTTAGATTTAGGTTAAACCCCAGGTTCCTGTGGCGTGGTGTGAATGTGAAAATGGAGCCTGTCAGCGGGGCGTACCTGCTGATGTAGGCCTCAGGGAGCCGGTCCGTGGGCGAGCTCATGTCCTTCCCCGAACCCTTATCCTCCGCCGCTGGGCCGCTGCTCGCCTCGCTGTCCGCCTTCTGACTGAGCGTGTCCGAGAACGCATCGTCCCTGCAGCGCAAACAACACCGCGCGGTTAGCTCCGCCTTTTTCACTTATATGCTTTACTTCACCAGGAAAGACCCCGCTGTGGGGGGGCGACACTGAAGCGCAAAGACGGTCAACAAAAAGGTGACTCCAGCTGCATCTCATTGTGTACAGTTTGTGTCATGGTTAAAGGGTGGCATACTTTACTTAAGCGATTTAGCTGCTGCACTTCGAGGACACACGAAAACATGGTATCTTAGCTTTTTAGATGTTAATAACATTACAGGTGAAAGGTGGTGTTTTACCTGCGCTGAAAGGCTTAGTGTAAAAAAAACACACCTGAGGCAGGTCTGCCCATGCGTTCACACTTGTTCCTCTCATGTAGCAGATCTCTCTTTTAAAAGAGATTGATTTGTCTCGGCGGAACGGCACGGCATGGCACAGCCACACAAAGGTTAAATAAATAAAAACGAAGCTCCTGCTTCACAGACCAGGCCATTTCAACACGTTGGCCTCATGGTGCAGCTTTTTCAGGGCAGAGAAACTTTCCCTGCAGCACCAGATTCATTCCCCTCCCTGTGACTGCGCCCCGCAGTGCACAGGGAATATTTTTGTTTTGCCTAGAGTGGGATTTTTGCCCCCGACAAATCACCAGCCAGAGTGTGGCGAGGCGTCTGAAATCCACAGAGGAGAGCGCTCTCTCTCCCCGCCGCGTGTGCAAGCTGCCATTCCCCTCAGAGTCCTCCCGTCCCAGCAGCCTGGGAAACACGCCCCGGCCGCTGCATGTTGCATTATTGATGCAGTCCCCAGCTAGATAGCTGGAAGTAGCCGTGTCGTAGTGTGAGGCAGGGGTGTTTAACTCAACAGTCCGGATGGCCGTAGGGCCTGCAGGTATTTACTCTGGCCGTGCCTGGCTAAAAACCAACCTCACTCAATGGTCTACCTCAGAGCCTGTCAGAGCGCAGGCCTACAGAGTAAGGGTGTCGTCAGGCTTTTAGTTTGATTCTGCACTTGCACATTCTACGTGCCTAATTTCCGTTGTGGCCACACACCTTGCCTCCAAATGCCTGCCCTGCTGTCCACTGAAGCTGATGGCTGAAGCCACCCTTTGGCCTCAGGACGGGAAGATGAGGTTTGGAGTATGAGACCTTCGGGAAGCTGTATCAGGAAGTCCTGAGCATCCATCGCCATACTAGGTTCAGAGGATGCATTTAATTGGAATGTATTTCAGCTTCCGACAGTAGGGAGGCAGAGCTGTCAATATCAATCAAACAGTATGGAGTGGAGTATCTGAGGAAGTCTACAGAATCTTTGCCAAAACCAGCCACTGCAACACTTTAATCTCCTTTTTAATAAGCAACCAGGCAGAATCAATTAAGTAGCAACGGTTGCCAAGGCAAGACTGCATGGTTGTTGACAGTCTGAGTTTGGGGGGTCGGGGGGGGTGGAGGGGCTTATTGGAGATGCAGAATAATAATAGTCACTGGGGAATACTGATGTGACGTAACTCAGCGCGGCCTTCAGCCTGCCAAGAGCCTGTCAGGACTCATTTTCAGGAAGTGGGCCCAAGGGGGCAAAAAGCAAAAGACTAATTAACTCAATGGCGGCCATTAATGGAAGCCCTTTGATGTCACAAAGACACTGAAGCAAGACCCATCAGGAATGGTTTGGTTAATGGGACCCTTGTGATGTCACAATCACACTGAAACAAGACAAGTCAGCATTACTCTGGCTAATGGAACCCCTATGATGTCACAATCACTCAAACAAGACCAGTCAGGATTCAAAACTCTTGTGATGTCAAAATCACACTAAAATGGGACCAATCAAGATTAGTTTGCCTCTGGCACATGGACTCAAGGTTTTTTCTAAGAGTGGGATCATGTTTTATTCAGTGCCCTCCTTGCACTGCTTTAACCCAGTAAATGTATGGCATTATTAACATTAATATTTTACAATTTTAAAAAAAAATAAAAAAGACTTAAATTTTAGTGCCTGATCTTATTCGTGGACATGTACCATCGATGTAACATTCTTCACCTGTTTAGGAGAGCAGACACCAGCATGACGAAAGCTACCAGCTGTTTTTTCCTCTCTCTGCAGTTCTCAAGTAGAGCTGCGCAGTCAAGTTACCATTATTATTTAAAAAATCTTATGTTAACTACAGTGTAAGTAATAATAATAATACATATGAAGTAGTAATAATTATTATTGTGTTATTCACGACACATTCCCTTTTTCAGGTGTCACACAGCATCAGTGTTCACTGGCTGGCTTTGTCTGCGGTATGTAAGTGAGATTGCCAGACTGGAGACAGGTCCGGGGTCAGGGCTCCACTCACACGTCCTGCACCACGATGTACTGGTGCGGCACCAGGCCGTCGATGCCGTTGTGTCGGCCCTCCCACCAGTCGTCCGAGGCCCTCTGGTACAGCAGCAGCGACGCGCCCTTCTTGAAGCTCAGCTCGCGGGCGGAGCGGCCCACATAGTCGAATTTGGCGATGGCCTCGATAGGCTCGCCCTCTGCCAGGGAGACAAGGAAGAGACAGAGGTCAGAGGACAGAGGTCAGAGAGACAGAGGAAGGCAGAGAGAGAAGAATAAACACCCTGCTATGCCCAGCATATGCAGGCCCAGTGCATTATGGATAGTGGAATAAGCACACTGGTATCACACTAGTATCCTGGTCAAAATCCAACAAATACTAACTCCCTACATATGGAAACCTGGGCATCACCCTCTACCTGATTGGCCATGCAGATGACTGCATTTCTGGAAATTCTGTTTGGGCTGGGAAAACAGCATTTTTGACACTGATTTCTGTTATAAGAAACACAATTCAAATGTTGTCTCGTGTGATGGGTGGCTGACAGGTGCCTGTCAAAGCAGCGGTCCAGTTCTGGGTAATTGGTAGTTCCTTATCTTAGGCTGGTTTGGTAAGATCAAACCGAAGGTGACGCTCGTCCCTTTCAGCTTTCAGCGTTATTGATTTGTTGCCATTTCCTATTTCCAGTCCAGGCTCAGGAACAGGCGTAGATCTCATCTGACATTCTCTTTCTGAACAGTGCAGAACAGAGTCAGTGTATTGTGTGTTTCCTTTAAAGGATGCACATAACACAGGGAATCTTAATGAGGAAAGGCAGTCTCAGAGGAATTGTGCATCTCAGTATCACCACATTCAGCCAATAAGGATCCACGGAGGGGACCTGTCAGTCTCAATATCTCCACCTTCAGCCAATCAGCACTCGTGATGGGGATGTGTCAGTCTGAACAGTGCCACACATTACTGCTCCTCACCTCCCCCACTGCCTGTTTAGGTGTGTGTGTGTGTGTGTGTGTGCGTGTGTGAGAATGCATGAGAACGCACAGGGGACCTGGATTTCCAGAGAGTGTCAAAGGCAATGAAAGCAGCAGGTCAGAACTCCCCGCCAATCCAAATGAACAGGGCTCATATCCCAGCACTGAAACAGCACAGTGTCAAAATCAATACGGCTCTTGCCGCTACGCCAGGCCTCAGGTGTGTGTGTGTGTGTGTGTGTGTGAGCGTGCACTGTAATATGTGTGTGTGTGTGTGTGCACATTGTAATGTGTGTGTGTGTGTGCATGGACTGTAAAGTGTGTGTGTGTGTGCACACTGTAATGTGTGTGTGTTTGTATGCATTAAAACCCTGCTTGTGTGAGCTCAGGATGACAGCAGGTGTCGAGTAAACGGAGAAATGACACGTGTTGATGTCATGTTCCATGTTTGAATGCGACCCATGGCGTTGCGCCCTGTCTGCATCGGTGCATCCACGCTCACGCACGCGGAACAGGAAAAGCAACCCTGCCATGTATACAGAGCGCCGACTGATTACGCCAGGGACGACGCCGTCCGTGAACCCACACTGATTTCAGGCTACCGCCAATCGACCGTTTTTCTGCACACAAAGCCGAACAGCACAGCTGTTAAAAGGTTGGTGTGGGGGGGTCTTTCTGAGGAAAATTAACGACCCGTTTCAGTGCGCAGAGGGCAACCATTTCACCCTCACCATGTCCACTCCATTACACGGACACCCGGCTCCGATTGGCCTTCAGGAGGAATTGCTGCCCCGCTACACCATCAAATCAATAACCCCGCCAGTTCACCTTTGACCCTTTCGCATGTTATCAGCTGAAGGAACGACAGCGTATCGAGGGTGCAGAGAAAAACGGAGGTCTGAAAGGCAGGCGCTTTGTCATAAGCGGTGATCATTTTTAATCTGATATTCTGAGTCCAGTCTTGGACTGTAATATGCTGCTATGACAGGTGTTATGTCATGCTTTTGACAGTGTTATGTAGGCTTTATGGCATCATGTGACATGACACTGGTCCTGGTCACTCTGCCAGCTGGCAATAACCACAGTCCGTAAACTGGCACTACAACCCAGTACGATTTAGCGCAGAACAGTCAGAGCATAAAACCATCACGGATAATCTGTCTTCAGAAAAAAACAAGTACATACACAGGGATTTTATTTATACTTCAGGAAGATATTCCAAGTAGATAAATATTGGGACAAGGGAATAAATATCTCATTTTGACCCAGCATGAGACACTGTAAACTAGTAAATTGAAAAAGACAAAACGTTTTCATAAGAAATGACAGCTCAAAGTGAACTATGGATGACAGAGGAAAATGTTTGGGTATCATTAGACCTTGAGATCAGGAAAACTGGGATTCCTTTTCTTTGGCGGTTATTGCCATGGAAACGGGCCTTTGTCTGGAAGAGCCCACTCTGCCAGCTCAGGTAGGGGGGGTAGAGGGCGGTGGCCCACAACAAAGCGCACTGTATGTTGGCACAACCCATTGTCTCTGAAGGGGGGTGTCGTGACATCATTTTAAATGACCTCTTTCTGACCTTCCTACAGTCAGAGTGACTCAAGATGCTTGGCTCGTACCTCGATCACAAACACTCCCCCCCACCCCCCACCCGGATCTACGTCCAGATGGAACCACATGCATTTCAAAATCCCTCTCTGTCTGAGGGGAGGACATAAATCTGTAAAAGGTAAAGTCAGACTGAGTTTTACTCTCAGCACTCAGGGCGTGGGAGACTGTAACTGCCCTCGACACAGAGCCCATGACAGAGCCAGCTCCCCCACCTCCACTTCTCTCAGGTACAGCAGAACAGACTCACATGTTTCATTAACCAGGTATTTCACTGCGAACGCCATTCTCTTTTGGACAGATAACCTTGGGAGTGAAGATGGATAGAGACAGCATTGTGTGGCTGATCGGATAAGAGAGGATGATTGGGTGGAGGGCCACTGTCTGGGGGAAGGTGACCAGGACACCAAGCCAACAGCCCCTGGCACACTGCGGTGGGATATTCACAGAGCACAGAGAGTGAGTGGGTGAGAGAGTGAATGAGAGAGAGAGAAAGCGCAGAGAGTGAGTGAGTGGGTGAGTGAGTGAGTGAGCGCAGAGAGTGAATGAGTGAGCGCAGAGAGTGAGTGAGTGAGAGAGTGAATGAGTGAGAGAGCGCAGAGAGTGAATGAGTGAGTGAGTGCAGAGAGTGAGTGAATAGACTGAAAGAGTGAGCACAGAGAGTGAGTGAGTGAGTGAATGAGTGAGAGAGCGCAGAGAGTGAGTGAGTGAATGAGTGAGTGAGTGAGTGAGTGAGTCAGTGAATGAGTGAGTGAGTGAGTGAGTGAGTGAGTGAGTGAGCCCAGAGAGTGAGTCAGTCAGTCAGTGAATAAGTGAGCGCAGAGAGTGAGTGAGTAAGCAGAGTGAGCACTGAGAGTGAGTGAATTAATGATCACAGTCACTCAGTGAGTGAATGAATGTGTGAGAAAGTGAGCAGAGTCAGTGAGCACAGAGAGACAGTGAGTGAATGAGTGAGTGAGAGAGTGAGCAGAGAGTGAGTGAGCACAGAGAGTCAGTGAGCGAGTGAGCAAGTGAGTGAGTGAGTGAGTAGCGAGCGAATGAGTGAGTGAGTGACAGAGTGAGTGAGTGAGCTTACCCTCCTCACTGGTGTGGGTCTCCATGCCCCCCTCCTGATCCGCCTCCTCCAGTATGCCCTGCTCGCTGTACGGGCTCTCACTATGCAGGACAGACAGACAGACAGACGCATGAGCACCCAGACAGACAGACAGATCCTAGATCAGAATTTACTTTCCTAAAGTGTGCCAAAGTACGAGAGATAAAGAACCAGATTTAAAGTCCATACTCTATTTGTTCTACACTAAAATACCAGACTGGTCACAGATCGCCATATCTGCTCTGAGAAGCTTTAGGACCGCCCCGTTTTCTGAGAGATTCCTCAGGGATGAACACATGCCGCTGATCTCACCTGTCCTGTGTGTGTGTATAGTATAATACAGGTATAATTACACACCTGTCAGTGAGCTCACCTGTATTTGTTGAGGGAGGATGTGTTTGAGGAGTCTCTGGGGTGTGTGGGTTCTGAGAGCCGCCCCCAATAATAACAATAATAACCCTGACCCAGACCACAGGGGGCCGGGGGGGTTTTATCCCGTGTGTATCTAACGTTTACTCTGTGTTTACCACAAGACCACAGGACCTGACAGGTATCCTGTTACAAAGCCTGACTAGTTGGGACCAAAAATAGCAACAAAATGAAAACGAACACTTTGATTAAAAACATAAAACTACTGAATGCACTGAATTACTACCAGAATTATTGGATTAATGTGGAATACTG
The DNA here is from genome assembly GCA_022829145.1 of Albula goreensis. NCBI lineage: Eukaryota > Metazoa > Chordata > Actinopteri > Albuliformes > Albulidae > Albula > Albula goreensis. Next base: position 1,828,640 of record CM040763.1, on the reverse strand, counting down.
CAGCACCACCCTAACCGCCCCCACACTCACGACAGCACCACCCTAACCGCCCCCACACTCACGACAGCACCACCCTAACCGCCTCCCTACGCTCGCTCACCAGTAGTCGCCCCCCGCCATGCACTTCTCGTAGACGGGTCCGTCCAGCTCCTTGGCATCGGGGAAGATGATCTCGTGGTGGATGATGATGGTTTTGATGACCTCATTAACGTGCGCCTGGCAGGACACCTGGTCCTGGCTGTCCGGGGTGGGCATCAGGGTGGGGCCGAAGCAGATGGCCAGGTTGTACGGGTCCATCATATTCTCATCGCTGTACTGGGACAGGCTGCAGTGCGGGGGACAAGCAGAGCCAGGCCTGAGTGGAACTGAACCTTAAAAACTACTGACACAGGCTACAGAGGACAAACCTCAAAAACTACTGACACAGGCCACAGAGGACAAACCTCAAAAACTACTGACACAGGCTACAGAGGACAAACCTCAAAAACTGCTGACACAGGCTACAGAGGACAAACCTCAAAAACTGCTGACACAGGCTACAGAGGACAAACCTCAAATACTACTGACAGAGGCTACAGAGGACAAACCTCAAAAACTACTGACACAGGCTACAGAGGACCAGGTCTCAAATACTACTGACACAGGCTACAGAGGACAAACCCCAAATACTACTGACACAGGCTACAGAGGACAAACCCCAAATACTACTGACACAGGCTACAGAGGAAAAACCTCAAATACTACTGACACAGGCTACAGAGGAGTAAAAGTACCACAGGTTAAATATGAACAAAAGTGGTCAGGTAGACCAAAAGTACTGTCAGCGTTCTATTTTCCAAACAGGCAAACGTTTGTATACTTTTAAGTCATTTAACTATGTAGCCCTGCTGTTGTGCTGATTCACTCTGTCCTTGTGCATCTCTCTCCTTTCACACACTGACAGCCGTAAATAATCAAGCCTTTTAATAACCCCTCACATCATCTACGCGCCGCTAATAAAATTACGCCTCCCACTTCATTACCCCAACAACAAATAAATACTGACAAGGCTCTCCGTAGAGGTGAATTAAATAGGTGTAATTCATTCCAGCTGTCTGCATTCTCTTCACGAATTTGATAACATGTCATTTTCTCTCACCCTCCCTCTCTCCCTCCTTGCCCCCCTCTCTCTCTCTCTGCCTTCCTCCCTTGCTCTCTCCCTGTCTCTCTCTCCGTATGAAGTGAGATGGCATGAGAGACAAAGGAATATTAATTTCCTGACTCTGCCCAGCTCTGCCTCCTTGCCTGTCTGTGACACCGTTGTTGCAACTCACCGGTGATAATTAGCATTCATCACATCCCCCCTCCCCCCCATGCGTTAGAGGGCCAGATTTATACTCCATGGATCTTAGCTGTACGTGCTCAAACTCAAATCATCTCAGAATGTCAGTGGGCTGCTTCATCAATTACTGCTTCCCCGCTACTTTCCACCATGAACACAAGGGGGCGATAGTGATGTCAGGGAGGCGGGGCTGATGTGGGCGTGGCGGCAGTGGGCGGTGCTCACTGGTTGAGGAAGGCGAAGAGGTAGCGCATCACAATGAGGACGGACCGTGGCACGGCTGTCAGCAGGGTCTTACGGATGTACAGAGCTCTCTCGTACAGACTGTCTATTCCTGACAGAGACAAAGACAAAAAGAGACATTACATAGCGCATTACATAAATTACACAGTAGATATTTACACATGTATTTCCTGCCAACAGAGCAACCTGAATTAGAATTTCACACAGACAGAGACAGAGAGAAAGAGAGAGAGATATAGATGGAAAAGGAGATACAGTGAGGGATGAAGAGACTGAAGGGGAGAGAGAGAAACAGCGAAAGAGAGAGAGACAGAGAGTGAAAGGTAGAGATAAAGGGAGAGAGAGAGCAAAAGGGAGAGACAGAGAGGACTGAGACAGAGCAGAAGTACAGAGAAGCACAGCTTGGCTCATTATCGACTTTATTACCAAGGACAGAGAAATTCTCAGAATGACAGCTTTGGAATTCTGAGCACATATTGGTGTAAGCACAAGCCTGCTCTGTGTGTGTGAGAGTGTGTGTGCGTGCGTGCGTCTGTGTGTGTTTTCGCATGTGCGTGAGTGAATCAGTGCGCATGTGTGTGTGTGAGTACATTCATGTATGAGTGGAAGTGACAGACAGGATGGCCACATATCCTCTCATATCATTGACAATTACAACCATCAAAGTCTGCGTTTGTGAGCATGTGTGTGCGGGTGAGCGTGTGTGTGAATGTGCGTGTGCTTGCCAGCATGCATCTGTTTATGTATGAGCACGAGGTCAGAGGTCATGCACCTTATGCATTCTCCTGTCCTTGATAATTACACACTTAACAGCCTGTGTGTGTGTTTATCTTTATGTATGAGCTTAAAACTCTGCAGCATGACTGTGACAGAGGCGAGAGGACACACATCTCTCGCATTGCCCTGTCATTGATGATTACGCCCTGAATAGCCGGCGTGTGTATGCGTGCACTCACGTGTGTGTGTGTTTATGTTTATGTATGAGCGTGACAGCACTGTGCGACTGTGACAGGGGTCAGAGGTCGTCCACCCCGCGTGTCCTGCTGTCATTGGTGATCAGGCCGCGCCGGAGCCCCCTGACGGCCCGCTTCACTGGGCTGAATATTTCATGTCGGCCTCCATCTGGAGCCTCCTGCTCAGTGATACAGCAGCGTGCCCCAGCGCTATAAATAGAGCAGGACATGGACGCTACGCTAACCAGTGGCAGCTCGTCTGGGCTCGGTCCAGAGATTTAACACATCACAACTCACTCTGGAGCTAAACTCCGACAGACACTCTCAAACTTTAAATGGGTGAGGGGCCCAGCTCGCTGGGTAGCTTGTCCCTTCAGCTATTCAGCTGTTTAATGGACAGACGCAGGACCTGCAGGTCACCTGGCTGTCTAGTAGTGTCTCCACAGGACATTAAGGCTAAGTGCAGCACGCCATTAAGACAAGGCCCGATGCCTTGGATGAGGAGGACTCCATTTAGACTCGCTACCTGCTCTGCTCATATGTATCTGCAGGGGGAAGTCTTTTCTTCTGTAGCAGGGCTGTAGGACAGGCAGGACACTATAGTCCCAGCGAATCAGTGTGATGTGATTTGTGAGGTTCCTCAGAATGGTTTGCATGCTTTACCTCCAAAACAACCACTAACTACCCCCTTGGACCACCCTACATCTGAAAACAGCAATAATTCATAAATTTGACGACAGATTGTGCTGGTGCTTTGTCTGTTTAACCATGATGATGTATTTGGACGGTAAATATATTTAACATACATTTCCTCACTGCCCAGTCTTGCTCTGTGACCCCCTTGTTAATTAGCTCTCTGCATGTACTGTGACACACGGAGACCTAATTAAGCAGCTCGGCCAGAGACAGCCCTGCAGCAGGAACGCCATGGAAACGGCTGTAAAACGCCTTCTTCTTGCACCGTTAAAACCCCCAACTTCCTGACATGTGCCTCATGAATCACATGACCCAGCCTCAGCCACCAGTCTCTTAACTATGACATCATAACTATGAGCTTCACTTATTTCTCACTCTGCTGTGAAGCAACTCTGCCCAAGTTCTGGGGTCAGACATCTATTTGTGAACAAAGCAATGATCAGTTCCTATTTCTGAAGAATCCCATGACAGAGTGTCAACATGAAATGATAAATCACCTAAGCCAATCAAATCCACTGACAGAAATCCCTTGGCACCAATCAGATTACAGAAAGGCAAGACCAGAACAGTAAACAGAGCGAGCTTTCTCAGAGACTGCAGAGTCTGGAGTTGGGGAAAAGAGTCACATGACCAAAAATGAGGTGTCAGGAACTACAACGGTTTCACAGGAGCGTAAACAGATCACATGACTTTACTTTGGCAAGACACTTGTGACTGCTTCGTGTTACTGCAAGTGTGGAAATAACAGATAAAAAAAAGATGTGTTACTTGCCTTGCTAACACCTCTGCTAGCTTACTGAAAGTGTCAGAGGCAAAGGCAGTCTATCACAGAAAACTATGGGCTTCTCTAAATGGAGCAAACCAAAGCCATTCATCGCAAATCTGGCGGATTATAGGCTCCTGGAAGACTGCTGTGAGCGCCTCCATTTTGACCTTGTATGTTATAACAGCTCATTTTTACCCTTTTAATTTATATAGAGTGGAGAGCAGGTGCTAAGGACCTTCGCTCAAGCACATGTCGCCACAAACACAGAGACGCTGTGTGACAGACTGCCTCAGAGGAGAAAAATCACAACATCCCGAGACACAGCGCAGCTCATACCCCTCCCCACGTTCTCACCATCGCCTCACGGCGCACGGTGAAAGTCTCTTTTTCCGGACTTTCAACTTGTTTTCTTCTTTTCCCTCACAGCATTATCACATAAAACCTGAGGGATGAGGAGTTTCATTCTTTCATCCTCCAGTAAACCCTGCAGTGAAAGATCTGGAACAGCAGCCATCTCAGTCTGACGGACGCTGGAAATAGACCCACCACCTGATCCAGGTGTCACATGAAGAACTACCCTCTGGAAACTTGTTTCTTTAACGTTATTCATCTTATGTTAGTGACTAACTCCATTTTTTTTCTTTTCCTTTTTTTAAACAGTGACAGGCATCTCGAAGATCATCAAACACTTCCCCGTTAACAGAGAGAGAGAACTCTCTTTGTCCTATCATCTTCAAATGCAAAAGTGCAAGACAACCAAGCACCAGACAGGAAATTAACACTCAGGAAATTAACTCTCAAACACTGGCCAAACTACAGCACAGGAGTTCCTCAGAAACTGTTCTGAGACTTCCTGGGTTTCGTAGCCGTGGAGGTGCAGGTACTGCGGGAGGGGGCCATGCTCGCAAACTGGAGCCTGATCTCAGCTATTGGAGTTGGCTACGGCCCTAGGCATTGCTGTGCATTGCTTTGTCATTGCTGTTAAAGCACTTTCTGTGATGCTCTGTCCCACTGAGGGGAAAAGCAGGGCACGCACATGGTTCACACCCCCGCGTGAATCACAGCGTTCCCTGTGGTTTGGGGGAAAAAAACGCTCCCCTTTCCTGAGAAAACCACAGATGCCACAGGATGTCAGTCACCCGGCTGTTTGGACAAAACCACAACGCAGGGAGACTCACAGGTCCCGGTCGTTTACGGAGACTTGCTGAAACAGGAAATGAGGTCGTTTACAGAGACTTGCTGAAACAGGAAATGAGGTCATTTAAAGACTTACTGATACAGGAAATGAGGTCGTTGAATCTTTCCTTGGGAAAGAGGGAGTTCTCCAGACCCCGGAAGTAGAGTTTGAGAACCCCGGCGACGGAGTTAATGTCATGGTTGTTCTCCTCGTCTGTCAGGGGGTCGTTACCTGGGAAATGGGAGGAAGAGTGAGCCAGAGAGAGAGAGAGAGAGATGGGTAGAGTTATTTGTATGGTCTGACTTTTTGTTGAAACAGAAACAAAAAAAGCTGAAAAAATTGCATTTATCTCAAATCTTGTAAACCCATCTCATAAGACTGCTTTTCTTTGCCCGTTTTCTCCTGCCCTCTCTCCACTCCGTAATCACCCGGTCTTTATTTCTGTCATCCAGAGCGAGCTCGTAGAAGCTCACCTCTCTCAAACGAGTTCTTGATGTCGTTGACCTCCACCTGAGATCCGGACACCCTGAATATCCCCTGGTGCTGGAGACCTGTGGGGGGAGGGGGAGAGTTTGAGTCAGAGATCGAGATCGCTCTCTTACTGACAGGTACCCTGCGGTGCTCCTGGAAGACAGAGGACAGTGAAAACCTCCTTTTTCCTCATTCAAATATCAAACGGGAGGTTGAGAGAGAGAGAGAGAGAGAGGGAGAACAGGATGAAAATGCCCGTTTCAGTGTTAGCATTTAATAAGGAGCATATGGCCAGCATGTGACGCTACACTGGACTATCTGTACGCAGGCTCCTCCAGGTGTCTGTAGTGGAGTATACACGGAACGCTTCATATCTTTACAGGGAGCTGAAAATAAACTCCCTTCATCAGGACACAAGACGGGTGAGCACCCCAAAACAGCGTCCGTAACGATCTCGCTAAATCAGCCAGCCTGCTCTCAAATCACTCACACCGCTTCTGATCTCGATCGACCGCAGCGCTTTTTGCATGCGTCGCATTTTAACCGGAAGATTCGGTCTTTTCATTTGTTTGTCCTGCGATCAACAAAGACGGGGGGAAAAAAAAGCAGCCCCACCCACAAACTTGCAGGCTGCCATGGTAACTGCCATAAAGACCCCAACCTCAGCCCCACCGCACTGTGCCAGGGTGCCGTGTGAGGTTTCTCTTAAAAAGAGCCCCAAAACGCTCTGAGCACACAGCAGCCGGGGATCTGGGACAGCCAGAGATAGACAGACCATAACTCACGGTTACTGTGTCTATTCTGCTGTAGGACAGAATCAGCAGGGACAGGCGTGGAGCTGAGACTCACCATACAGATTGATGAAGCGAATACAGCTCTCCACCAAGCGGGGGATGGCATGGCCAGAGTCCTGGGGAAGGAGAGAGACAAATGGTTACTTTAAAAAGGTCCATCTTTTTCCAAACCTTTGTATCTGTGCTCGCTCACTCACTCACTCCATACACATTTGTTGTGCTGTGAAGTCATATACACAGTTGTAAAAGGTGTAAAAGATTAACAGACTGAGGACGATGAAGGTTTACAGAAACCAAGAGACTGCAGGGTATCTAGTGTGCACCTGCATTTCTATGGTACTATGATATGGCCTGAGGCAGCGTGGTTTACCTGCGCAAGGTCAAAGCAAAAATTCTGACTCTTCAACTGTCCTTCATGAGCTTATAAAAATGTTTTGTAAAAATGTGAAAGATTATTTATTATTTTATTTAAATAATAAGTGTGAAACGACATAAAATCCATGTTCTTTCTGCCCTTTTGAGCTAAGATTTCTGCTGCCTCACTTCTTGCCTATCTCTAACTATTTCTGTATTAGTATCTTGTTTTAATTTACATAAAAATCACATATTTAGGCAAAGTTCACGGGTGCGTGCACAGATAAAAATAAAAGCGGCCGAGCTTTTACAAGAGGAATGTGTGCTGGAGATCGGTGCGGGTTTGTGGATGGGATGAAAGAGCCGAGAGAAGCATAAAGGGCTGAAAACAGTGTCTGTTCTCAGCATGAAGTAACACAAAAGAGCTACACACACACCCAAACTGCCAGGGCTCACAGCTTTGTGGAAATAAGCTAACATACTGTGACAATGTTGTGCTTTTAAAAAGCAAATTAGAAGCTATTTTTGGTCACACTTTTAACTTTTTCCTCAGGTTGAATATAGAATGGAATAACACCCCTGTAAATTATTTAAAAAATGCATTGGCTTGGATTCTGCTCTGTGGGCTGACCTTATGCCACGTGATATTGAGTGTTATGTCATATTTTCGACACCATTTTATGTAACATAGATTATGTCATTAATGCAATAGCTTAGGAATTATTTATAAAGGTGTTATTACATGTAGTGTAATAAATATGTCATACCATGTTAATATAGGCACTATTATGCACAGCATAGACATCTTAGGAGAGTACAAAGAGGAAGTGATCACATACAGGAAATACAGATTACAGACAGGAAGTGCAGCTAGGATGCAGGAAGTGCAGGCAGCTGTGCTCTACCTGATGCCGGATATGCGAGTTCCTCCGTCCTCGGCTAGGAGCGTTGGAGGGGGCAAAAGAAGGGGAAAACAGAAGACTGAGCCCAACGTCAAACACTCCCTGCTCCACAAAAACCACTGCTTTAATAATCCTTCTGCCCACAACAAATATGACGCCCTTTTCAAGTTGATGGCAAAATGGGAGACTACATACAAGTAGCATTAGCTTCATATAAGGGAAATAATACCAAGCAAAAACAGCATTCGCTACACAGCAAGCAAGTTGCTCACTCATCAGGCTGAAATGTAGATGGCCCAGTATCTCTGGTGTACGGAGGCAGGCTGGTAGCTGAGAATCCGTCCGATTTCCCCCATTTTTATTGTCATTTACCATTGTGATATGGAGTTTGTCCCTTTTTTTGCTAACCCAGGAAAAGGACAGAGAGGACTGACCTTTAGCGTACCATATGCTTGCGGCTAACACAGAGAAGGGCCCCCCAAGGGAAACACAATATCACTGCTGAAAGACACGCTGAGTATGCGGCCATATCAAAACCGAAGGGGGTGGGGTGGGGGGTGTGGAACATCTGTTCAGCCCCCTTGAGGCAGAGAAGCTCGGCAACCGCCGAATGTGAGACATGACAGTAACCAGTTCTGGTGTACCAGGGAAGAGTTTTTTTCCTTATTAATTGGAAAATACTGATTTCTCACACCCTAGATTGTTGTTGTACAATTCCACTCCTGGATGTCAATAAAACCTAACAATTTCTGGAGTGTTTCACCTCTGAATTGGTTCAATTAAGCCACTGAATGACTAAAGCCATAAATCCAATTACCAATCAGAGACACAATTTTGCTCTTATTAATAAAGAAACACTTATATGTTCTGCGTACAAGTAATTGGTGATTTGTGGATACACTATTTCCAGGGTAACCTTGGAGTCTGGAAGTACATTCTGAAACTATCCACCAATCACCTTTGGCATTGTTTTATTGGTGGTTACAAAAGTACTCTGTGATTGGTGAAGCTCCTCTCTGTTTTCAACAGTGGAGATGACATCACAATGGCCTTGTCTTTGACTATATTATCCCTGTCAGTGGTTGGGCCCTTTCCAGAATCTCCTGACTCTGAAGTACTGCACTGTCGTGAAATACGTAACTTTAAGAAAACCATAAAATAAAGACGCATCCTACCTGGTGGTCATGTAATCGGCTCGGTGACCTGCAGAGACAGGGAAGGGAAGGGGAGAGAACGAGATGAGAGATTAGTTACAAAAACGTGCACACTCACACACACACACTTACACACTCACTCTCTCACTCACATGTACACGTATCTGCACTCAAAAATGAACCTGCAAATGAACTTACCCACATGCAAACACATACACACACACCTGCAAAATAAACACACCCACACAAACACACTCTACGCAGCGGCGAGGTTATTACCGTCTCCCAGCGACCTCTTCAGCAGGTCGTGTTTAGCCTGCAGCTTGGAGATGAGGTTGCTGCCCTCCAGGTACTCCCGGAATTTCTGCAGAGATTAAACCGAGAGCGGTCAGCAACCTTGATCAAACTGCGCGCTGTCACAAAGGCTGCTGCTGTTTTTGCCCCCCCCTCCTCGCCCCCACCCCCATGCCCCTCCCAATCATGATAAAAGGGTACAGGAGAGGGCTTCACGCTTCCCAGAGCAATTCCTCTCTGCAATTTTGCAAGTTTTGCTGGCCCCCCACAGTGCTGAAAACCTCCTGCTCTCTCCTGCTGCTCAACCCCCCCCAACACCCCCCACACCGCTGTGCACTTCTAAGTCTCGCTTCGCCTCCAAAAATTCATGTTTCTTAAGAGGATCTTACACAAACAGAAGCTTACGCAGAACGAACCCTCAGTCATTTGGATTTCACACATCTGAGAGTCCGCTCCTCGCACCTGTTTGACAGGGAGACTCGCGGGAACACACGGGCACGGTTACACCCGTAAAACAGCAGCTAAGGCCCAGGTAAGGCCCAGGTAATGACTCTCACACAGCCTCCCGCCATCTGGGGAGAGCTTCTTATGCTGACAGCACCTCCGCTGCGCTGGAAATCTCATGATAACCACCAATGATAGATGGCTGGATTTGGCAACAATCTCCGTTATGAAAATTCTGTCCTGCTATCCGCTGCAGAAACTCGGAAGTGTGTGATTAAGACAAACGCAAATCTCTAGCTGAGCCACAGTGAAAATCAGTGTTTCTACAAAAGTCAGGAAAAAAAATCACACCTGCCAGTCTGTCTGGGTGCATATACGTCTGACAGGATTGCAGTTGATTGTCTGTTTGCATGGAAATTTGTTTTGTCTCTAGTGTCCAAACACTTACAACCACATGGTTAAAAGGAAGCACAGTGCATACATATAATTCAGTCAATAAAAGACCTTTTCCCCTCTGTAGATCCCTATACATACAGCATCAACACCACACCTCAAGCACATTCAGGAACGCAGACGCAACACTCCCTTTCTCTCTTACACTGACACATAGAATTACTATAACAACAGCACCAGTGTCTCTCTGGGCATGGTGTGTTTGAGTGCGCGTCCGTCTGTCTGTCTGTCCATGCGCTCATCTGTCTCCCTGTGTTTATGTGTGTGTGGTAAAATCGGTCTGTCTGAGCGCACGTTTGTCCATCTTTCACACATCTCAGTGCGTTTGACTGCTCTCCCAGAAACAGAGCTCTGACGCATTTCACAGCAGGTGCCTGCAGGGGGCGCTCACCATGAAGTAGAACTGCTCGGTCTCCTGCTGGTTGGCCCTCCTCTTGGCGATGCTGGGCTTGCTGAGGTAGGTCTCGGACACCGTGGACTTGACCGACTCGGTGGAGCGGCTGTGGTGGAAGCATTCGGACACGTCGTAGTCCTCGATGGTCACCATGTCCTGCAGCGTGGTCAGCGTGGCCTCGGAGGTCTTCTTCACCTGCAGGGGGCGACAGAGTGCAAACCGCCATGTTCAGCCACGGCCACAACAGCCATTTCAGCACTGATGCGATGGCTGCGTGAGTCCCTGAGAGGAGTTCCAGGGTATGTCATTGTCAGGTATGGACAGAGGTGAATGGCATTGAGACAGCAGCTGGCAAATGAAAAAAAAAAAAAAAAAACCCAAACCGTGATGGGACTGTGAGTGTAAAGGGGACACGCACAGACAGAACTGGGTCAGGTAAACGCCACACCTACAGGACGTCCCTCCCACCACGCCCTCTTAACGCTCAGGATGAGGCCCAGATTAATGGACAAAGACACTGCTGCATGTGAAGGAGCCGCGCCTCCCCAAAACAATGAGGAAAAGCACAGATTACGCCCGACCTCTAACCGGCTGACCTGTGAGTCACTAATCTCGTTTAATCACAGAGACACAGGGCATATCCGTGTGGTTTTTGTCCAGCGCTCACCGTTTCCTCTAGCCCCGTTTGTGCCCTCTGTGTGCGGTGTGGGCTTATTGTCTCTGATGATGTCAGCCAGATTCACACCTTCACAGAACAGGCTGAATGGAATAGATGTGCAGGTAAAGGCGAGGCTAATGAGAGTGCATGAGGGGAGACAGGAATTATGGGTAATCCCTGCCACCTTTAAAAAAAAAAAAAAAAAAAAAAATACTCACAACATTCCAGAAAATGAAGAGTTCCACAGAGCACCCTAAATTAAAATAATATAAACAGTAATTATCTGACGGGCTGGGGGACAGATTCGGTTTTGCAGGCCGTTGTTTTTGGCCAAAGGCAAAGACGCAGTTAATGACATGTTGGTGCTTTGCAGTTGAGTTGTATGACACAGCTGCTGCAGAAAAGCACCAGTCAGCAAAATGAAAACCACCAGGTGTGCGTAGCCCAGGTGAACCCAGCCCACATCCGACAGAACATACCTCAGAAAGCATTCCTTTCGTACATACTATGTAAGAATGCACACACACACACACACACACTCTCATACTCTCACTCTCTCTCACACACACACACACACACACACACACACACACACACACACACACACACACACACACACACACACACACACACACATACTCAGTCTCTCACACAGACACACACACACACACACACACACACACACACACACACACACAGTTGAATTAATAAACAGTCAGCAGTTATATTTTGAGTGTTCAGTTAGTCCTATTGGGGGCTTGTGGAAAGCTGGGTTTCCATGTGACTGCAGCCTGAAAAGACCATGTGACCATCGCCAGGGTTACTGCCACAGCCACCCTCTGCGGCATCTGATTGGCTCCAGGTGGTTAAGGGTCGGCAGGCCGAGCCAGCGGTCGGCGTAAGCAGCAGCGGGAGAATGTTCCAGAGCTCTCAGCCTTTCAAGTGCATCCCTGAAGCAACAAACAAACTGACCTTCCTCATCAGAAAGGGAGCCGGCAGCGAGCAGCAGGAGGACGAAGAAACTCATAGGCATAACCTGGACAACTGCCGCGAACATTCGCACTTATCTATGAAAGCACAAAGAGGCAGCAGAGACACAAAAATGTCACATTCACGCATCAATGGACGACCAAATCAAAATGATTAATCCTGCTTAGAAATCACAGCGAATGCTGAAAGGAACGGAGTATGGCCTGGAGGAAGTGGGTGGGGGGGGGGGGGCAGGTAAATATCCCCCCCCACCATCAGTTCCTGTTTCAGGAGGTGAAAACCAATGCCAGCGTGAAGCGGGACATCCTGAAGGGAACAGAGACCCAAGGAGACACGCCCAAATTCAGCAGCGTTTCTGTGCCCTTCGGGGGTCGAGCATCCAGGAAACAGCTGCACTGCTGCTCGCGCTAAAAACAAAACACAGCCCGCGCCTGTGCTTCATACCAGACTGGGATACCCTGTGTTTAAAGCCCTTTTCCCTCTTTTCAGCTAAACATCACACACAGTTTGACAAGGATGATGCACAGTGATTAATTATTATTTATTTTTATTCTCTTATACAGTGTCTTCTTTATTTCTTTTGTGTTAATTGTTTTGTATTTTAATTTTTTTTTGACGAGTCCCACCTATAAGCCCGCTTTACATTTTTGATCTCACCTGCACAATAAATAGTAACCTTGTTTGTCAAATAAACAAACAAATAAATACGACAGGAGGATTTTGTTCTGAACACAAAGTAAACGTTTGTTGAAAAATTGTCCCTAATCTGCGGTAACATGAACCGTGTCGGTGTTTCAGGTCACTGTTGGGCCAGGTCCTGAAATGCCCTCAGGATCACAGCGTGTTCAGGAACACGAGGAATGTGCTGAATCTGGAGATCGGACCGCACATCCGGCTGGGCTCGCGTGCGAGTTGGGCCGGCGCTGCCAGCTGCAGCTGTGGGGACGGAAACAGCTGGAGAGTTTAATGAGGTGCCAGAATCACCAGCAGAAACTTTTAGCCAGAACGCTACAGACAGGGCCCACATGTGCGCACATACACACATGCACATACACACACACTCCTTCATTCACACATATGCACTAATAGAAAGACGCACGCACAAAATAGTGGCTGCCATTGGAGTGTATTCTCACCCCCGTATAACACCACAGAGCTGAAAAAAGATGACTCTGCTTCTACCTCTTTACCTCCAGTACAGCGCAGTCCTTCAGTCACAGCGAGCCTGCACCACACATATCAAACACAGGGCCCAGAAAGATCAATCACAGCTCCAATTACTGCCCGACTCCCAGCCCGACTCCACACAAAAGATAACAGCAAACACATTCCCCAGCACGGGAGACGGTGCTTCAGCCAGCCGAACCCCTGGATGAATAAGCTGACTGTCAGTTCTGCTTCGTTTAGCCGTGATGGATGGCGCTGGCGGTTATTGGCGGGGTGAGAGGCAGTGCCAGGCTGCCAAACGAGCATGCCACCCCCTCAGCCCCTCACATGGGCACCGGCACGCTGCGCCAGCCTCACACGGCTCATTAAAACCTGCCAGCGTTAGCGCCGACAGAGCTGTGGCCCTGAATAAAACAACACGACTAATAAACATAACAGCCAACATCATAAACATAGCATCCAACTATGATGCTTTTCAAAGCCTGCTTCCAGGCATTTTTTTTGGATTGTTCATTTGATTATTTTTAAAGATATTTCCTATTTCTGCAACCTCCTTTGTCAGTTTGGGAGAGCATGGGCAAGCATGCGCGCAAAACCATGATCTGACAGCACTAGGGTAAGAGTCTCTTCAGTGATTGGCTGATTCAGTGACAGCGTAGACCCACCATCCAGTCACTGAGTAGAATAGTACACCAGCTGCTGGTGGAGATAGACTACAGGTGCACAACCTAGGACCCAGACGACCACAGGTGCACAGGTGAGAGGTGTAACTTTTGAAGGCATGGCTGAAACAGCAGTGAGAAGCACACGTGTTACCGGGCGGCTCCAGAGGGGGGCGCTCACCTCCTCGTTCTCGATCTTGAGCGTGGCCAGGCGGGACTGCAGCTGCTGGAAACGCAGAAGGAGCTCAGCTTGGACGGGCGGCTGCGCAGTGATCTGACACACCTGCAGGGGGCGGGGACAGAGAGCAGGTCAGACTGCCACACTTGGGTACAAACACAGTTTCCCTTCATTCAAAGTGTTCTTAACTGATGCCTAGGGTTGGATGCTTACACATTTACTGTAAATAAATGTAAACGTTAATCAAAATTGTAATCCCCGCTCCTACTGGAAACGCACAAGGATATGAACCCTTATTTCAGTCAGCTCTGTTATTTTGCTTATTGTTACCCTTTTTATTTGTGCTCAGATGCGTGAAGATGCAACGACTTACAAAGTTACTTCAAATTAAGAGAGAAAAACGAGTAAAATGCAGATGCAAATTCACCACAATGACAGTTAATGTGGTTAAAAATCCTCCCCACACCAGCCCTGACTGCAGACATGTGGGGCAACAGCCGATGGAAAATGTGGACAGGGAGAACTGGGCCATGTTAGGGACAGAACTCAATAAAGCCGAATGAACCTGCACCGTCATGGCCATTACACCACTTTGGCTTCTCTCCCCTAATTAACTCGGCCCATCTAAACTGCACCATTTAACACAGACGCTCTCATTAGCGCTGGATCTCCTTTCCGCTTCTGAGAGTCCATAGCCTTTAAAATACAGTACTACGCCACACGCACGGTTATCTCTCAAGCACGTTTAGGGCATTACCGACATTTCGGCATGCTGCATGACATGAGGCGTGACAAAAGTAACCAGGTGTATTTACAGCCTCGTTAAGATTGGCGTGCTACTTTGTTTCCTATTGGCTGACATGTGTCTGCTGAGGGCAGAAAAATAAACTTGTTTCTCACTGACCTCGTCCCCCATGTGGGGCTGGAACTCAAACTTGGCGGGGGGGCAGAAGGCGGTGGGGTACATCTCCATGAAGCGCTGGCGGTCGCTGCGCGGGTCCAGGCTGTCCACCGCATTCTCCATGATGTCCAGCCCCTCGTGTCGCGACGTCTCCAGGTTGTACTCGGCCGACAGGTAGGTTCGCAGGGCCCGGTTCAGGCTGGCGTGGTACCCCAAGTCACAGCACTGGTCAGACCAACAGAGTCAGGGGGAGAAATGAGACACTGCAGGTTTAATACTGATGAGGAAGTGACTGCAGGCCTACATAACAAGGCTACATAACATTGTCATGGGCATGATGCTGCATCTGCCATATCAACACATGACAGAACATGTCAAAACCCAAAATGCTAAATGCAAACAGACCTCGCACTAATAAACAGCAGAATCGATTAGACAACCTCCGACTAGAGAACTTAAACGTACTCAATTTGACAATTCATCTTGCGTCATCAATTTACATAAAATCATAACAATGAAAGCACACGTACATTACAACATCTCACAGACCAAAATCACATTGTTTCAGTAAAGTTTTCAAAAATAATTCTCCAAGGTAAGAAGCACAAACGCTGCCAGACACACAGTGAGGGGAGCAGATCCACAGTGTGTGTCACAGAAGTTAGATCCGATTTCCTCTTCCCTAAGCTATGTGAGGAGCACTGAGGCCATAACACAAACAGCAGCAGCAATCTCTCCTCCGGTTTCCTCGGCAACAGCAGCAATCTATCCTCCGGTTTCCTCGGCAACAGCATCAATCTGTCGGTTAGTTTCTTTCAGGTGGAAAATATAATATATCTCGCACTTTCACAAACTGAGAATTTCCAGAGAGTGAACTCTGAAAAGGCTAACGAGGCCGACTGTGAACACCATGCTCGAGGATGACACACAGCATGGAGCCGATGTTATCAAGAGAAAACGGGTTTCTGGTGAAGGGCCATGTCTCCATACATTCAATACAGGAACACATTCATGAAATAACAGAACACATCTGACAAAATCACAAGCAGATATAATTTAACTTTTGTGCTCTTATGTAACACGACCAAGAAAATCAGCACATTTCATATGTTCAAATTGTCTAGTGATACAGACACTGCACCCCTAGAGTCATCAGGCTAAATCAATGATGGACAACAGATACACAGGTATAAAATATCCAATAGTGACTTCTCCTAAAGGCTAAAACCACTCAAATGCACTTCGTCTCTTTAAGGGAACAATCAAAACAAAACTGACATGACAACAATGTTATCACTGAGTGTGTTGTACTGTATTGGAAATGAACGACCCAGTCCTTTGTAAAGAGTGATTTCATTCTAAAATATAACAGCGTGTATCCTTAAAGGGGGTTTGACTGAGTGTACCCCCATTCCCCATTTCCTTTTCCTCACGGAGCACAAGAACCTCGGCAGAGACCTTCAATCATGTCAAAATAAAGCCTTATCTGCCGTTATCTGACCTTTAAACAACCAATTAGAGCCCTTTATCTCACTGCTCCCTGCTACCCCGTACCGAGGTTACAGCAGGGGGAGTGAGACCCCTCTGAAACTAGCTGAGCGCCGCCGAAAAGTCAGAATGTATATTAGTCAAATTTTAATTATGCCCATATTACATACACACCATCCAATTGTCCACAGTACTGCAGACTCCACACAATATAAAAATAGGAAGGTTTTAATTAAATGGAGTGTCTCTCCAAAATGTCATTCAGCATGACACAAACGCGCTGGTTTCCTGTGATCTGTGCAGCCTCAGAAGGGAGGCGTCGTTAAGAATCTTTAACGAGATATTAACGAGGGAAACGGTGAGAATTCACAGGGAGAGCTGTCAGATTTCCAACCCCACAGCGGAAAAAAAAAACTCAAGTCAGTTTACAGTAAAATAAACTAATTAGCGTGTCCTTCAGATTTGGTTTCACTCCAGCAAAAAATTAATTGGCTGTCCTTTTTTTTTTGGACTTGTACTCACATCGATTAAGTCAGACAGGTCATGAATGTAATACTTGAACACAGAGGAGTTTGTTGCTTCCAGCGTCAAGAGGTACTCGTTCCGGGCTTTGATGGACTTCAGTTTGTTTTCAGAGTACTTGGCTTGCCGCTGATGAGAGAGAGAGAAAAAAAGAGGGAGTGAGGGAGGAAAGAAAAAAGAGAGACCCTGAAAGATGTTCTGAAATTTAATGAGGGGAGAGAAAAAGTTACTGGCGTCAGAGGGAGAGAGCTTTCAGGTGCGTCAGGACGGCCGGCTGAATGTGCATCTCGTCTGACAGATGACTGGCACACACACGGCATCCAACTTTACAAAAGCAGCATGCAAAATAGGTGACAAAGTGTAAACATAACACAGGAAGAGGGAAAAAATAATGACTTCTAATAAACTTAAAAAAAAAAAAAAAAAAGAAACCCACGCAGTGCTGGTTTGGAAATAAAAGGCTGATTCGGTAAGTGCTGCAGGATACGCCGCAGTCTCTCACTTCCTGTGCTCACTTCCTCACGTCTGCACAGACGCGGCGAACAGCGTTAGTCAGTTTCCCATCTGACTGACTGAGTAGTAGCGGTGGGCCAAGAGGGACACGCTGAGTCACACACACACGCGCACGCACACAGGCATGCACGCGCGCGCGCACACACAGATAGACACTCACACAATTCCATATTTCAGCCGCCCACCAGCCCAGACACCATTCCAGGAAGCGTTTAAAAAAAACGTTTGACGGCTCAGCCACAAGGTTATGTGTCACTGACGGAGTTAAGGCAAAGCAGACCCCCGCCGAGAAGAACCACACAGCCTGGCTGCTCTGTTTTGTTTTATTCCCCCCCTATAGAAACCACCATAGTTCAATGGCAAAAAAGGAAGAAAAATTCCAATATTGTGACACACTAGTTTTGACCATGAATAGTCACTGAAGTCTGGTATGTGAGTTACTCAGTTTTACCAGTGGCCTCCTGCTTCATATGCAATACCTTTAACAGATAACAGATCAATGAGTAGTTCAGTAACTTTGTCTTGTTATTGTTATTGCTATGACCCCCAATATTTTTGCGATCATTACGGATGTATACTGCAGTGTCACCATTATGCTATAATGTTATGATAAATATTATCATCATTAAAAGTGATGATAAAAGGTGAACCTTCTCCTTCATCTTCTCGATCTTCTTGACGGAGCTGCGTCGTGGGTGTTTGTCCTCCATGCGCACGCTAAAGACGGGGTCTGCTGTTCGGCTATGCCTCTCCTCCTGCCGCTCTGCCTCCTTCAGCTTGCACTCCGCGCTCATGCTCTCCGTGTGGTACATGTGGTACGTCTTCATCACCTGTCAGAGGTCAAAGGTCAGAGGTCAAACCAGCAGCACTCCGCAGTTCGCACTCGGGCTACAGGTTTAAACTACACAAAAAACAAACAAATCAATGGACCAGATACTGTCCATGAAAGAGAATCTGCTGCGCTGCACAGAAATGGAGTTTCTTCTTCCTCTATTGTACAATAAGTCTCGAACCCCAACTAACTGCAGTGCTATTTAACACAGTGCACCGCTGTTTAAAACCCCAGCTAACTGCAGTGCTATTTAACACAGTGCACCGCTGTTTAAAACCCCTTCAGCATCTAGCTGTAATCACCATCACAAAGGAAAACGATGCACATTCCTAGCCGTCCGATTTAATAGGACAGACAGGAGCATCAGAGCAGCCGCAAATAGCCGCCTGGCTGCCATGGTGACTGCGACCAGGGAACGGTCACCAAGCAGGCAGCATGTGCACGCTGACACACAGGCCCAAACCACCCCCAGACCCCCGCCCTCGCTCCTCTGCTTTACTCAGCCTTGTGACCTGTGGTTTGTTCGCAGGGTCAGACAGAAGAAAAACCAGAGTGTAATTTCTATGCTGTATTTTCCTGCCATTATCTGGGGATGCCCACAAAGCTGCTTAAATTAAACAAATTCATAGAAATTCCCATTTAAAAACTGTAAAAGAAGTTGAAGAGAATGTAAAAAATGACACTTATCACAACACTCACTCAAAAACACACGCACATTCACTCGGACACAAACACATACACTCACTCACACCAAACCACAACACCAGCTCAATTCCCATAAGGAGAAAATAAAATGATTTCCTTCCTACTCTATGGTTGACTGTTACATACATGTTTTTCTACCTGAACATCTCCTCCACCCCTTTAAAAGATCTCTACACCTAAGAGCAGAATCTAAGAAGCACGAGTCTGACCATAAAAGTGAGGAATATTTCGAACGCAAGACCTTTTCGTGCATGCGGGAGAAGAAGCCAGAAGCTCTGGGTGCGGGAGGGGCAATGCCCTTTATGGTAAAAAAAAACGATAAAAAGCGCTTCCAGACGGCAGCGCTCGTGCTCTGCCACACCGCGTGGCCCAGCGGATGATTCACGGACGCAGCGGCATACATTACCCGCGGTAAATCAGGGGTTTATGCCAGCAGCAGACGGGCCGTAAGACACCCCGGCCGTAAAAATCCCCCCACGCCCGCGGGCGCATTTGCATGTGATTAGCGTCGCCGGGGACACGCGCACAATTCGTTTCGTCCTTGGGTGTTCCTGGCTGGCCCCGACAACCGTAATTAAGGGTGGGGAAATTAACTATTGATTGGTAATTTAGGCACCAGGCTTCTGCGAGGTCATAGATTCGTAAAAGTGTCCACGGCGGGGGGTGCAGCGTAAGATTTACAGCGCCCCCCCCGCCTCCCCAGTTCCATCCCAGGCATGTACCAGGACCTCCAGCCATTAGCACCCAGCACACGCACCCCCATCCCTGGCTAAGCGGGACGGCCGGCTCAGTTACATTCTCATGCATCCTTCACACATAAAATCTTTCATTTATTCACAGGCTTCAGCCTTTAAAAGTCTGTGGGTCTGACATGCCATACATCAGCCCGGGTCAGGATATCAGGATATCACGTTTACTCTGTCTGAGAGCAGGCTGCTCCCCCACACGTCTGTCTCCTCTGAATGCTGTGTGTGCACGCCTGCCAGGCCCTGCCAGCACGGGAGCCATGGAAACGGCTCTCTGTTACCTTGGTCTAGCCAAAGATTCTTTAAAATCACCAGATATTCAGCTCCATATTCTCAGTGTTAACAGTTCATTATCCCTTCCACTGAGGCAAAAAGAAAACTAAATTAAAAATTTAAATTTGATGCATCGTCTGAAAATTCACATTAAGGGATTTGGCCAAGTCCAGTGTTGTGGAACTGGATATTATGTGCTGTAATACAGCACTGGAAACCTATTAACAACTTGGACCTCCTGCAGCTGGGAAACACAGAGGAGGGAAGGAGTGCCCAGCGAGTCTGAAGAATCTGATGCAGCTGGATAAAAAAGGAAAACATCTTTGTTGCTCAGAGCATTTTCACTGTGTGTGAGGAGCAGGAGGAAGGACAGGCTTACCGTGTAGAGCTCGTTAAGGACCTTCATCAAGTCTTCCTGGAGCTGAAAGGTTATATCTTTGCTCTGAAAGTAGAGAAAGAAAGAAAGAAAGGAAAGGAAAAGTTAGAACAACAGAAAACACCTTACTGCCCACTTCACCTGATATCAGGAAGTGTTGTTTTACACAGAGAGCCGTCATGCAGCAGAAACAAAGAACCTTAGCATGTTCAAGTCAACCCACTGACCCTGCAGAATCTGGACTATCAGTGCTAGATACTCCAGGATTATATGGGCTAAATGACCAGGTCTTGTCATTATGTCACATTATCACAGTTTCAACTGATTACATTAAAAAATGATCACATAACAGGGTACGACTTAGCACACGTTTTGTGGATGAGAGGACATCCACTTCAACCATGGCTCAAAGTCGCGCTAATTAACACGAGTTCTGTGTGCTACTTCATCTCAGGCTGTGTGTGGCTTATTTTGGTACAGGCATTCGTTTGCGAAGCTCCTTTGGCTCACAGCGCGTTCGGATTCCTGTTACCTGTAAGAGGAGTTCATCTCCCGTCTGTCTGCGTTTTTCTCTAACCCAGTTATTTCTGCTCTAATCAGATTCTGCCTGCATTTCCCCATGCCGGCCGGTCCAGAGCTCAGCAGATCGATCATGACCTCTGAACCAGACTGGGCAGAGAGCAGGAACACCTCGGCGGTCTGGCCCTTACCATTACAGCAATGAAAACTAAAGCAGAGACAAACAGAACATAAATCTGCTTCCTGCATTCACAGTTATGTATCTTTCTTCATGTCCAATTGAAACAGCCATTTAAGGACAAGAGCATCTACCAAATAAATGGTCCACCGTCAGGGAACCCCCACAGTGGGTGACACCGGAGTGAAAACTATTCCCGCAAGATCGAGTTTCTGTTTTCGCCACTATTTATAGACTAAATTGGCAAACAGGCTCGGTATAAATAGAGCAAAGTCAAACCCAGGCCGATGTGGGCCACACTCTCACATACACTCTCGACTTTTGGGGTGGGAGTGGTGGAGATAGGACCAATTAGAACTTTCCGGCTATGCCACCTGGTTATTGATGCGTTTTCGTCTCTCGGTCCGTTTGCCCTGCTCCCCGTCGGGTTTTGTTCCCGATTCCCCTCCCATCACTCCGCTGGGAAGTGCGGCTGCTGACTATGCGTCCTACTTTCAACTTTCCAGCGGTGCTTCTGTCAGGAACGTTCTCCGCGAGGAGAACGTGAGGTCAGTGTTGATAGAGACAGGGACACGAATGCACGGTGGAGCACGATTAAAAACCTTAACTGGTTTAATCTGGATCAGGGAATCGGGCAGAGGGCCTGCAGAGGTGTCCCTCCTCTTCGGGACTCATTTACAGAACACACAGAGGCAGAAGAGCTTAATTAATGGCTTTAACAGGGGCATAACCCCCCTGTGGCAAAAACTATCACCTGCAACTGAGTTTTGAGCATTCTAATCATTCACCTGCTCCCTAATGCCTTTCCCTGTGGCAGAACAATCTTAGAAATGTCGAGTATAGGTTCCAGTAATGCTGGGTCAAAATGCTAACAATCACATGCACACCTATCACATGCACAAATAAGTTTGAACTAAATCCAGATGTACGAAAGATAGTGACTTACTGATTGTTAGTGTGTTGTATTGGTTAAACAGCACTATAGAAAATTTTCAAGACAGTGTTCAAGGTGGTGCTTGCTACAGGTAAACCGCAACTAGCAAAACAAACAAAGAGCACATCCACAAAGAGTACAACTTTCCATACTGTAAGATTGCTGAGGAATCTGTACAGGGCAGCACGTTAGCACGTTAGCGTCTTGATTCGCTTACATCACAATGATACCCTTAGCGACTTCATCACCACGGCTAACCCAGCTGGAGTAAAGCCCCTGGCTTAAATGATAATGAGGATCTTCACTGTGACAGTCCATCATGGCAGCCACTCTCCACATCCTCTAAAGAGCATGTTCCCCTGATCCGTGCCCTCCACCGACTGTGGTCTTTGCCCAAGACTGGAGTCTGCTCCCCCATTAAGGCTTCGCTGCTCATGAAACCGGAAAGCTGCTCCATGCTCCTCCCCTGTTGGAGATAAATGTTGGTTTTGCTCGTGCTCGGAAGAGGGACCTGCTGTTGTCTGTCGCCTCTGGCAGCTGTCAGGGGTTTTTTTCCGGAATGTGCTTCCAAGCACAATTAGAGGCCTCCCTCCTCAGACTCCAAAGACACAACCTTGGCCTACAGCTGGCCTGCTGGGAACTCACTGTTAGCACTACCAACACAGACAGGGCATACAGTGTGTGTAAAATTATTAAAGGGTAAATTTCACATTGATATCAGTGAGGATATCAGTCATTTTTCACAAAGAGCTGTGAACCCCCAACTCACACTAACAGTTTATTCGTAGTGCTCTTGCAATCAAATTGCAGAACTGTTGATCACATGACCTGAGTCACCCCGTCACCATTACAGTACACTGGCCTGTCTTTGTGTTTATTGAGTTCATTCTTCTCCACATCCTAGAATTTTACAGGACCTCAGCTTCCTCACTGTTTAAGGGATCCAGGACTTTTTTTTTCAATTCTTTATCTCCTCATTTTTTTTTAAATACTCTGAAAAATGTCCATTGAGATGTGCTGTGCGATAATATTTTTGCAAAAGGCTTAGCTGAGGAATAAACGGTGGTCGATTGATCGATGAATCGATTGACTGATGATGTAACACAGCGCCAGGGGAAGTGCTTACAGACTGAGGTTCACACGCTGAGTGGAATGATTAAGTTTGAGAGTGCAGTAGCCTCTATGAGCTCCTCGTGATTTAAATTACGAACCTCTAAGACAGTAAAACCCAAAGCTGTGATGTCCCCAAGGTGGACTGCGAGCAGCTCCTCATGGAATTTCACCACTGGGACTTCAGCACATTGCTGGGTAACCAACATTGCCTTTTACTCCATTATCCATCCAAATTGTATTGTCAGCTGAAAAAAACCCCACTGTAATAATATATCAGCAAAATAAACTAATCACAGCAAGCCCTGTAAGAAGCTTAACGATGCAGAGCCGTTAACAGCCAAGGCTGTAATGGAAATGAGCCATTTAACCGTCGCACTAATTAAATCCAACAGGCAGGAACGTGGAACTCAAAACACAATGTTCCACTACGAGTGACGCTGGCGCAAACAACACTTACAGAACCACTGACCGAGAACTTTGAACAAATCAAATCCAATGCTGTGCAGTTAAGGTGCCATTTGTACCAATTCACATTGTAGAAGGGGCTCTCGAACCCTCAGCCCAGTGGAAAAATAGCATTCCGTTTTAAGAATTTTGCTTATATGTCCCTATTTAATAATACCACAGTCAACGCAATTATTAATAATTTATTGTGTAATGAATATCTACACATACTACAGAGAACCATTAAATCATAATTGACATCAAACATTACTGTATTTCAAGGAGTAGTATGTAAAACTGCCACTTCATTACAGCCAGGATAGAGGCTATCTTAGGGGGCCTTATGACTAAATTTCAGAGTGGAACTGAATTTGAATGGAACTGTCCTGAGATAAAGGGACTGTGAGAGTGGATCACCTGTTACAGGTAAGCACCGCCAAACCAAAACACCACTGCTTACAGCCCTGAGAACAACGGCAAGCATTTGGTAAGAAACGGACCGTGATAACTTGCACAGAGAAAGAGGCGCTTTAACACATCCCAAAACGGTAGACACATCTTTCAGATGAGCCAGTTAAAGCTTTTACGCTTTGGGAAAATAAACACAGCAGTCTCTGTGCGATTTCAGAGAAGCTTATATAAACAAAACTCTATTGCAGAACAACAGAGCTCACTGTATGAATTATGAATAATGAAAACTAAACACATGTGATAATATCTGTAAGAACACGGGAACCCAACATGCTTAGGCTCCAAACTCAATGAATAATTTCTTTTATTTCTAAAGATTGTGTTTTATTATTAGTAATCATTCTGCAGTAACAAAGCAATGTCTTTTCATATCATTGTAGGGGACAGCCCATAATATATATGTCAGAGCCACTACAGATTTATTTGCTTTGTTTATATAGAGTAACCTCCATAATCTAAAGTAAAACTGAGAGCCACACAAAAAAAAAACATTATTAAGGAGTAAATCTCTACATGACTAGTGGTGCAAAAACTAATAGTGATGTTTGACAGCCAGTGGTTAAATGTTTCATAGCCACAGTGTAAACCATGTTTCTGCACCTCCGAGCCCTCCCTGTTTGAAAACACACATAGATTCTTCAGGCTCTCACAAGTAATTTATTTCTCTACTTAAGCAGAAAATTACTCATAAGTGCCAAACTAATTAGCATCTGTAAATGCTCAAACAATTTCATTTATTACCACCAAATTAATATGTAAAATAACACATCAATTCGTTCAACAAACAACTCCGGCTGAACAATGTAAATCCATCAGTGCTGTAGATTAGGAATGAAAAATCACTTTTCTGATAATTTACTAGACCAATGACGAGCAATCTGCAAGCTCAACACATCAATATTCATTTCAAATGTTACACAAGATACGAAATATGCACAAGATTTTATGAAATTGTATATTCATGCATTTCTTTATGAAACAGTAGTGGGAAGTTTTTCATATTTAATGTAATGTGTATTTTAGTTTAAGGGGTAAGTTTTTGTAAATAAAGACGGATGCAGGTAATTTGTCTCTGTTCGTATGGTCCCTCTGGTCAGCACCTTGAGCTTCAGAGCACAGATCCTCACTCTGGTGCGTTCTGAAAGGGTGTGTGTGTGTCACACTGCAGAACACACAACACAGAAATACACGAAACCAGGTGAGAAACTACAAGAAACTTTAATGCAAAACGGCAGTAGCTGCCCACTTCTAAAAACGGCCCTGAAGCTGTGCTGTGTGTGTACCTCACTTGGGGATCTGGTGCAATGACACGCCTCTCTGGGGGCGTTGGGGGTGGAAAGATTTGCTGAGTGCAGCCAGAGGATCCATAGTTTGGTAAAAGTCCCAAAACGTGTGCGAGACTGTGTGGCGAAGTCTGCAGGACTCACATACTGGATCCCCGGTTGGGCGGGGTTCAGTCCCCAAGCCGGCACCCTTCGGTACAGTCATCCCTCTTAATCTATGACCCTATCGCCGCTTGCCCACTTCCCGAAATAAAGATGAAGTACTCAAGGAGTGTGACCAGCCTGCTCTCCTCCAACAAAAGAGGAGTCCCAAGACGATCTCGTCTTACAGTTCGGGATCAGCCCTTACTGTAACAGTGATTCCCACACGAGGGCCGTGCCAACTGCGATTATTCTCAGAGGACATTCTTACAAAAGCGCTTTCTGGTTTGAGTCCCTGTACATATCCATGAAGCTCTATGCCTTCACCTTCAGCCTGTGTTCAGGGTTATTGCGACTGGGCTGCAAATATCGGTAATAATCCTGAGGAGCCATCAGGTATCTTTGAAGTGCACCGCTTTACCTGGCCCCCATCCTCTCTGCACCCCCACCCCCCCCGTTTCTGTCTCTCTAAAACCCTACCGCCATTTCCACAGCGATTCACCCACCAGCGCGATTTCATCACAAACAGCGGGTTATCAACACCATCCTCGAAAACCCTGCTGCTTCCTGCTGTTTTCTCTTCTGCCTTTCTTATTTTTTTGCTCTCTTTCACTCAAATTGGGTTTTCGCATGACTGAAAACTAAAGCTCATCTCTCTCTCATTCTCTCTCTCCTCCTCTGTTCTCCTAGCCCCCTGAGGAGAAGCTTCTGGATGTTTCCGTACGTCAGGGTAAACACAAAGGCGAGGTGCCGCCATCGGTTCTGTTTACCGTCGGAGAAGATCAGGCGGTGAGCGGGATTCGGAAGGCTCTCGCTGCTTTCTGTCAGATCAAAAGAACTGAAGCAGACCTCTGCTTCTCTAAAGCACCTCCATGTGGATGTGAAGCCTGCAGACTCCTAAACTAGTGATCAGTTTTTAAAAAATACATAAATAACATTACATTTCCTTTCCTTTTTATGTAGATTTACAGGATCTCTAAGTGTTTTACAGTAACCTCTGTGGGTAGACATCTTTTTAATCATGTTTCTCAGTTTCAAACATTAACGCCTCTGTTCTACTTGAGCTTTGCAGGTAATGTGTGCGTTATGTAATGTAACATACTGTCATGCCATTAACATTACCCAGGATCCATTAGGCCACCAGTCTCAGAGTCGCTGTAATTACTGACTGAGGTTAACTAGCTGGCTGTCTTCCCCACCAACTGCCAGTGCTCCCCCTGGGCTACTTACACACAATTGTTGAGGCTAAAGAGGGACTGTGAATAACGACCAATCAGCCGGGCCCTTGTAAAGTGACTGTAATTAATGACCAATCATCCGGGCCCATTAGAGCGCAGAGTGGCATGAGTGACATATATTGGGAGGAGTCAGGGAAGCAACAAATATGAGACACCAATAGGCCCATGTGTGGCTGAATAGTGTTGTGGTGTAATGGTGAGGGAAAGGTTAGGGAAGTGTTGTAGAATGGTTAGGGAAAGGTTAAGGATGTGTTGTAGAATGGTTAGGGGAAGGTTAGGGAAGTGTTGTAGAATGGTTAGGGAAAGGTTAGGGATGTGTTGTAGAATGGTTAGGGGAAGGTTAGGGAAGTGTTGTAGAATGGTTAGGGGAAGGTTAGGGATGTGTTGTAGAATGGTTAGGGGAAGGTTAGGGATGTGTTGTAGAATGGTTAGGGGAAGGTTAAGGATGTGTTGTAGAATGGTTAGGGAAGGTTAGGGAAGTGTTGTAGAATGGTTAGGGAAGGTTAGGGATGTGTTGTAGAATGGTTAGGGGAAGGTTAGGGATGTGTTGTAGAATGGTTAGGGGAAGGTTAAGGATGTGTTGTAGAATGGTTAGGGGAAGGTTAAGGATGTGTTGTAGAATGGTTTGGGAAAGGTTAGGGATGTGTTGTAGAATGGTTAGGGGAAAGTTAGGGATGTGTTGTAGAATGGTTAGGGAAAGGTTAGGGATGAGTTGTAGAATGGTTAGGGGAAGGTTAGGGATGAGTTGTAGAATGGTTAGGGGAAGGTTAGGTATGAGTTGTAGAATGGTTAGGGGAAGGTTAAGGATGTGGGCACGTTCTTAAAGCAGGCTTTCGGACTGATTTCTAGTGATCACATTTCATACACATTTTATAAATGCACTGTTCATCCAAGTCGTGTCCCTTCTGTTTTTGGAGAATCATTCCCCAACAGCACACACGCAGATGTGACCAGCAACATCACAGGACCCTTTTCATGTCTTTTTCTTGTTTGTTTCGCATGAAAAAGCTCTTTGGAGCCAAATGTGACCATCAGACAGCAGAACCCCAGGGCTCGGCTCATGCGGTTTCAATCACCCAGAAGAGTTTACGCCACAAACACGCAAACACCCCCACCCCTCAGGCTGTAATTGTGAGCTCTGGGCTGCACATGAGGTCTGGATGCAGGCGCCATGACGCTGAGCTGTCCTGCTGATTGGGGGGCCCTTGTGACCCACGATGGGCTGATCTGGGTCACACTTCCCCTAAAGAAGATTCAGAATCCAGAGCCAGAGAAGCTGATTGGCTGCGGGACTCACAGGACACACCCCCTGCGTGCTTATAAACAGCCTTTCCCAACAGCAGCGCCATGCTGCCTCAAGGTCACGTGACTGCCCTACGGCTGGACCTGCCCTCGGTCCCGGCTATGAGATGACCCTATTCAGAAAACGTGATTATTCATAAAACACATAACCACAAACTCTGTGAAACTGCGGAGGTTCTGCCAGCGTGGCACTGCACTACCCCGCCCCCCCCCCCCGCCTCCCAAGGGGTGCGTGCTGTGATTAGTCAGGGGGGGTTCTTGCGCTGTGATTGGTCAGGGGGGTTCTTGCGCTGTGATTGGTCAGGGGGGTTCTTGCTGTCCAGCTCATATGGAGAGCTGCAGTCATGTCTGTCTGGCTTCAGCTGGTACCAGCAGGGAACGAGAGAGACAGAGAGGATGGGGGAGAAAGAGAGAGAGAGAGAGAGACAGACAGAGACAGAGAGGATGGGGGGGGGGGGGGAGAAAGAGAGAGAGAGAGAGAGAGAGAGAGAAAGGGGGAGAAAGAGAACTAATGGGGTGAAGAGAGAGAGAGACAGAGAGAGAGACAGAGACTGGGGAGAGAAAAATAACTGATGGGGTGAAGAGAAAGAGAAAGAGAGAGAGATTGGGGGAGAGAAAGAGAACTGATGGGGTGAAGAGAGAGAGAGAGAGATTGGGGAGAGAAAAAGAACTGATGGGGTGAAGAGAAGAGAGAGAGAGAGAGATTGGGGAGAGAAAAAGAACTGATGGGGTGAAGAGAGAGAGAGATTGGGGGAGAGAAAAAGAACTGATGGGGTGAAGAGAGAGAGAGAGAGATTGGGGGAGAGACAGAAAGATGGGGTGGGGATGAAGGGGCGGGGCAGAGACTGGAGGAGAGAGAGAGGGGGATAGCGGGGGGGAAAGTGTGAGAGTGAGGAGGAGGAGGGAGATTTAGGGTGAGAGAGACTAGAGGGAGCACTGTCCAACAGGGAGAATGGGAGGGACAGGGACGGAGAGGGAAGTATGAGGTGGTGGTGAGGTGTGGAGAGGACGCCAGCGCGGTCACTCCCTCACCTTCTTCAGCAGGCGGGTGGAGTCCTCACTGATCTGCATGAAGCGCATGATGACGTTGTTCAGGTAGATGTCGCTCAGCGTGGCGTGGTCCTTGCTCTCCCGCCTCACCTGGTTCAGCAGCAGGTACCAGCAGTTCACCGGGGACAGCAGGTTCTGGTCCTTCCTACACAAAAAAAAAAAAAAAAAAAAACTTTATTCGCATATCACACTTCCCAAGCAAATCACAGAACATCTGCAGGGAGGAAAAACTCCCATCATCCTCTGGGCAGCTCAGGGTGTGAGCTAATTATGGCCAGCTGGCCAATCAGCCAGTCATCATCCAGCTCAGACAGAGAGATAATCCTGTCCAATCTCTGAACAAATACGAAAACGGAAGTTTAACCACAAATGATACAACGCAAAAAGCAACCCCATCATTCAGTACGCTGAAAATCTGGGGCATTTCACCCATTTTTCAAAAAAGTAAAAAAAAAAAAGTTGTGACACCTGAAAAAAGGCCTGAAACACAGTATTGTCACGGGGAAAAACGGGAAAACTGGTCACCCCAGTTAGAGGGCCGCGTTACGGCAGCTCCCCTGGTGATGGGTGGCCTACATTGGGCTCCCCAGCAGCTGCAGGCCCCACGTACAGGCTCCGCACTGCGGCGGCAGCCACACCCCCGGCTCCTTCTGAATGTTTCTGGGGCATGCCTACTGCTACGACAGTGATCTGATACACACTGATGAGGGACAAACTCCCAAGATACAGCCCGCATTTTCACACAATATCATTTACTGAAGAAAATCACGTTAGCAGGAGTGCATTGTCTTGGAATCAAACCTGCAACCTCTTAGTTACAAGACCAGCTCCATAACTGCTATTCCACTCCGCTGCACCATTGTGCATATTGTATATGAAAACTGTAAACAATCAACATTTAATGTGAACAAAACAATTTTAAAATTTCAGAGGAAAAAATGAAGAACTGGTTCAGCTGTATAAAAAGCATGAGTAAAAAAAAAAAAAAAAAAATAAAAATAAACCCAAAAAAGAAGACACTCAATGCCACTATTGTCTGTCTGATTTTCGGGGGCCAGAGAGAAACTGGAGCTGTAATGTTCTGGAACAGGAACAAAGCCCCTGGTGTTTCCATGTACTTCTGTCACAATCCCACAATGCCACACGATATGGCCGGTCCGGATAAAACACGCCGTTTCCACGCAGTTCAGACACCGGATTTGAGCCGGAAATCAGCACTGCTCGGCCCCTCAGAGCAGAGATGGCGTCTCTGGGTGTTGTGTTTGTTTCTGCTAATCTGAGAGGGGAAAGGTGAAGCAGGGGGTAATCAATGACTTAGCAGAGCAGGGGAAACCCCGTAAGACGAGTTCAAAGGCAGAGGGCCACATCAGCACCTTTATGGAACGAAGGAAACAAAAAAACCGACTTAAGAGACAGATAAACAGACTAAGAACCCCCTTGGAGAAATGACTCCCACAGTATCCAAACGCTGCCTGCAGGGGATCTAACGGTAACATCAATACCACAGATCTGGATTCAGAACCAACACTCAGGCAACCATGGGTCGTTAAGTCTTTGAACTGAAGCAAAAAACACGCACAAGAAAAGAAAAAACAGAGCAAACAAAGACATGTTGAGAAGCAATACTTTATACAGTTCCAGTGAGTGGGATTTCTGGGCAAAGATGAAGTTTTCTACATTGACTGTAAGCATTTGCTCAGTCTGGTGAATGGTTTGTATATTGACTGTGAGCGATTACCTCGTATACGCGGTGCGTGTGACCCCTGTCTGACTTTCTCTGTGGCTCTGTGAGAGGAGTTTCCGGAGCAGGTCCGGCCATGAAACCCAGCACTGAGCTCATCACTAAACTCACCTTAGCCTGAGTCAATGCCATATGCATGTCTGTCACACACTGTACACACACAGACACACAACAGTACGTTAACAGGAATTTACTCGCAGTGGGAATAGTCTGGCTCAGACATTCTACCCTAAAACACTCTTCACATTCCCGATTTGCTGAAAGAGGAAAAGGAAAAGGAAGAGGAAGGAACTGTAAGGAGCTAACTCCGCCCCCAAGGTCATTCAGGAAAGGCTGCCCACCTGATTGGCTGTCACCGAGGAGACATGTGATGCTATGCACTGGCGAACCTATCCCTGACCTGCTGACCTCTGATGTCAGCAGGAAACTGAACCCTGGATAGATTAAACCCCCCTTCCTTTTAACTGTCCGTGATTTCAAGAAAAACAGGAAACCGCACAAAAATGACAAAAAAAAAACCCACAAGAGCACAAATAGACACCAAGTCTGCACATGTGTGGCAATCACACTTTGTCTGTGCTGATTCTATAAATGAGATGGCAAACTGTACAGACCACAAAACAGGAAGTGAGATTAGAGCCTGAAAGTAGTCTAATAAACACTGCTATTGTGTTATTTCTACCATTGTACTTTGACTTGACTATGATATTGTGCTGTACTACACTGAAACACAGAACATGTTTTAACCACAAAAATACACACCTGTCATGCCGATGAATAGAATTTAAAACCGGATTAAAAAACTGAACTTGAACAGAAGGAGCCACCTTAGCCCCAGGAGAGGGAGGCAGACGGGATAAAAAAATAGGGTCAAAAATAGTTTTTTAAAAATTGTAAAATGATTCTCAAAACTACTAAACCTCCCAACCTTGCCCCAATACACAACAAAAATGATATTCATACAGTAAGGTGCAAAATATTCAGCTGCACCTTATCTTAAACTAATATGAATATAAACCATAAACACATTACTGCAGCACGGTTGCCTCTGATATTCAGCGCCTATGGGCTGGACACATGTGCCAGGCCTATAAACCAGCTAAATGCAACGATCAATAGTGGCCAAAATACAGCGCATAATGACTGCCATATCACCCAGCAATTACTACTAAATTATCATCACACTGTGACCATCAGAATAATCACTAACTATGGAAGTGAAACTACATGGCAGTCAGCAAGCCGGCCAGAGGCACCATTTAGAAAGAAAAGAATATAATTCATCCAAATTACATCTGCATTTCAATCAAGCGTTATTTTTCACAGTGTGCATCATAATGATGAGAGACTAATTCAAACATTACACTGCAGCTTCCTTTACAAACAGTATAATGGAAAACATATCTTGCAGCTCAAGACTGCCCGAAACTTGCTTAGTTTGTAGCAAACTGACAGAAGCGCTTGCAAAGACAAGCAGTGCGGGTGACAGAAGTCATTCTGAATGTCAAATGTTCAAACAGGCGGCTTTTCAAAAGTGCTGACGGGGGACATCACGTGAACATTCAACATTAGAGAAGGTAAACCAGAAGGCCATACCCAGCAGGAGCCACACACAGGTGCTACAGTTATAACACTGTTATAAGAACCAATACACCATCATGCTATCTGTTATATCATTCTTATAACACTGCTATAGGGTTTATGCCATGTAGCTCAGCTGAAGTATTACAAAACCGTTGTGTTCTTTCCGGATGGAGCGCCCTTCACCAGTATCTGTGTCAGAGCTGGCGGGCAGAGCCAATGTGCGCTGTTTCTCCATGGAAACCAGCGGGTTAACCGCTGTATGACACTCCCTCCGTTCCAGATTCAATCAGTCATACCGCCAGCTGCTCCAGCGTCTCACAAACAGGGGGCTACGAGTGTCAGGATTTACCCATAATTCCCTGCACAGTAAAGAGATTTTTTTTTCTTGAGAAGACTTCATGGAGGTTCCTCTGAGGATTACTCGGTGGAAAAGAATGAAAAACAAAAGCCCACATACGGGGCTGAGGCTGGACACTGGGACTGCGATATTGGACTTGGTTCTCTCATCACCAGTGTGCAAAACAATATGCGGATGGAGTGAGAATCTCTGGAATACTCTGCAGGCTGGAGGCTGGGAAACCGCACAACGGCTGCAGGGTGATTCATGTACTGTAGGTTTAAGTTTTACTGCCAGAAACTGAGATCTTGTAAGACCACATTAACCCGACCCCAAATTCTGTAAGACTGGACCCAGTCTAGGGGCAGGTCTGTCCGTCAGAGGAGAAGACCTGTCTCACCATTTGTGCTGTGATGGCTTTCGCGGCCCAACGAACACCGAAACACAGAACACAGCTGTGATTACAGAATGATTTTTACATGCTCGTTCTGATGTTAATGTTGCTTGTTACACACAAGGGAAACTGCACCAAAGAAAATTAAGTCAT
Organism: Albula goreensis; assembly: GCA_022829145.1. Classification (NCBI taxonomy): domain Eukaryota; kingdom Metazoa; phylum Chordata; class Actinopteri; order Albuliformes; family Albulidae; genus Albula; species Albula goreensis. The sequence goes on along the minus strand of CM040763.1, from coordinate 1,795,331 downwards.
TAAAAAAGCTTCAGAATTTATTACACACATCTAGATCAGAGAAAAATCTTTGTACATTTACACTCTGTTAAAACAAACTTGCATGGATGGTTCAGTCAGAAGTCTGGGCCCATGGTTTTCCATATTCTGCTGTTTTTTGGGGTTTTTTTTTCTCTCCATTCCTTGGGAACATTTCTGGAACTCTGTGAATGCTGCCCCACTGAGAGTTGTGACACGGATTTTTCTGTAATGAAGTGAAAACCATGGACGACTCCTCCACAATCTCAAACGCAGCTGTGAAAGCCCTTCTCTTTTTTTCCTGTCCACCACAGCAGACTTATTTTGCGGTGTTGGAAGTCAAACATTCCGCCTCTTCTCTCGTTTCATTCCCGGCCGCTTCCACATGTGCAAATAATATGCAAATGCCGCTTTCAAAAATGAGCCGTTTCCCATTGGGAGACGAGACCACGAGCGCGGTCCAAACATTCCGCTAGCCGGTCAGACCAGAGAAAACTCACACCATCCACTTAAATAAGAGCTTTGTGCTGTACACAGTAAACCTTCGCAACAGCTAAACATATGCAGTCGTACTGTGCATAGCAGGGATACCAAGCCTTCGGTGTACAGCAGAGTGCCACAAACATTTAACATTTCTGCTTCAGTCGTACACCTAATTACCGTATCTCGTTAACTACGAGGCTCAATGGGTCCATGTGACCGTATGCTGGAGCTGGAGGATGTGCTTCACCATTCACACACTGACTGTTCAGGCTCAATCACCCCATTACGGCTCAGACTGCAATCAAGAACCGGGACAGAACAAAAACCAGAAACGTCTTGGGTCCGGAACTCCAGCAGCTGGGTTTCCATGGAGAGTAGAATCCAAAGCTGAGCGCTGCCTGAGGGAGCCGCTGGGGCACACTTCATAACGAGCGCTCCCAAATTCCAGAACCAAAGCACCATCGTATTTCACATTCACCATACTTCTCGTAAAGTTTTTTAAGGGACTGGCTTTCCTGCCGCTGTTTGTGTTCTGAATAAAGACGGCCGATTGTTTATTATTCCCGCCACACAGGAAGCCACACAGTTAAGACTCTGTTCAGGAGGCAGTAACCACTGGCGATTACCGTGGTGGAACAGGGCCGACACGGGCGCGGACCGGTTTTACGAGGGTCGTAACGGGCCACTGTGTTCCTCTGCCCCAGCCTTACAGCTCCTCTGATCGCGCTCCAGCTCGGAATCTCATCACTAACAACGGAACAGGCCCGGCTGCAGGAGTTTTAAAGCCTGCTGCAGAAAAAAACACGCTTTAAAACGCAGGCGTTATTCTTGTATCAACAGCTATAAAAACTAAAACAAAACGGCATTATGTAGGGTGGGTGTGCGTGCGTGCGTGTGTATGTGTGAGAATGAGAGAGAGAGGGAGAGATGGAAAGATGCAGTAAAGAGAGGGAGAGATATAGAAAGGTAGGAAAACAGATGGAGAGATAGAAAAGATGGAGAGAGGGAAAAGCAGAGGGAGAAGGGGGAAGGAAGACAGATGGAAAGACAAAGGGAAAAGATGGAGAGAGAGAGAGAGGAAAACAGCAGGAGGGAAAGAGATGGAGAGAGGGAAAAGGAGGAAGGAATATGGTCAGGGAAAAGGGAGGAGGAGAGAGAGGGAGAGTGAGAGAAAGAGAACGAGGGAGAGAGAGAAAGAGAGAGGAGAGTTGTTTTCATTAAAGCACCCCTACAAGGGCACATTGCCGGCCTCCTGCTCACACAGGATATTGCATTTCAGTTATTAATGATTCATTTATTCATAGCAGGAATAAATACATTTTAACAGGCAGGAGGAATGAGGAAAATTCACATTTTGAATAATCTCAATCATCTTATCTGTGGGAAGAGTGAGTGTGCCAGCATGGCTTTATTATTTCTGAAGGCAGTTTATTAATGTAAAAAGAAAGCACTGATTCTATTGCCTCTGTTTGATATTCTCTCTGCACTTGAGTGGTGTATTTTTTGGCTGGCACGACTGGGGAAGAGGCATTAGCTATTGAAACAAATGGGAAATCTCCCTGAGTGGAGTTAAACTACAGCTGGCCAGAAGGCAGGGGATATCCGTCTGAATGAAAGTGAGCAGTGAATGGCACAGAGGAGTATCCGTAACGGAGTGAGGGGTAACGCAGACTGTGCGCCAGCATTTGCACACATGAATCGCGAGAGGCAGAACCTCGCCCACAAAAAAAAAAAAAAAAATTCTCAAAATCTAGCACACAAAAAAAAAAAAAAAAACCACCAAAAGTTTTGGGTCTGGTGAAACCAGAGGAGCCATGAAGGTGCTGCTAGCTTAATTGAGGCCTCATGAAGCTCTGAACGTTACAGCGTGGAGACGCTTCAAACCGTCACTGCTCAGCTAACCAGGATTTCACTTATTGGGCCAAAAGCCTGCTGGCAGCTCAGATCTTCTTGTAAACATTTCCCTGTGGGCAGATACAACTGTGAGTCACACTGAATCACGTAGTGAGATAATTACGGGGGGAGGGGGGGGATTTCCTCTATCTCTGACATTTCAGTTTCCATGTCTTTTTATTTCAATGTGTACTTCATTAATGATGACAGGTGATGGTTTGCCAGATTCTCTGGTTTCTTGCGCTGTGTCACCTCTCCAGCATGTCGGTCTGACTCACGCTGCGACCCACACGTACAGTAAAACCCGTCCTGCCAGCACTTCCTGGAAAACAGAAGCACCTCAGCTGGTGGGGCTGTGGACCCCAGCCCAGAAGCAGAGAGCCATGGATTTTCCAGAGGACATGTTTCCCACTTGCTGAGGGTGAATAACTGGATCACTCTTCTGATAATATAAAAGGAAATGAGTGCTACTGTAGGGCAGTGAGCGAAGCCCACGGCACTATGGAGAATGAATCAACAGCTAAGGGTGAGAGACACAAAGAACTGTTCATATGCACAGAGACAGACACTCACATACACAGACAGAGAGACAAACACACAGACAGACAGACAGGCAGACGTGTTTCACACACACTCGCGCACACACACAGACACAAACACAGACACCTCACACACATACACACACACACACACTCTCACACACACACTCACTTGTACTGCTGGTGGTCCTTGGTGCTGCGGGTCTTGGCCATGAAGCGCTCGGCCAGTTTCTCCAGGTTGCGGGAGTACTCGGTCTCGATCTCTGACTTCTTCCGGAAGAAATCCTGCAGGTCCTGCAGCAGCTGCACCCGCATCTCGGTCTGCTGCTCCAGGCACTTCTGCTGCTCCACCAGCTGGGCCCGGATCTCTGAGAACCAGAACCAGAACCAGAGTGAGTCACTACTGTCAGAACCAAAAACAGGGCCAGAGAGAGTAAGTTATGTGAACCAGAACCAAAACTAAAAACTGAAACAAATCGAGCCAAAAAGAGTGAGCAACCAAAACCAGAAACAGAAAAACAGAGAGTGAGTCAGAGTAACAAGACCTTTGGGTGGGGCACAGTGTAAATATGATAAAAAATATTAGGAAATATGATAAATGGATATTAGAATAACAAGTGTCTAATCTACATTCACAGCCACACAGGCGAGCAGCTGGCGAGGAAACGTCTTTCACTGATCCCGACACAAACACACCCTCAGCTTCTGAAACAACTACTTCACCAGACAAGCTCAGGGCACGCCATGACAGATAAACTTCAAACAACGGCAGGCCGAAACGCAACACAACAGCCCAACAGGATCTAAAGCACCACGCAGAGATGCACGCTCGCACGCTGTGAAAGACCAGGCGCCGTGGAACGTGCCCGGTGATAACGGCAGCGCTTATCAGTAGTCTGGGGCGTTACCGTAAAACCATTCATCATTCCACAACTGGGGGGGGGGGGGCTGGACAGGACCCCCCTGGCTGTAATCACAGTGGAGAGAAAAAAATAAATAAATAACAGACTATAGATAGTCCCTGGGGCCCCCAATTCCATATTCAGTCACAACGAAAAAGAGGGGAGGCCCAGTTTTACATGCTTCTGAGTGCACCACGCCACCCCCGCCCCCCCCACTAGGTTCCACCCCATCATGTAAGATCTCACTGAACTTGTACCTGATTAAAATTACAGAGGCTCGGGGGCGTGAGGGGATGGGGGGGAATGTATAAAACATATTCATAACGTTACATACAGACATGATTTTGGCTGTACTTTAATTGTCATTCTTATCATTTTGTACAGTTACACTTTAAACCGTTTGGAGAATTTAAAGTAATCAGGTTCTCGTTGGTACTTGAGCAGTAAAAAAGGACATATGATGCTCTTGAGGATGTCTGGACTTTGACATTTCCCTGTCTGGCTGGGCCGAGATTAATGGGGGGGGGCTGTCCAGCATAATCACACCACAGCAGAGATGCGAGAGATGTTTCTTTCATGGCGACACGTTTAAATGTGATTTAAATGGCAGCCCACATTACAAGGCAATGCCTACCGATTTCTTATGTGGTGGAGTTCAGAGACACGATGAAGCATGTGAACGTCCTCCACAGAAGTGAAATGAGTCTTTCGCTGGGTGAGCTGCTACAGGCCCACGCCTTGCAGTCATTTCACATTCACACTCACAAATGAACTAATTTCTTGTTTCACTTTGAGATTTAAATTGCGCTACTTCTAGCAAATCCTCAAGGACCATGACATGCAGTAAAAACACAAATCTATTTCAATTCTCCCCAGGCTAGTTCTCATGTTTAAAAATCCTCACATATAGAATGACTCACTGGAACAAACGAGTCCCGCTGGTTTTCTCTTTAACTGACAAACTTTTTTTTTTTTCAGCTACAAAACCTCTGGCAAGTTCATGAGTCAACACAGTTTAAGCACTGGGGACGGATTCTGAGTGAGTACAATGCGGACCACGGATCCATGAGCTAACAGGCTGCTCAGACACTCAAAGGTAGGAGCAACACAACCTGTTGGATTGAAACTACTGAACAAACAGCGACTGGACAACAGTTCAGCCGGAGCTGAAACCACTGTGTGTTTACTTTCCCCAGGAGCCGTTTTGGCCAAACACCAGTCACATTTAACTCCACTTTGCACAAAAACCATGTGCGTGGTGTTCACATTCAAAACCCTCTCACTGTTTCTCCAGCCTGTCAGAAATTTTTCTCCCTGCATATTTAGGTATGTAGTATAGTATCAATGTATACAGCTGGATATTAACTGAGGTAATTCTGTTAAAGTGCCTGGCTCAATTGTACAACAGCAGTGCCCTTTCTGAGGCTTGAACCTGCAACCTTGGGATTACAAGACCAGCTCCCTAACTGTCACACCGGTTGAGGTCATACACACTAAAGTGCAGCGGGACAAGATCACTCTTCAGCAGTCACTTTTGAGGCTTAGCTAAAATGCCAATAAGTTACTGAGCTAAGTAAATAATTAGAGCCAGGGGTGTTCTGTAGTCCCCGAGTTTAGGACAGTTTGCTTTAGACTGGCTTTGGCAGCTAACAGGGAAATAAGCCATTAAACACGAGAAGTGGCGCGTGCCGGGGTGGGGGGTGATGAGGAGAGGCCACGGTCACACAGTCAACCCCCCAGGGCTGAGGGCGACAGGCGTCCACTCCGCTGCTTGGGGCCTGGGTTTCTGGCTCGTACAGCTACGGCTGCGTCGACTCCTGCTACGGCCGCACAGACCCCTGCTACGGCCGCGCCGACCCCTGCTACGGCCGCGCCGACCCCTGCTACGGCCGCACAGACCCCAGCTAGGACCGCGCTGACCCCTGCTACGGCCGCACAGACCCCTGCTACGGCCGCACAGACCCCTGCTACGGCCGCGCCGACCCCTGCTACGGCCGCGCAGACCCCTGCTACGGCCGCACAGACCCCTGCTACGGCCGCGCAGACACCCCAGACCCCCTGCTACGGCCGCGCACGACCCCTACGGCCGCACAGGCCGCGCGCCAACCCCTGCTACGGCCGCACAGACCCCTGCAACGGCCACGCGGACCCCTGCTACGGCCACACAGACCCCTGCTACGGCCGCGCCAACCCCTGCTACGGCCGCACAGACCCCTGCAACGGCCACGCGGACCCCTGCTACGGCCACACTGACCCCTGCTTCAGCCGCTTTTATCAACCAAAATATTCCTAAAAATCCCTCATGTTCAGTCGACTCTCACACAGATTTTAAAGACTAATCCCCACAACATATTGCCAAAATACCCATTTACCGATGGCTCCACACAGATTCACACTAAATCTGCCCCCATCATTTTCCTTTTTTCTGCACACTCTTACATTTGGTGGATGTTCACCTCAATCTGAAGTCAATTCAAAAAGCACAAAGAAGAGTTTAAAGGTTTCCTTCTCTTAACCCTACAGGACGCGGCGCGTTACATTAAATTGGGAAGCGTGCTCAGGACATGCAGCCCCCTGGCCTGCAGGGAAATGAGGCTGAGTTTGGTCATGAAGAGGCCTGCAGGAGACGGGACCTTCACAAGGACGCTGAGGGCGAATGAAGACATCAAAGGCCCCGCGGTGTTTGTTCAACGGCGGTGTAAACCGCTCCATGAAACTGTGAATCACTTCACAGAGCGAGTGCACACGGAAACCCCTACTGAACGATGATCCCCAAGCTAAATCCGCAGGAAATGACATTTGCACAAAAAAGCCGAGCAGATTAATAAATGCTATTACCTGCAAGACGTGTCCTGCCTGGACAGTAATCTCAGTAATTCACTTGACAATAAAAAAAAAAAAAAAAGGTAGTAAGACCGGAAAAATCGATGTAATGTGAAATAATGAAAGCAAGGTGAAAGAAAGTCAAAACAAGGTCTTATCTGGATTGTACTGTCATACAGAAGCATGACTTTTCATTCAAAAGTCAAGTAAATTCTTGGTTAATAAGACAGAATTCAGGCAGCCGTTGTGGACACCCTGAGCTAAAACATGCCATCGCAGCCTGGAAGGGCTTAGGCCTTAAGTCTTAATCTTTGGGATACGTCTTAATTTTTACCCCCTCCTGCATTTTTCATGGAGGTTAAAGATTAGAGCTTAGTGCTTTACAGTCGCCAGTCAGAGCGGCCTTTTTCTCAGCATGTTATTAAAAAGGCATGACTTATGTGAGAAAAGCAGCCGTTTCTGCTGAATATTTTACATTTAGCTGCATGCGGTGGCGTTTGGGCGGGGCCCTCTCCTCCGCGTCCCACTGATTCTCCTTATTTATTCAGGATACAAACTAAATGATTTTTGCAGAGCTGTCAAATCCTCGCCAGTCAGCCCGGCTCTCCGCTCGGCTCGTCTTTCACACAGACCGTAAGCGGCTCGGGACTGCCCCAGAGCCACAATCCTTTGATCACAACCAACTGTTTTCGACAATGTGTCGAGCCCCCCGTAGTCATCACAAGCTAAAATCAATCGACTGGAACTCAGAAAGCGTCTTAACACAAACTATCTTTTTTTTTTTTTTTTACTGGCCGATTAACTTTCAATGTTCCAAATCTACTATTATTTTTCAATTACTGCGCACAATTAACTTCTCCTTATGAAGGCTAGGTTAACTGAAAACCAAAGAACCAACCCTCATGTACTTGCCAAAAGTCTAATGAAACGGACAATATGCTCAGGCATCCGGTAAACACAGGGCTGCCATATTTGAACTGAGCAAAGAGGACAGAATAATTCAGGACTGAAAAGAGGAAATGTCTGGAAAAAGTCAATGCAAAAAGCATCTTATGACAGTAAATCCTGAGACACGGCATGCTCGAGTCTTTGCATTTTGGGGTGGGGTGGGGGGGGAAGGGGGAGGTTAAACTGAGATTACAGCACTGTGTCACTGACATCAAATGGACCTCCTGTGCTTTACCACAATCCTGTCCAAACTTCATTCCTGATGCTCACATTTTTTTTAGACTTGTTGATGAGTGAGAGTGTATGAGTGTGTGTGTGCGTGAGTGAGTGTGTGAGTGTGCATGCATGCATGCCTTTTGAGTCATACTACAGCTGGTTTGTCTGTGACTCAAATCAAACAAGAAGCTGTCTAAAGAGTCTTTTGGGGATTTTGAGAACAATTCGGGCGAGAGCTTTCACTCTTTGTGGACTGCAGCTTAAACGCTTGAATTGGAACCGAAGCCCTCTTGTTCTCTTGCTCCTGATTGGCTGGCTTCCAAACTCGGTACTCCCTGTGAGAGACCAGTGAATAACAGACGCTACCCACAGTCCCTCTGACGGCGCACGTTCTGCTTATCCCGTTGTGCCGCCAGCGCAAATATGATATTGCTATAGAATGTGTTCCATTTGCAGTGAAGGACAGAGGAAAAGGGGGTGGGGTACAGGGGGAGAGGAGACATAGAGAGGGAGAAAGAATGTAAGAAGAAGGGATAAACAGACACAAGGAGAGGGAAAAGAGGAATGACAGTGTGAGAGAGACAGAGCGAGAGGAGAGGGGGAGGAGAGAGTGTGTTTATTCTGTCAGTACTTCAGAGACATTCTTTGAGGAAAAGCAGGAAGGGATGCTGTTGCTCTGTTTCACTATTCCTGGCATTGACACAAACTCATACCTCTCAAAAACGCTGCTTCACTCATTTCCCTCCAGGTCTAAAGAGGAACAAACGCTGCTTCATTGCTTTCACCTTTGCTTGAACGCTCCTCTCCGCAAAGATCTTAAACCAAGCAAAGAAATTATGCATGTCACGTTCCACACACTGGAATGTCCCAGAATGCACCACTTTGATGGGTCACTGAGACATAGCACAGCTCCACAGTGACACCAACCTTCACAGTCTAAATGAAATGTGATTGGCTTTTTCTTGTGCAGTAAATATGACTGTGTTTGATTTATAAGCTTATTGACATCTCCAGGGCTGTCTACAGACATAATCACATATACACATGCATATGTATGTGTGAATTAATCACAGCTATTTATTCTTTAAATGCAGGTTATAATGGGAGGTGAGGCCTCTGTTCCATTTACTCTTGTAGTTGTAAATAAAGCCACATATTCTGTTGTTTTGCCTCCAAATTCATCCACAGTAGAAATGAATGTGCTGAAAACGCCCCACAGCGCGACTACTGTAGCCGAGCGAAACTGCCACACGATTAGGTACAAGATCCATACGGCAGTAAGACTGCTTTCAAAGCCAACTGGAGCACGACTTGGATTTCTTATCCTGGCGGCATCGCCGATTTCACCCCGCCAGCCCTGCCGCGCACAGAACGAATGCAGTTACCACCGTTGTCAAGACAACAGGTAAGGAAGAACATTCCTGGGGAATATCGTTGCAGGCGCTCTCTCTCTCTCTCTCTCTCTTGCTCGCTCTCTTTTTACCGTTGATTCTCTGGCCTGGCAGAGAAATGTCATTAAGCTTCCCACCTGAGACCCAGGCCAGGGCGGAAACGCGTCATGTGATCTCTGGTGCCTGTCATGTGATCTCTTGCCGCGGGATTGATTTTTTTCACCCAGCCCTGTTGCGTTCCACCCGGCTGGCTCTGGGTGAGTCTGCCCCCCACCCTTATCTCTTTTCAGGGGGGGTCTAAAGGCATCAAAGTCTGCAAGGTTCACGCACACACACAGTGCTCTGCTTTTGGCTTTCCTAGGAGAGCGTGATTTTTAAAAGCTGGCATTGTGAATTGGTTAAAAAAAAAAAAAAAAAAAGCACAGATGTACTCATCCATGTAACTACAAAACACGTCACACACATCTCTCAGGTAAAAGTCAGTGAAACTGGCTGCACGCGAGTCTACAGGTGGCCCACGCACTGAGACGCGTTTGGGACGCAGCCCTGTGACCGGGTGCTCCAGTGCCAACTCATGCTTTCTACCGCTCAGCCAGTTCCTCAGATGCTGGCCATGTTTGCCGACGTTGCCGTGTGACAAAGCTCAGTGTCCAACCCTTGGCCCCCCAGTTTCCTTCGGGTCCACACTTTACACGCAACAGGAAACAGGAAACGGGAAGCACAGCTACAATGGCGGGAGCGTACTCCCTTTTGTTTCTATGACAGAGAGAGAGGGGAATTGTGGGATTGTGGTACTGACCCAGATCACTCCAGTTCCTTCCTGTTCCTTTATTTTAAAGGCTAGTTCGGAAAGCCATCCAGATCCTTAAACACCGTCGACCCCAAGGACACACCTCAGCTCACGCCGCTAAATTTAGACGCAGCGAAGACGACAACTGCACAAGCAGCGACACAGCTGAGCCACAGCGCAAACTCGGCGAATAAAGCAGATTTAAAACACGGAATGCAGATATTCAGAATCACCTTATTCATGCAAGGGCTTTCAAGAACGTCACATCAATACACAATGAAGACGCCTAACAATATATTCAGACAGTCCACATTGATTACTTCCCTTAATGTGTATTTACATTCTAAGGTTGTAAAAAGCAAATTCAAATTTTTTTTTTGGGAAGGGACAGCTCAGTGGCACTTGTTAGCCGTTACCGTGGAGACGCACAGTCCACACCGCGCAGCTGGCGGCGAGCCAGAGGACCAGAGGGGCATCAATCACAGTGCATAATTACGGTGGCCTGGAAGGGCCATCAGTCAAACCCAAACTCAAACAAACAGAGCGTCCAGATAGCAGCAGAGGCGTGGGAGAAGCAAGCAGACTCTTCCTCTCTCACTCTCTGTGTTTGTGAGCCAGACATTGAGAGATAGTGAGTGAGACAGACACAGAAAGACAGAGAAAAAGAGTATTTATCCAGCTGCTGCTTCACAGCGTCCTGTTTGCTCTGGATGAGCCCAGGCCCAGCTCAGACCCTTCGGACCCAGCCAGAGGGAAGAGGGAGACCGGAGAAGGAAGACCTGCTGCACTGCGGCTCCACCCCTGAGGTTTTTTACCTGACTTCAGACAGTACGGACGGAGATTACGGCCACTTCCTCTGGCTCTTTCGGGAGGGAGAGAGTGGGGCTGGGAGGGAGGGGGGCAGACCCAGAAACCGCCGCTCTGACATCCAGCCCGCGATTTCGGACCGTGAGAGGGAGGCCTTTCCATCTGCTGGCCATTTGCGCTTAATTACACTTTTCCATTCTGCCATCGCATTCTCTCACTCTTTTTTGGTTCTTTCCCCTTTTTTTTGTTTAAGATGCAACTTGAGTGCGTCTTTCATCTCCAGAGATCTGAGGGGCTTGGGGGAAGAGGGGGTGGGGGAGGACAGGGAGGGGGGTGTGGTGATGGGGGGAGAGATAGAGGGGGACGGGAGATCGGGTTTCGCCGTGCAGTTAACCGCCCCCCACACACAGAACCCCGCTGCTTTGTTTTCCGTCACCTACCCATGAAGCAATGCCTGCGAGAACCTGCCTGAGCCCCACATCGGAGCATTGGTGTGTCACCAGCACCTTCCAGAACATTCTGACCCCACAGCTGGAGCCTCCCCACAAAACATCCCCATCCAAAAATACCCTCAAAATAAATAAATACATTTAAAAAACCCAATCTGACCGGTGAGGAAATAAATATATTTCCCATAATTTGTGTCATCGTTTACCGCTACTCTGTAGCAGCGGTCTCAAACTCAGTGCCCCAGAGGGCCAGTTTTACACAGGTTTATGCTCAGACTAATTACTCCTGCTGTCACTGGTCTAATAACTCATTTAGCCCTGTGCATTTAGGCTAACTCTAATTACGAACACTGGCAGGAGTTAAAACCTGGGAGTCCCACAGAGGGCTGTGTGAGTGTGTGTGTAAGTGTATGTGTGTGTGTGTGAGTGTGGGTGTGTGTGTGTGTGAGTGTATGAGTGTGGGTGCATGTGTGTGTGAATGTGTGTGTGTGTATGTGAGTGTGTGTGTGTGCGCGTGTGTGTGTGTGTGTAGATCTTTTTTCCAGCCAATTACCTCTGAATTAATTAGTCCATTTACTCATTCAGCCATATGCATGCAACGCTGTGTTAGAAAAACAGAATTAACAGTTATCATTTAGGTAACCGCAAAAACACATTCCCCTTTACATGCATTATCTGCCAGTCAAAAAGTCTAATTTAGCAAATTATGGAACTAATTACCTAATCAGGAGCAGAGGAGTGTGAAAAAACCAGCAAACGCATCCCCAGTTTTATCACAAATGGTTTCAGCCAAATGTAACGCTGTTGATGTGAGAGGGATTTACAGTACCCGGAGATGAAATAACACGTTACAGGACAAATTTAACGAATTTTAACTTGTTAAAAAGGTTTGTGCAGGACAACCGATAACTGGCAGACATGGAGGAGCAGCAGAAAAGGGGGCGCTTGTCCAGACATGGGCTGAAGGGATTGGGGCACTGGGGCTGAGCGACTGCCCTGTGGGGTCACGTCCCGAAAGACTCGGGGGTCATTAAGGAGACATTTCCATACCCTATGCACAAGGCCGGCGCTCAGCCTAAGCACAATGACTTGAAGTCCCAGGGAAGGTCGGAGAATACTGCCTCACTGCAAACAAAAGTGACACACTCACGCTTCCCTTAAGAGCCAATGCTTTCCGTGGTTCCCATGGGAAGACAATGTTAGCAGAAAACTCTCCTGACCAGCTGGGCAATGGCCTTGACTGGCTGTATCATTGCTCCAACAGAAAGGAATGCAAGATGCAAGTCATGTAACCGATGTAAGAATGTAAAGATTTATTCTGGATGTGCACCTGGATACACACCTGTACAGGTAATGAATCACACTGCAAACATCCCTGCGTCGGCTAATTCAACAAAGCAGCTTAAGAGCACAAAATGAGAAGACTCAATAACCAGGCCACTGTCACGCCCTTTGAGCTGGTGAGCAGCGCAAACAAGCCGCAGTCACCGAGCCTAGTCACCGCGTGTCAGCACGCTTGCCGATGGCAGGTGCATTTGCTCGAGCGCTCGCACACCTTTTGAGGTGCACCTGTCTGTCTTCGGGGAGCAGGGGCATCGCCATGGAAACGAGAGTGTGAGGAGTGAGGCGGGCAGATTCAGAGCAGAGGGGTGAGGCTGCAGCAGAGCGGAATCCGGAGCGCAGAGCAGCGAATGATTTAGCGCCCTGCTTTACACACGCTGGCCCTTCCTGCCTTCCACGACCTCACAAAAGGTCCCACTGAGGTTCGGTGAAGGAAAAGGGCAAAGGCCCGCGCCCCCCCGGTCTGCATCTCTGACCCCAGCAAACGCAAAACGCTCAAAACGCAGGTCCTTTTGCTGCATAGCCAGTGAAGAGGTCAGTCTGCCAAAGAGGGGAGACATGGAAAAGACGAGCGAACGGTTCGGTGGGGAGCTTAACAAAGGATCCCAGGCACTGAACACGCTCATCAGCCGTTCTCTGCAGGCTCTGTGCTCCATGCTGTGTGTACTGTTCACTACTGTTTTTGCCTGCAGCTGCTTTTATTTCACACCTTAAAGACACTTATACAATTTCTCTGAGTGAAAGAAGACAAGAGAGTGAGAGATTTATAATGATTTGTTCAGTACAGCTGACTAACAGTAGTCAGGCCAACTGACCAAATGACAACAGGCCAAAAATTATTAAACCCAATAAAACCTAAATCAACCCAATTTCATCGAGGCCTCTGTGTCCTGTAGCTCCATACCGATGCTAAGCTCTGTCCCTGCTGTGCACTGAAGAAAATGGGTCTTTAAATGCGGAAAAAAACATGTCTTAATGTGCGAATGTTTCATCCAAACCCTCCATTCTGCTCTGCATTTCCTCTCCATGGGTGGCTGCAAATCCCAGCAGCCACTTTATTTGAAAACCTTTTGAATTCGACATAAAATTGCCAAGCGCTGCTTCAGTTTAATTAGTTAATTATTTTCCTGAACGAATCAGTCTCAGTAACCACTACAGGCCAAATGAAATGCACTCGGCTCAGAGAGCCAACATTTCGGCGGCAGAAACAGGTGCAGTGAAACCCCAGAAGGGCTAAACGAATGCAGTTTCCTATATTTCCAACGGACTCTCATCACACAGTGAGAGCTGGCGAAAACGTGGCAGGCAAAACTGTTCTGGTTGGATTTGTATCGAAGCGCCCAAAAAATGCCTCTATGCCCAACCAGAAAGTAAATCTTTATTTGTGCCTGGCTGAGCACAAGGCCAGCGCTCTGTCCCAGCCAGCTCAGGACTGCCACAGATTCTACAGACACACCAGATAAGCAGCTCCTACACGGCCTCTGACCATTCTGCAGTTCAGCTAAAGGAAGTGTTAGCTGAGGCTAGGGCAGTGTGAGGAAGGCGCTGTGGGTGGGGGGTGGGTGTGTGTGTGTGTGTGTGTGTGTGTGAGTGTGTGAGTGTGTGGTGTGTGTGTGTGTGTGTGTGTGTGTGAGAGTGTGAGTGTTTGTGTGAATGTGAGGCTGTGTGTGTGTGTGTGTGTGTGAGAGTGAGTGAGAGTGTGTTGCTGTGTGTGTGTGTGTGTGTGTGTGTGTGTGAGTGAGTGAGAGTGTGTGGCTGTGTGTGTGTGTGTGTGTGAGTGTGTGTGTGAGTGTGTGGCTGTGTGTGTGTGTGTGTGTGTGTGTGTGTGTGTGTGTGTGTGTGTGAGAGTGTGTGGCTGTGTGTGTGTGTGAGTGTGTGTGTGTGTGTGTGGTGAGTGAGTGTGTGTGTGTGTGTGTGTGTGGCTGTGTGTGGTGTGTGTGTGTGTGAGTGAGAGTGTGTGTGTGTGTGAGTGTGTGTGTGAGTGTGTGTGTGTGTGTGAGTGAGAGTGTGTGTGTGTGTGAGAGTGAGAGTGTGTGGCTGTGTGTGTGTGTGTGTGTGTGAGTGTGTGTGTGAGTGTGTGTGTGTGTGAGAGTGTGTGTGTGTGTGAGTGTGTGTGTGAGTGAGTGTGTGTGTGTGTGTGTGAGAGTGTGTGTGTGAGTGAGAGTGTGTGTGTGAGTGAGAGTGAGAGTGTGTGGCTGTGTGTTGCTGTGTGTGTGTGTGTGTGTGTGTGTGATTGAGAGTGTGTGTGTGTGGCTGTGTGTGTGTGTGTGTGTGTGTGAGTGAGAGTGTGTTGCTGTGTGTGTGAGTGTGTGAGTGAGAGAGACAGTCATAGGGTTAATGGATTATACAGTAGTGAAACCCCACCTCACTGCTCACTCCAGCCAGTAAAAGCAAACGCCTCCTGTCCATAAAACTGGGTTATGAGCTCAAAGGTGCAAGCTGGAGCCCCAGGTACCGAAATGTGATAATTCTTTCAGCACGAAACAGACACACACGCACACTGAACAGAAATCTCAACTCATTCGGCCAGTTTCCCAGATACGGATTATACCTATTCCTCCAATACAAACTTCTTTCAGGAGATTCGAATTGATTTTTTTCTTTCAGACAAGGACCAGGCTAAATTTACATCCAGGAAACCACTACATCAAATGTAAATTAAAGATGGCCACGCCAGTCTTCCTTTAGAGCTACAAAATGTGGTCACATGGCTGAAGCGGATCTACAGTTATGACAGGAGAGCAAACATCTGTAGCTGTATTTGCTCAGAGAGACTTTACAGTGAGGTAAAAGGAGAGCTGACATTTTGGCACGTCCACATCCTCAAAGCGGCAGATTAAACTCAAACACAGGACGTTCACACACGGGTTTTCTCAGCAGGGGGAGAGTCAGATGTATTTTTAATGAGCACTTCATAAAGTGGCTAATCACTGCGTTTCACCCTTTCAGACGCAGCGAGTGAGCTTAGCATTAGCGCTAACCTTGCTTGCACCGGTGTGTGCTCGACCTCCATCTGCAACACGTAACTCAAAGTAATGGATCCATTCAACTCTCACTCTGCCATGTATCCAGTCTGTCTCACTAACACCTAACCAGGTATATTTCTGAATAACTGAAAAATTTCAGGGTTTCAGAGTCAATAGTTTGTGACCAGCAGTACAATAACACCGATACAGCATGGTAAAATTAAACACAAAAACCTGCCGTTCAGCTTGCTGACTGGCTACAGCGGACTCGACTGCTGAATCCTCGATGACGGTTGTCAGAGCAGTGAGGTGATAATTTAACGCCGCCGAGACACAAGCAATTTCCTGAGATTAACGTGGTTTACCGCACAAGCATTTCCGCCCGTTTATCCGCCGTCGTATGTAAATATGTGACGGCTCCTTGTTTGCGTCAACCTGCACTGGAAACGCCACCGAACCTCACTCGCCTCTGGGATGCCGACAAGATGCAAAACACTTTCTGGAAGTTTCTTCATGGACATTGAATTCACTCAAAACAAACTGTAGCATTGAGTAACAGCAAGCCTTAGGGTGTATTTCTGCCTCCCATTTGAGAATGTCAGTTTTTTTTAAACTTGGATAATTGCCCAAAATCATTTACATAGATGACTATAGATTTGTTATTTCTTAGGTATAGGCTATCTATAAGTTAAAATGTGTACAATGGCCTTATTATGCAGCAGTGGGTTTGTAACTTTTTTCTTTTCACTTGAAGGCAGCCAGGAAAATGATGGGGTGGGGGAGGGGCAGAATTGTAAGCTCCAGGAATTCTGGGAAGGCTAAGCACCACCTGTATTCACACATTAGCACACAGGTACCTTTGTTCTGTGACTAGCTGAGGAGGGCTGCACCCCCATGCAAAACCTGCACCTGGAATCGCCATGAGCGTAATGCAAAACCCCGCTTTTCAAATTACTCTGACACCTCCAAACTTTACATGAAACAGGAACAAAACAGTTATATTATGACTAAGGGTTATGATGATGTTGTGCAGGTTGGGTTCTGTCCAGACTGGGTAGGACAGGTGGAGCGAGTTCTAGAGTGTTCCATTCCAGGCATGACACATCGACTGTAGGTAAATGACCGCAGGATAAATTACCTCCTGTCGTTATTTAAGTATTTGTATATTTTAAGTGTACTCTTTGTGAAAATATACAATACTGTCTTCTAACCAGGAAAATATATATATACATACCTAGGCATACATATTATCGATTATTGGTATGTAATGCATGTAAAATGTATTGAATGTATGTAAAGTGTTGAAATTAGGAAACAAAAGTGCATAGCTGCACTTCCGAACTTTATATGGCAGTCTTCATGTGTCTTGCTTAAATCTATAAATGATATCCAGAAGAGGCCAGGGTGGAGGGTGGGGGGTGGGGGGTGTGGGGTGTTCCTCCACTCAGATTTCAGCCGCTGCAGCCCCCCCCCCCCCCCCCCACCAGCCAACCATGCCCGCCCACAGCCCCCCAAGCTTCCGAGCAGCCTGGATTGATTTCTCGGCAGGCATCTGCTGGGAAACCCGAGAGCCTAGGCTTGAGGACCCGAGACAAAGGCTGGCCCTCCAGGGCATGGCAGGCCGGATGACGCGCCCATCTCCATCTGCCCGACAAAACCACAGATCCTACAGCCCACCCAGATACCCTGCACCACAATCACAGGTTACAGAAAGTTCAGCAAGCCAAGAGACAGGATGCCATATTGAGACCAGATCTTCCATGGAAATACATGAGAAAATAGTTTTTTTTACTTTTTATGGCCATGAAACTTATTTATGGTCACTTGAAAGTAACTGAGAGCTTAAAATAACAAAGGAAAGATCTCATAGCCAATTGGAAAGGCTCATTTGAGAATTCAGTGTCGTTCAAGAGGCCAAGAGCTCGTTTTTCTTTTGCTCTGAAAATTAGAGTTGAACAATCTGTTGGTGTTGTGCGCTCTCTTTATGCAATGTCTCCAGCTATCGGTAAACAAAACTGAATCATTAAGTCTGTATTGCGCCAGCGCCAGGTGACAAACATTAAACATGGCTGCCATATGCAATTACACCAAGCCAATCACACGCCTCCCTGTGCTGTTGTCATTGGAGACGACTACAAGCAGACACAAGACGAGGCATACAAGGTCTTAAAAGGCTCGAGTCTGGACACATATGGCTCAGTAAGGTGACTGAGTCTTATCGCTCACCAGCCCCGCTGGTCATTCAGGGTACTACAGTCTGCCTTCACAAAGCTGCGTATGACGTGCCCTCCACCAGCTCAGTGTCTTTGTGAGTTTAACTCGTGGACTGTTGAGAGGAGAGAAGTAAACAGGTGACACCATTTATTTCTGAGGACAGCGCATGCATGTCTGAGCTCCCCAAACTGACATGGGAGGTTGCCACTCTGAGTAGCATCAGCTGTGCATTCTGAAAAGTGAGAAAAATGAAAAACACAACATGCCTTCCTTCATTAAGCTTCACTGATGAGTGGTGAGAGAACGGTGGTGACAGCATTATCACGCGCCGGCTCTGTCCCGCAGAGAGAGCACGCACATCTCAGGAAACTGGCTACCCATGGAGAAAGCTCTGCAGCTTCGCGGAAGTAGGGTGATTCTATTCCCAACACTCAAAGGAGCTCTGAAAAAACCTGTGTACGAAAATCTCTTCCTGAACGATCCGAGGACACATGGGTCTACAGCAGCTGAAGTTTCGTACAGACACACGCAGGATTACAGAACGCACCCAAACCCACTACACGGTTCAAGAGGCAGACGCAAGAGTGCGTTCATTTTGGAACGGCGGGAGCTCCATAACGGGCGATGTACTTAGGCGGTGTGCGATAAAAAGCACACGTAGCCATGCCATGGTTTATATGCTGCTGATGAGTGTGAGAGAGATCACACACAGACGGCGCACCTCCCCTCCACCAACGAAAGAAGAACGCTGCTGGCAGGGAAGGAGAGGGAATAAGCAGTCCTGGGAGACCTGCAAGTTATTTTTATCTTTCTGCCTCTTTGAAGGAAGAAAGAAAACAAAAGGAAACTGTATTCAGATTTTATTTTTTATTTAACCTTGGGCATTTAATCATTTATCATATTAATCCAAATTAGATAACAACCTGCCGCACATTTTCAATTAGGCAACATGTTAAGACAGAGGACTACGATACGTCCCGAAGGCCTTTTCAAATTCACATAAACAGTAACACAGTGAAAACGAGCAGCGAGCGCAAGGCCCAGCATCAGTCACTCTCCGTTCATCTTCAGAAGCTCTGTTCTGCTGCTGAGCTTAAAGCAGCGCCAGGGCTGCGTCTCGTCCCTGTTCAGCTCTCACAGAACACAGGAAATTCTGTTCGCAAATGAGACACAGAACTTCCCAACAGGGCGGAGGAGCTGGAGCTCACTGAGATGTCAGCTTAGGAACACAGAGAGGCCGTTTCAGCCTCACGAACGCCTGCGTAAAGACCGGAGCTCACGTGAAACATGCTTCTGTTTCCCTCCACTTTTACTGCCCAGCGTGGGTCCACATAATGACCGACATCATCTAGGTTTTACGGCTCATAAAACGATCAGAAGAGCGCACGCACAACAAACACGCACACTACGCATGACAAAGGCTCAGTTAGCAACAGGTCAGATATTTAGAGCAGAAAACAGATGTCAGGATATTTAGCAGGGGCCAGGGTGATGAAAGTATTATGTTGTCACAGGACACAGGGGCAGGGTGATGTCACAGGACAGTATTATAAAGAGCAGGGGCCAGAGCGGTGGTTGGCAGGACTGGGCCTGCTGTATCGGGGTGGGCAGGATCTGTTCTGTTCCTCTCCCCATCAGGTGTGTGTGCCAACGCACTCACCACCCTGATCCATGATCTCTCTCTCTCTGTCTCTCTCTCTCTGTGCCCGCCCCACACATCCGTGACAGGGGCCATATTCCGCTGCTTCCTCCCTGGCGCGGCTCCACAGCTCTCTCTCCTCTCATAGACAGCCTCTATTGTTGTGTGAGGAAAATGGTTAAAAATCACACACAGAAGAAAATAAATAAATAAATAAATAAATAAATAAATAAATAAATGACCCCAACAAAAAAAGAAAAACCTATTTACAGCAGCCTGGAAAAGGAAGCCACATGAAACAATGGGTGCTATGGAGCGCCGGGATGGAGCGTGCGGAGCACCAAGACCACCATCTCTGCACAAACAAACAGAGAACAGCTCACACTCGGCCTCAACCATGGACCAACCACGGCTTTATCATAAACTAAAAGGGGAGAGGCTGCAGCACTGGCATCCCATTGGCTGCTGCCTTTGTAAAAAGATCCACCTCTTTCTCCTTATTGGCCAGTCTCTGAAAAGCAACCCAACCCCTGTGTAGGTTATTGATCGCTATGGCACCCTGCTCCAGGGCCTCCTCAGAGAGGTCATAAGGTCACGGCAGGAGAAGAAGGAGCCCCCAGCTCCCAGCACCCCCCCTCCATCCCGCCACATTACATACACACTTCCCCCCACACAAAAGGGCCAGGGCATACTAGGGATATCAACAGTGGCATAAATAAATTTGATTTCTAAATTTGCATAACGACTGATTTCCACCATGAAGTCTAACATGCTGTGTCTCTCTTAGTCGGTTGTGCATGTCCGCTACAGAGTGGGAGATAAAGGACATACAAAAACGCACATTTTTATGAAGTTATAAAAATATTTTATACCCTCATAAAAAAATATTCGATGCATTAATATTTCTCTAAGTTATAGCTCATCAGTCCAAACTCATGATGCAATAAGACAAAAAGGCTGCATCATACCGAATAAAACACAGATTTGGGAGACATTTGGGGTGGCCTAAAGCCTTCTGTCTAACATGCTTGACCCAAAAGGTTGTTGGTTCAAGCCCCAGTGCAGCTACACGACTGCTACACGACTGCAGCTAGACCAGTGCTGCTGCTGGGCCCTTAACCCCATACCCTCCCAGGGGATTGGCCCCTGGTTCGTCTAATCAAAGCATCAGCTAAATGACTGTAATATAATGAAATCAGTGGCAGGGCAGAGTTTATTTCACAGCAGTTTGAAATGGAATTGCTGCAGCCACAGAACGGTCACATTCCATGAAACTGAAGCCACCGAGTTTTACACTAACCCTGCAGAAGTTACTCCAGGTAATGTGCTCTTCTGTGACCATTAAAACGTAAGTTTGGACCATTAAAATAGACCCACTCTGCGTGGGTGAGGCGGGGAATGTTTCTCCAAATGTCACATTTCTACAGCAATGACTTCCTGAAGTGTTGTTGTGTTTTGCAGCGGAGACAAACAGCGCTCGGTCTGTCAGAGCGATAAGCAGACTCCGCTGCCGAGGACGCCGCCAAACACTGGACTGCTCTGAGTCACGTTAATTAGCGCCTTAGCAGCAGCGAGCATTTAGCGGCTAGCCCAGGGAGGCTGTCAGTGTGTGTGCCCAAACTAGAGCCTTCCCCAGCTTTCAGCAAGACTTGGGTGACATAGGCTGTGGGGGAATATTCTCTCCTGAGTCTCTTGCTAAAAAACCTGCTATAAACGTCCTCATTGTGAAAGAGGCTGAAGAATCACATTAACAGTGTTATACAGTATTAAGCTAATGCTAGCAACTCTTCAATTCAGATTCACAATCTCTAATAGTCCATCTGGAAACCATGTATTCACTTCTTGGCACAGCCTACCTTCAATCTAATTGGCAGCATCAGATTCCTGTGGGTGGATCTGATTGGCTGGGACCTGGCTTGCCTTATGTACCCATCACTGCCCCTGAATTCCCATGTACTTCCTGCTCTGAATGGCTTTTTCAAACTGGAGTCCTGTCTGCACAGCATCATGATTTGCCATAAGGAGTAGCATATCATTAGCGAGCCACTGGTTTATTAGCAAAGAACATCTGAGGTTGGACAGCGGTACGCCACAATGGAGACAGTACTTTTATCAGGCTCATATTTATGATGTCATAATTATGAGCCTGGAAAGTGAGGCAGTGCACACATGAAATCAAGGAGTCCAGAAGTTTCAAACCACCAAGGGCAGATCACACGGGAGGAAACGGTAACGAGGCAGAGAGATACTGCTGTAATAACCTCACACGCCGAAATTCACACCTCTCTCTCCTGCACACACCTGAGGCAAGAAAATTAAAATACGAAAATAAAAAAAAATGAAATCCTTCACAATGTCCATGAGGCTGGAACAGTTGCACAGTCCAGGAGGGAGAATATCCCAAGCCGTTACCCAAGATTTACTGCTTCAAATGCTGAGGATGGCCTGCCCCAACCGCTGAGTGTTTACGACAGGACTGTCGACAGCCTGCCGTTATTTCCCCCTCCCCCCAACCCCCCGCTCTGTTTGACAGCGTGTGGACAGCACCTCTGACAGGAAGCAGATCTGTCTGTGGTTCTGGAGGAGCTCGTGGACAGGGGTCACCACCTGCTTACATCAGCGGGGAGGAGCGGGGCGACTTTGGACAGACTCAAGTGAGGGAGTACTGAGTCAATCTGAACACAAACAGGAAGTGAGCACACAGGGTCAATCTGAACACAAACAGGAAGTGAGCACACAGGGTCAATCTGCCTCCGCAGGTGAGGATTCTCAGCAGCCAAAGACTGTCTACTCCTGACAGGAAAACGGCGCTGGGAGGGCAGAGAAGGGACTGACCTTCCACTGAAGCAATACGCTTCTCTAGCGAGAAAGAGGGAGAGAACAAGGAAAAGAAAACGTACGTTAACATGTAACCATATACAATTCTCAAGTTCTTCTTTTTTCATTTTAAAATTTTAGATCATGAATAACAATAAAACTCGTCCTGATGATGAAGACCTAGTGCAGGTCAGATCATTGATTATGTGATTAACAGTAACTGCAGTCTGCGGGCTGCAACTCCAGTGTTTAGATCATTAATACACAGTTTCCCTGCCATGGCACTGAAGACCATGCTTAGCACCTACAGTAGCCTTGACTCCACTCCACACAAATATTTCATACTGCTGAGACACTTGGCTATGCTGGTTCGCATTTCAGCCGCACTGTACATCATCTTGGATTAAGTGAGTGAAAAAGAATGCGCTGAAAAAGGGAGGGAGGGGGTGAGAGAGAGAGAGAGAGAGAGAGAGAGAGAAAATGCTTCAGAATCAGTGCAGGACAGAAAGCTCTCTGCCAGCAATGTTTTTGAGGAGTGACATCATTCATTAGCACTACAGTATTAGCCTGTGCAGCAGCTAAGACCTCGCACTGACGGCTCAGAGAGCGTGCACTTTTACTTCTTGGAAATCTTAAAGAATCACTGAACCCTGACGAGTAAAAGCAACGACTGTCACATACTCTCAAAACACCCTCTGAGTTTACGCCCATGAAGTAACTGCGGATTTGTGAAAGGACAAGAACCCAAAAACATCAAAATGACTGGGTCAATGTGTTGCTAAACACCATCTTATAATCATTATATTTACTGCATAATTGTACATGTCTTGGTACAGCTAATGTTTTGAGATTGGAGGTGGGTAAAGCTGAATGGGAATGTCCACCTCTGCTACACTCATAATCAGTGAGAAATGATACCTTTATTGGTCAGAAGATTGAGTGTATGGTAATGCAGTGTGGTTGAAAGGGGTAGTTTTCCCACTGTCTTCTAATACTCACATGATGCTGTTCAAACATGTATCTCTGTGATTCTAAATATAACAGTCACACTAATGTATAATACATGGTCCGGCCACGTGATGCTCTCTTTTTATTTGCCAAAAATGTGGCAGTTTTATGCATGACTACACATTTGCGTGGCTTCTGAATTATGAATTGTGGAGAATAATATTTTCAAAAGTAAGGTGTGAGTATTTGGGGAAAAAGTTGGATAAGTTTGCCATGCTGTCACTGAAACGTGGTCCCTTGAAGCACTGGACCAAAGCAGTTTGTGTCACGGTCTCTGCAATGGGACAGGACTGGGGGTGGGGGGAGACCAGACTGACACAACAGCTTGAGGACAGTTGCTTTGGCAACGGAAGCTTTTGAAAATCAAAAAAAAAAAAAAAAAAAAGGGAGGAAGCCAAAACAGCAGATGTCACATTGTGAAGGCAGACATGGACACAGAAGAAGTGACTTCCAAGACGTTCACTCTCATTTTAAAACGAGCTCCTGAGTGAAATGTGGCCAACCTCCTAACCATCAAGTTAAAACTAAATCCAAGACACAGAACATAAAATCTAAAAATAAAAAACAGAAGGCAGGAGTGCTGAAGAGTTTGTCTGACACTGGAATTATTTTTGAGAATTGAATTTAGTGAACGTAGTCATGACATGCAGAAGATGCTAGAAATGAGACATTATGAAAGTCAAAAAGATACAAAATCCCTGACAGGAGCCAACCCAACCAAATACCATCAGAACCACAAACTAGGGTTACATAATCAACCATACATTAACCATAACTGCAGTTATGGCTCATGCAATTCCCCCACTGTAAGAGGCTCCAAACTTTTTAAGGCCTTCTATATAGGCAGTCTGCTCCATCAAAACAAGTGCTGTTGATTGATGAGGGTTTCTTGGAGATGCTGGCAAATGCATGTAAAGATTTAGATCTACTGAGGTTGTCAAGCTGTAAATTCATTATGAAATTCATTAGTAGCTTTTATACTTACACATTTTC
Source organism: Albula goreensis (assembly GCA_022829145.1). NCBI lineage: Eukaryota > Metazoa > Chordata > Actinopteri > Albuliformes > Albulidae > Albula > Albula goreensis. Next base: position 1,771,115 of record CM040763.1, on the reverse strand, counting down.
TGAATCCTATGATCTGTTTTACGTGTCAATACTAAAATTAATATCAATACTACAATCACAATATTGAGCAGAATAACAGCAATTAGCATTTTTGCCATCATATAGCCCAACTATATACCAGTCTGTGGGCTCATCAACAAAGGTTCAGAAACGTTCTTCCACAGCCATGTGGATAAACCAAAGAAACACAATAGCCAGTTCCCTTCCAAACAACCTCTGGCGGTTTCAAACGCTCCGCCATATGCTTCCTCCCTCCCACTTCCTGCTAGACTTCCTTCCTGTGCGAGGGAGACCGCACCGTAGTGCTGAGACCCAAATCAACACAACACAACACAACACAGCAGAACGCACCCCAACATGCGCACATATGGAGTGTGTAGGTCATCCTACAGCAGTAACCCCTAACACACATTTACTAACTGTGTGAGCGTAGACCAAACCAATCACACGTCCTTCTTCAACCTCACAAGACAATGCAGCGCATGGGTCCTCTTTTATTGTTCTAAACAGTTACACATTGTATAGTGATTATATACTAAATAATACTAACATTTGCCTTATAACATTCAGACATTCCTATGTCCTTGCAGGCTCTATTTGAATGATTCCAACTCAAGGTGCAACAGTCAAACAGGACGTATTACCCTGAGCTGCTGCTGCCATGTTTATTTTAGAATCATGTGATTTCAAATTCACAAACAGAATATGACAGTTCAGCTGCTACAACTATTACATTCCAAACTGCATCAAAAATAGTTTTACCCTGACACAGATATCACACAAATCTGGATTTCAAATAAATAACTGTTTGCATAAAAAAGGTTGGACTGTTAAAACTGAGCCCCATATGGTTGTTTCCTGTGTGGGACCAGCAGGTACTCAGTCCGTCTGTCCTTGCACCCAGCAGGGGGCGCTCTTGCTGAGACACACAGCTACCAGCATACGTGTGAATCCCTATGGCCCCATGGTGTGGTCTAATTTCATTAACACCACACATCTCATATCTGTGTGTGTAAAGCGAGCAAACCATCATATACCTGCCAGCTTCTTCACAGAACTGGGATCCAGAACCCATGCAGGGTCCGGCCAGATGCCCAAACAAAGGCAGGGAGCCCAACAAGTATGGGGGGGCACCAGAATCAAGTCTGTTATGTGAGATACTGACCATGAAACCCATCTAAACACAAAGGCCTGTACTTTCCAATTTGTAGTTTTGACCTTAGGGGTGAAGTTTTCTGACATGGCGAGGAAAATTAAATTAGCTGGAACAGGTTACGGCTCTAGACAAAAAGCTACACTCTTTTGTTCATGTTTGTTGTGTGTGTGTGTGTGTGCGCGCCGCAACTGTGAGACTTAAATTACAGTCTCATTGTTGGCTTCCAGAATGGGGCAATGGGGTGTGGGGCACTGTGGAATGGGACCCCTGCTCCCTGCACCCCGGAGAGAAGAATGGAGAGAGGGGGGGTGACAGGGTTTCTTGAAAACTTCACTGAGTTTATTAAACAGCACAAATGGTGGACAGCCACAGATGGACCTGTCAATAAACCACCTACACACACACACACACACACACACACACACACACACACACACACACACACACACACACACACACACACACACACACACACACAGGAGAGCAGCAGGGCCAGATGGCAGGTGTGTGGCGGGACCCATGGCAACAGCGGGGAACCAGGAAGTGTGAGAATTCCATTACCACCCCAAAGCCCCGCCCCTTCTAGCAGCTCCCTGAATGGTGACCAGCTGGGAGTGAGCGGAGAAATATGGAGGGCATCGTGGACACAAGGGCACAGCGGACACGCACTCTCACCCTCTGTCATGCATGCCATCTACCTACAGCCTTCATTACTTAACATCTATTTCCCAATTTACCATCCATGCTGCCGGGGGGATCGCTGGTTTTTATGAACCAGGGATCACCAAACGCATCGTCACATCTCGTGACCAGCAGACAGAAAAGAGGAAAAACAAGGTGTTAATGGACAAACACAGTCTCTTCTTCACGCCTGCACAGTGGGACTGCATTTCCCAGAGGACCAGAACACTCCAAACTACAATTCCCATAAAACCTGCACACTCAGAATGGGCAGCACCAGGACCCCAGTGGGAAGGATCCAACGGTACTGTAGAAACATGTGTCACTAAATCAGGCAAAAGCAGTAGCCAGCATGAAGTGCAGCCAACAGAATATTATAACACCCTTTTCACTTTTTACCATACCTGCAGTCTGATCTGGAAAAGCAATTGGGCGAGATGCTGGTGGAATGCAGCCAGGCCTGTGAAGCTGTACTGCTGCAGTAGGTACTGACAGTGTGTTTCACAGTCTGGTCCCAGAGCAGCTCCAGGGAAACTGAACACCGAGCTCAGAGCACCTCCCCTCCTGCAGTACGGACTCTGTCTGAGGCCGCACGCCTCCTCTTTGTTCCGCCTCAGAGAGAGGATGGACACAAACCACTGTATTTTTATGAGATTCTCAAGGACGTTCACTGTCACAGAGACAAACACAAACGCAGGCATGGGAAACGACACACTCACACATACAAACACATTCACACACTGTCGCATGCACACACATTCACACACTGTGTCACGCACTCACATCCTGTCTTACACACATTCACACACTGTCTCTCACACACACACACACACACACACACACGCATTCACTCACCCTCCCACACTTTCATACATTACCTCATACATGTACTGTACAAGCACGAACACACAAGCACACACATCCACAAAGGCACACACACGCACACAAACAGACAAACAGACAGACAGACTCTCTCTCACACACACACACACACACACACACACACACACACACAGCGTCCCTCTCTAATAGACACACACTCAGTCAGCTTTAGCTGTTCTGCGAGCCCCTGCTGAGTTTGGTCCAAATGAACTGGGAGAAGGCCCATGCCAGAGTCATGAGATTATCCTCTCATACAGCCCCACTCTAATCGGGATTCTTGGCGTGTAATAAGATTCATGTTTGCCTGTTGGATTGAACGCTCTTCGGGCAAACTGTGTAAAACATGGAGGCGTATCCTGATTCCGCCCAGTTTATCATTCGGAGTTTCAGACTAAAACATCCATATTGGACTTACTCCATTTTGGCTCACAAAACCCCCTGTTCCAGAACGTTCTGAATTTCTGTTCTGTTGTTCATTCAAGAGACAGGATTCAACCTGAATGACACAAAATTTCAAAGCCCAATTAAAGGGAAAATCCAGATATGAAATATATATATATATATATATTCTGATTGCAGAAACTATCTGATCATTTATGAGTTTCCCCCCCTTTCCTTTTTGTGATGAATGACACGCTGGTTCTTCATGTATGATGACACATTTTGTTCTGGAATTGTAGGGTCAGAACATTCCAGAATAAAACGGTACAGTTCGTCAGTCAGTGTGTCTGTAATGTTTCTAAATAAAGGCCAGGCAGCTGAGAGAACGGTCAGGATCAAAATGCCTTTGGCATCACATACCGGCACATCCCAGGTTTAAGACTGAGCCGATGGGGCGTGTACGCCGTGAGAACACCCTGCTTTAAAAATTCATCCCTATGTGAGGATGAGTATGTGCCTTTTTACAGAGTCTTTGGATGGATCTGAGATGAAGTGCAGCAGCTCCCATCATGCTGAAAGCACAGGCCTAAACAAACTCAGTAAAAGATTACCCAGCACAAGGTGCTTTTGCTGTTTTAGTCATTATGAAGTTATTCTGCCAAACATGGCACGTCGCTCTAAAACAGATGCTGTCACCATCGCGTGTGACACGATGAAGGTCACAGTGCGAGTAATGTGCATTCCTCCGCGTGTCAAGCCTTCCCAAAATCACGGATGAGTCACCACGTGACTCCCTCAGACTCGACCACATCTCTGCCTGACTCACATAATAAATGCGATAATGAGAGTAATAACTCGTAATGGACTATGAATGACCTCACACAGGGCATGGAGGTGCAGCTCTGGGCTTCTTTACAGCCCTCTCCACTCTGACAGGACAGGGCTGCAGCATGGTTATACACACACACACACACACACACACACACACACACACACACACACACACACACACACACACACACACACACACACACACACACACACACACACACACACACACACACACACACACACACACACACACACACACACAATTCCTCAGCAGCCCAGAACCAGACCTGAGTCATGAGCAGAACTCTAATGAGGACACCAGGAGGCTGAGGATCAAAGGGATTCTGAAGGTCTCCATCTGAAGTTTGTTTCTGCTCCCCCGCCACCCACCCCCCACCACACCCCCAGCAGGGGACAGCAGGAGGCGACAGGCCCTGCATCCTGATGGCCCTGCACTGGGCCAGGCGCAGACTGCGTTCGCTCCGCACATCTCTGTCAGGACGAGCACCAGCAGCGCACAGTGCCAGGAGCTGCACACTTCCACAGCCAACACGGCCACCTCTGGAGAACCCACGTCCACACTCACACGCTCTCGCCTCGCCATCAGTGAGCAGCGCTGACTGGAAGAGTGACCGGCGCTCCAGGGACGAGGCGGCCGAGGCGCTCCTGTGAATCTCAGGGTGCGAATCCTGCTAGTGTGGCCTGTTTCATACACACCTCCTCCGCCCGCCCAGCCGAACACTGCACTGTGTCTCTTACTTTATGTTTGAGTGACCACCTGCCTGCTGAAGTCGGCCCCCATAAAATAAGCCAACACCAGCACAAGAAATTTAACGACTAATTTATAAAGCTACTCATGGTACAGTTTCCAAAGTCAACCTGATCACAATGAGCTAAAACACAGTCAGTACCCAGCTATATAATTAATATATATAACATAATAATAATAATAAATAAATGACTCAGACATAAAAATCTGTGTAAGACACTCTGGTCAAGAGGATCGGCTAAATGCCCAAAGTGTTTTGTCGATGACAATGCAGACCCTGCTAATGAGGAGAACCAGCTGGCCGAAAGACGCAGGAGGATACACCAAAAACTGGATGGATGCACCCCGTCACTCCCCGATGTCCAAAAACTGGGACCCTATGGCATTCAGTGCCATCTATAAAAACAGTGTGCCCCACGCCCCATGAGGTACTCCAGAGCCAAAATGTAATATAATCTGTTCCTCTCCTGCAGTGGAATAAGTGATGAGAGTAACTCCGTTCACTGCTGTAAACGCTTGCGACACACACCTCATTGTTGTATCAGTTAAGATCATAACTGCGTAGAGCGGCCATTTGCAATGCAAATTAGACACAAGATGAGCTCAAACCCAGACCACAGGGAGATGCAAAGTACAAGTACAGTACGGCAGGTTGCAGCAAAAGTAAACAAGCGTGGGAGTTTGACCGCACAGACGGGAACATTTTCAAAACAAGGGCTGAGAGGGATATGTTTTTGATATTTGACTGTGAGATTTCACAATACAATCACCACTGTGGTAGGCAGTGATGTAGTTGTAAGGTGGGCACACTGTAACTCCAAAGCTCATATGTATTCATGGTAATAGGGCTTATACGTGAGTATACTGTCTGAGGAGGTGGGCATGGTGTAACTAGGGAGCAGGCTGACAACATTCTCATCCACTACGAGCTAAAGAACAACACAGATCCCAGAGTCTGTGTTCATTTAGTGTCACAGAGTCAGAACTTCTGATCTAGTATCAGGTTTCTCCAGTGCATATCCTAACCTAAACAATGGTGAACTGTAAAAGCAATACTTATTAGAGAGCGGTCTTAATTACTGAACCAGAGCTTTATTAAAGTTTTTGTTTGTTTGTTAGTTTGTTTGTTTTGGAGGGGAGGCGTTAACCACAGCAGACAGGACAGAACTAAAACACGACGCCCACGCCTTCATTGGTCTGAGTAAATTTAACTGGCTAGGCTAAAGGCGCACCGGTCCCTCAGAGCGTCGGCATTAACCACAGTACTAAGAGCGTGTCGCTGGGATCCATCCGTCGCCTTTCTTTGCATGACAAACGAGAATAGCAGCGCTAGCCTGCCTCTGATTCACATATGACTGTGCATCACGCAGCTATTAAGGGCTGGAAAGCCTAGTCATCACCAGCGGTGCGGTCTGTACATTCCTGACACATGAGCGCTTGTGCTCCGGCGTACACACTCCTGTAATACCGTAAGAACCAATTTTCTCAGCTCCCAGTGGATCCCCCCCTCTAGGCGTACGCAGGTTGAAGGTTTTGCTTTTAGAGAGACGGATGGAAGATATTTGTGCCCGCTGTAGCTGCTCCGGAGAGCGCGGGCGCTGGCTCCGGGCCAAATCCCCATGGTTACCACCGTGTAGCAACGGCCGCTCGGAGGGGCGGAGGGGACCCGGCGCACCGAGACAGCGGCCCGAATAAAGTGCCTTGTGGTCGAGAGGCTTGTGCTAGCTAAAAATAAATAAAAGCAGTTCCACGGAAACATCGTTAGGAGAAACAAACACACTTCATAACTTCACCATGTTACTCCAGTGAGAATAATGCTGCTTGAGAAGGGCAATCCAAAATACTCCAAATACACATTCCCAGAGCTTTAGCAGAATAAATAAAAAGGCCCAAACGAATCCAGCCCAACCAATTTGCAAAATAAAAATGCTATGTGCAACGGGAATAAAACAGATTCTGTGACATTTACAACTTGTGGATAAATAACTGTGATTTGGCCTACCTAATAATAGGCACCCGTGCTTTTAAGTAACACCAACAACTACAATAATAATAATAATAATAATAATAAGATTGACGCTAGTCAAATTTCAGGAGCAATGGACATAATGAGGCTAATCGTTGGTAGTTTGCAGCGACTGACGAGCTTGATGAGATCCTCTCGCTGGAATCTAAATTACTAAGCGATGTTCACTATCTGGAGTCAGAAGAGATCATGTCAACGGGTGATCTATCTATGCATGTTTATGAATTAATTATAGACCATTAGGGAAGAAAGTACATATCTAACTTGCTTCTTGTGGAACAAGCGGTCACACAGCACAGCCAAGAGCAACACAAATGAAACACAACCACACATTTACTGGAATGATTAACTCAAACCTTTCATAACTATGGGGACAGTTGTAGTATTGGCTATAAAGTTATGGCAGTGACACAATAGGACGTCCAGTTTATTCATCGTTTATTCAACCAATTCATTCAACATTTGCAGAACTGAGGGAGAAAAATATTAGACAAATTCGGACCAAAACATTCACATGTAGCACTTAAAAGTGAAAAAAGTTTGGAACACAGCCTCGACTAAATCAAACTGCATGAAACACAATAGTGCAGCACCCAATGAAAGACACAAGGTTTAAACAAAAACAAAAACTTCTCAAAACACACAGGAAAGAAAAGCTAAAGCTCAGAATTGTTTCTCTGCAGAATTTCACATATTAAATCGCCACAGAAGATTTTAATATTCGATGCTCATTTTAGCTAGGCTATCTCATGAGAGTCAAATAACTCAGATTAACCCATTAACCTACTCAATATCTGGATGCATGTCATGCTTGGTGAATGGTCAAACAATTATTCATCTTTTTTCAAGGGTCCAAAGAAACACGAGGACTTGTGGCAGTAACAAGACAAAGAACATTCCACATACAATGAGAAACCGATTCGTTAACATGTAATGCATTGGCTTAGACTGTTGAACTGGACCTTGATATTTTTGCACCTGGTAAACACTGTTCAGCGGTGATAGAAAATGGCAATGTTACCAGGTAAATGAATCACAGATCGACACACAACAAACGGAATCAAAAGGCTTTAACACGTACCTTTTACTTGACTCTCATACTCTGCGATGATTTCTTTATCCTTCTTGAACCTTGTAGGATTAGACATCTTGAATCCGCTTTGGACAGTTGTTTAAAGTTCGTAGATTTTAATCAACAAATGTGTTCCAGTCCTGTTGTCCGCCTAGGCAGTCCAGTGCATCCTACAGGTTCCGTTTTAACTGTTCGCTAAGAGTGACAAAAGAAAACGGCGAAGCATCGAGGAACACTTTCACCCACTAAACCAATCTAGTAATATTCCACGCGAAAACACACTTCGGTTTCTACAAAACACAACACGTGTTTAACGATTCCATGATTGGAATTTTCATCGAGCTGTAAAAGCCGCCTGCAAAATCTTACCCTGCCAATGAAATCACAGACTAATGTTCGGCTTTGGGCAGCGGCTGGAAGAGCAGGCTGCGAAGCTAACAGTCCGGAGTAGCAACACCAAGCTAATGTCTGAAAATGGGCAGAATAATGACCTTCTGGTCAAGCAAACTTAATGGCGCGTAGGGAAGGTCGGCGTCTCGTACTGCACTCTGGAAAATGGAGAAGACAACAGCCTTGCGGCGGCGTGCAGCTCCTGGGGCGCGCTGGTGCTTCTGAGCCCAGCACTTCGCAGCCTCGATGTTTCCCAGACACAGACCGACCGCGGCGCAGCTGGCACAGTCTGACGGGGAATGGGTGGGATCGGAGAGACGCTCGGAGCGGAAACGTGTAGAGGATTGACAACCTCTCCGACCAGTCGATCCAATGTTTTTTTTTTTTTTTTTTTTTTACTCCCAAGGACACAATCTGTCAAGACGCGCTTCTAAGTGTGAGTGAAAGAAAACGCAGCTCGGCTGTATTTTCTGTCTTGTCCAGTTAAAGCCATAGACAGAGATACGTTGTCCAGTCATCCGCCTCAGGGAGAGATTGTATGTGTCATTTTTTCACACCAGTTGCACAGTTATCGGAGAATGGCTTTTTATGGTTTTATCCATACATGATGGGCTCGGTAAAGAGTGTCACTGATTAGGGATTGCGTGCAGCACCTCAACTCTTTATGGTCCAGTCGGCCATGAAGTCCACTGAATCCACCAACAGATCGGAAACATTCAGCTCTGGCCCTCGAGATACATATTTGCTTCTCCGTTCCCTTAGAAACACCTCAGGTTTGCTCGGGCTTCAATATTTACCTTTTAGCACAACAAAAGTGTTTATTTTCCTCAGATTATCTAATCATTAAAAGGGCCACTCAAAATACAGTAGGCTAATGTGGTACTCTCACCAAGATGTGGCCAGTTCTCCTTTGAAGCCCCTCTCATGTCATGGTGTCTACACACCGATACAGAACATTCATCTTGATGACATTACACTGAGAAACTGCACCTGAGTCAAAGGAGTTGGCATTCCTTGTGTGTGTACAGTAATACACCCCTCGAGCTGACCAAGGAGGAGGTCATAAAACGTAACTGCACGTCACCTGCTGTTGTTTTTTTAATAGCTATTTCGCCCGTTCACATGTAGCCTGCTCTAAACTAATGTGTACTTTAGAGTTTCTGGAATAATCTTAAGATGACCTTTGTAACTCCTCGTTCTCCTCCTATGTTGTGACATACCGTAAAACAAATCATGAATTACACTCCAGTAACTTAGCGGCTCCTGTCTGCCATCTAACGTTCATTCCCCACCATAGAGAACACTGAGCATTTTCAAACGCAGTCTATGAACTGCACAATACACTGGAGGCGCGCTTAGTTTCACGTTAAGTGCTCCAACAGCTCTCACCTCGTATATTGCAGATGTCTGCGCGTATTCTTTCTTGATTGCTAGCCTGAATGGCTGCATTTTAGTTAGTTGATGCTGCCCACGCATGTTGACATTACATTGGTGTTAAAAGTTCAGTTCTAACGAGTATTTAAACCTCTCTCTGAAATTGCTTGACGCAAAAACACTGCAAATTATACACATAATACTTACAAAGACTGTACAATAGCGTAATCTCTAAATGTTTTAACATACTGCATCGAGTTATCGGTTTTTCATGCTTGTCTATGTTATTTTCTGCCAACTCCTAACGTATAACTAAATAAGACAGAACAAACACATTCTACATGGGACATATACAGAAACGTCAACTCCTAATTTGCACTTAAAGTCAACTAGGCAAATCTAGAAAATGATAGTTATTGAAACTGAAAACATTTCTTAAATAATTACAACATAAAAAAAAAAAAAAACTGTCAGACTTTACTGCATACAATGATACATTTTGTTGGGCTCAAACGACTCAAAAGACTGCGTAAATCAATCCAGATAAATGGTTTGAATCAAAACAACAGAAATATAATTCATACTTTTCCAGGAGACAGAAAATTCCCCATTCCGAACAAAAGCAAACAAGTAGCTCCTTCTAGTGGCAGGAACCTACAATTTATTGAGATGAAAAACCAATGAGGTAAACTCACTTAAAATACATTTCCAACATTAAATAATGTTATTTACATTAAGATAAACATCTCACACAAATTCTTAGACAGAAAACAGACACTGTGAAACCAGTGCTAATACATAGTGCTACTGAATACAAAAATACATGCTACAAACTGGACATTCACTGGAAACCATTGGCTATTCCAATGAGAAATTAAAATATTTTAACTAAGGGATTGACTGGCTGAGAGAAAAGACTGCTACAGTAATGAATAAATATGAAGTGCTTCCCCCATCACTGTAGCACACCGAGCGTGAAACAGGTACAGGAAAAAATGAGGTTTCCCAGACCACTATAGCAGGGCTGGTCGACCCTGGTCCAAGAGTTCCGGAGATATTTCTGTTTTTAGTTCCATCTGAGCTCTTCTGAGACAAAATAAAGGCTGTGCCTCAATACTCAGAGTCTGAGTGGTGAAGCTCTACCCCAGATCCAGCCCAAGGTCACCGTGCTTTCGTAAGCCTCAGGGTTACAATGATTCTGTAGTTTGGGGTTCGAATGGAGCAAAAAGCAGAAATGTTCTTGGCACTCCAGCACAACACTAAACAGCACCTTGCCCAAGTGTTAACATTCACGTCATTCAGCTGATGTTAAAGGTTGTAGGTCATAGGTCATAGCACTGACTGCCAGACTTGGGCCTAACATATATTTTTAAACCTGAATTAACTAATAAGATAATGGAAACTAAAAAAAAACACTCCTGGGGATTTCTGAGAATTTTAAATGTTAAAAACAATTATCATGCAAAACAAAATGCGCAATCAAAGAAGAGTTTTTGTGCTAATTACTTGTGAAAATACATGATTGTTGAAAAATTGTCACTGGTAGCTGGAGAGTCACAGTAAGCATGCCTGATGGTAACAAAGCTAAAGATTCACAGTAAACAATCTTTACCAAGCATTCACAAAGTTTCATCTCAAAAACCCTGCTCATGTACATTTTTATAATTACCTTGTGATTTTCAGGGTCCATTCAACTTGGAAAACCATTGACTAAAAATAAAGTTTTTTAATGTTTTCAGAAGATATTTTGCTCAGTGTGAAAAGTTTTCTAACAACCTTACACACATAACACATGCTCACATTATTACAGCTCCCCCTGGTTTAACTGTGCGTCGAGTTGCAACCGAACTCTCCTGCTGTGCTGTGAAAATGGAAATGCGTGCCCAGCTGAGTTGCCATGGAGCTGTGTGCGCAAACCAATGAACACAGCTATAATCGGCTGCTTGTCTGCCAGCTAATATGAAGGTACCTTTTCTCAGGAACATTCTGCCATTTTCCTCTCTGGAAAACTGATCGGCCTAGTCTCAGCCGTTCTCCCAGTTATAAACCAGACTTGGACGTGCATGATTATTCTGCGGGTCTGAAACTCCACAGCGCCCAAACCCTGAACTTCGAACCCACAACATCAAAGCCTGCATCCCAAATCCAGAACCTTGAGCCCCAAGTCGCTAATACAAACCCAACAATCCCAAACCCCGAGCCCCACACCTTTACGGCCAAACCCCAAATCTTAAACCCCAAACCCCTGCGCCCCGTTCCCCCTTATCCCCCTCTGTAGAAGGCCTCCTTCAGGGCCTGGGTGAACCGGTCTCTCATTCGCATCCGGAAGGTTCCATACCACTCCAGCAGGCCCCGCCTCCTCTCCTCCTTCTCCCTGCGCGTCATCTCCCTCTCCTTCTGCAGCAGGGCCGGGAGATCCGCCCAGTCCTTAAGGAACAGAAAGGGCGCCCCCGCTGCTTTCAGCAAGCGGAGAGGGGAGCCCCCACCCCCCGCGCACTCGCCCGCCGTCCCCACGTCCTCCACCACGGGCACCGAGCCGTACGAGCACGCCTCGTAGATCCGGTAACACTCTGCGTTCACCCCCACCGGGCACAGTGTGAGGTCACTCTGCGCCAGCGCTACCTGGTAACGCCCCAGGCTCTCCGCTGTCTCCTGGGGAACCCACCTGGAGCAGATGAAATGGAAATGACCACAATATAAGAGTACATACTGCCTAGACTGATAACCACAATACAACGGTACATACTACCTAGAGGGAAATAGCCACAACAGAGGAGCTCATAAAGCTCTTCTTTTTGAGTGAACTTGGAGAGGTGTCTTGTGTATGATTACTTCCTCCTCATCTGTGGGACAGGTTTACTGGGTTTGGTGGGGAAAAAAAGTTGAATGTGAAATGAGAAAAAAAGGAAATAGCTGGCGTACGTCTCTCTGGCGGCGATGAGACAGTCTTGCTCCAGGCCGTGCTGCGTGAGGATACCCATGAGCCTCTCTCTGGAGGAGTTCCTGTACACCGTGCCCAGGAAGTTACACAGGTACGGCCTCTCCGCCGTCACCATCTCTGCGCTGGGGGACACCACCGGGAAGCCCCTGTACCTGAGAGAGAGAGAGAGAGAGAGAGAGAGAGACACACACACACACACACACACACAGCCACACACACATGCATACACAAACACAGGAAAACTTACTTCACATTTCAGAATTCCATTTTATATGTAGTGTATATTTATATTCCAAATTTTATATTAATTTATTTAGAAGAACATCTTAACAAGAGCGACTTACAAATATAAACAGAACGTGTTTTCACAATGATTAGGGACAATACCACATGGTTAGCATCACAGCCAAAAAGCAGAAAGGGCAAGAAGGACTATGAAAAAGCAGATTTGAGGACAGTCATAAGTGTTAAACACAAATTCAGTGAAACTGGAAGAGATGCCTGAAGCTGAAGATGCGATTTAAACAGCTGTGTTTCAGTCCGACAAAATGAACAGAAACCCAGCTGTTCTGACTGAACTAACTCTCTCCACTAGATGGCACTAATGCTCCCAAGCGCAAAGATATTGTTCTGACTTCTACAACCCTGTTGCTCACACCATAGTGATTATCTGTGTTTATATTAGAGCTCAGTCATGTGATGAAATGGTCCTTCTGAATGTGTAGTTTTGTGTCTGAATCCACTCAGGATTTCAATTTCACTCAATTTCAATTTCTGAAATGAATGGAGAATGAGAAATGGAATTGACCCTAACAGATCTATATATTTATCTAAAATTAAATAAAAACAAAATTAACCTAAGACCAACCGACAGCCAGAAACTGAACTGTTCCTAAACCGGGTACCTATGTAAGGTTAGACAAAGGAAAGGACACTTACCCAACGCATAAAGACATGGCAATGGACAGACAGACAGACAGAAATGTAATTGTGCCAAACTCTGTTATCTAAAGTTAGACATGGAAATGAAATTAAACCAACAAAGACAGACAGAGAGACAGAGGGGACAGGCGGCAGTGGAACAGAGAGGCTGTAGTAGGGTGGACAGACAGACAGACAGAGAGACAGAGGGGACAGGCGGCAGTAGAGCAGGGAGGCTGTAGTAGGGTGACAGAGACAGACAGACAGACAGAGAGACAGAGGGGACAGGCGGCAGTAGAGCAGGGAGGCTGTAGTAGGGTGGACAGACAGACAGACAGAGAGACAGAGGGGACAGGCGGCAGTAGAGCAGGGAGGCTGTAGTAGGGTGGACAGACAGACAGACAGACAGAGAGACAGAGGGGACAGGCGGCAGTGGAACAGAGAGGCTGTAGTAGGGTGGACAGACAGACTTACGTGGCGACCCCTAGTGGCCACTGTAGCACATCTCTGCCATTGACCCAGGGACTGTCATACACCAGGAAGAGCAGGTCCACAAAGCCGCCCTGTGCCCTCAGGTAGGGCCGCAGCCAGTCGTTGGAGCAGCGCTCACTCCCCAGCATCACCACGGCAACGCGCGCCACGGAGCGTGCCTGGACCAGCGCACCGACATGCTGCAGCCACCGGGTGGCATAGGAGATCTTCTGCTCCTCGCGGCCGTTCAGCACCAGAACCAGGCTGTCTGTGTCGAGAGGCAGATGACCCTGGACCACCGCCGGGCCCGTGTAGAAACTGCACAGAGAAGTCACAATTTAACTCAATGTTATTTGTATAGCACTTTTATAGTGATGTCGTCAAATATCAGATTTACATAGCAAATAAACATCTACAAAAATGTCTGGTCAAAGCCAAACTGTAATTTTCCATAAACAAACCAGCTCACATAGTCACATAAAATATGCATCACTCAGTTTGTACTGTAGATGTATTGTGTGACTTGATATGGATACTGCGAGATTTTGTGTGTAGATTCATATAATATTCTACCACAGATTTAATTTGACTGTGTAGTATTCTGCTTTGGCATTTCTCAGTTTGCTGGGCGGCTCTGTCAGATACAATAAAAGCCTGTTTGAAACAGTAGCCTGTCTCTAACAAGAGCCAGGTGTATTTGGGTGGTGAAGCAGATGACCGGCTGCACAATCATTACAAATTTTACCGTACACACAGACTCTGACGTGTCACAAGGGGGTTTACACATGGACGTGTGTTTACACTCTCAGGAAGTAAGAGCTCGCTGGATTACGGTAAGGACAGGGCTAAAATGTGCCAGGGACGAAACTCTCCTTCCGGGAATTTTGACATGCTACGCAGCAAGTTCCCGAGGAAATCACGCCTCCTGAGCACTTTCACAGACACAGGCTGTGTCTCACAGACCTGTCTGTCCGTCCGTCTGTCCGATGAGATTACAGAGCCTGCGTTCTCCATATGCTGTGCCGTTTGTTGTTTATTCAAAACAGGAAGCGAGTGGTCCATGTGCGAAAGTCGTTTGTGAAAACGTGAATTCGTTAACAAACGATTAATTAGACGAAAGTAGCAGGAGAAGAGCATCAAAGCAAACAAGCCTCTCGTCTACGGAAGCCTGCAGATCAGCGTCGCTTATCGAGGAGCTTAACCTGGCTTCCTGGTTCTGCTCTCCTGGCTGTCCATGCCAGAAACTGGAGGTCCCTGCTGGCCCATGCAGACCTGTTAAATAGCACTAATATGCTCTTCTGCTGAATCCATTAAGACTTCCCAGCACCAGCCAGGAGCAGACGGACTCCCCCTCTGGGCTGGGCTCAGCCCAAGGCTTCCTCCTGCTAGCCAGAGAGTTCTTCCTTTCCACTGTCACCCTAGGCTTCGCCTGTAGGTGTCCTCAGGGTCAGGCTCTCTGTAAAACTACTTCATGAAAATGGTATCGTGAATAGCACGACACAAATAAACTCGAACTGCACTTTAACGTGGTTTAAGGAAGCTGATGTTTTAGGCTTTGAGTTATTTCTCTACCCCTGTACAAAGCCCAGGGAAAGCGAAAGACCTGAGAAGACTGACTGTTGCTGTGCTTTTCCTCTGTACTCATCATAGTCTTGCTGTTGTTGTTTTTCATTCATTTTGATTGCCATAATGGGATTTGCAGAATAACCTGCAGTTTTCTGTCCATGAGATGAAATTTCCTGGACAAAGACAAGGACAGTAAACTAAAGACGGGAAAGGAATGTCATCACCATACACTTAGAAAACAGAGAGAGGGGTTCCACCAATCACGGAATGCATGAGTAACACCAAGCAGAACAACCTGAAAGGTGATTGGTGGATACCACCACTATTGGATATGCTCATTGCAGAGGGCACCCAGAAGCACAGCCAGCAAGAGTCTGCCAATCACCACTGGCATTGTTTTGCTCTGTGGTAGCAACACTCTCTGTGATTGGCTGAGCTGCAAGCACAAGGTATTCAAGGCCTTACACTTCTGAGGACCGATTTGGTTTGTCCAGACAGTCAAGTTTTCATTAGCTATCAAATCAATGCTATTTGTGGCCACTATACCAATGAAAGCTACTTTTCAAAAGAATAGGGGTGCAAACCCTAGTGTGCAGGGCCAAACTCCCACAAAACCTGTAACTCTTCATCTGGTCACCTGATAACCCCAGTACCTGATTGGCTACACAATCCCTTGCATTTCCTCCTCACTCCCATTCCCCTGGCCATTACTGTCGCCTACTTGGTCACAGAAAAGTAAAAATGAAAAATATGAAATGTGTTGTAGGCCAAACGGACAGAGGGCCATAGGGAGCCATCACCAGCAGAACTAACAGTTTGTCCCTCTTCCTTTCTCAAAGCAGAGGGTCCTCTCATTCTCCTGGGGCTTGCTTTGAGCAAACAGAGGGGCGGGGCATGTTCAAATCTGCTGTTTATTCGTTATTTAACCCAGAGACACATTTCCGCCATTTTAAGCAACCATACTGAAGTGCTAAAGTTCACCGGGCAAAAGGACTGTGAGACATTTTGTTTTACTCAGGAAATGTCACCAAAAGCTAGCCAAGAGATGTATGGGAGTCAGACTGGACATCAAGAACGAAAACTGTTCAGCGCAGCACGATGTGGGGACACAGTATCAGCGAAATCTGCTTCAGAAACTAGGGCTGTGCAGAGTGGTGGGGGGGCTGAGGCATACAACTCATTAACCACACAATAGATTTAAGACTTCACAGCGATTAAGCTGCAGACAGGAAGTGGCGAATTCTGACCACACCCGGCCAGTTTCCTGTCCCGTCCTCAGAAAGGGTTACTGGAGAATCCTAGAACATTGTACATGTGTGTATAGAGAGAATGTTGTATGTGAGTACAAGTGTGTGTGTGTGTGTGTGTGTGTGTGTACGTGTGTGTGTGTGTGTGTACGTGTGTGTGTGTGTGTGTGTGTGTGTGTGTGTGTGTGTGTGTGTGTGTGTGTGTGTGAGTGTGTGTGTGTGTGTGTACGTGTGTGTGTGTGTGTGTGTGTGTGTGTGTGTGTATGTGTGTGTGTGTGTGTGTGTGTGTGTGTGTGTGTGTGTGTGTGTGTGTGTGTGTGTGTGTGTGTGTGTGTGTGTGTGTGTGTGTTTAGATGAGAGAATGCTATGCTGTATGTGTGTATAAGTGTGTGTGTAGATGAGTGTAATTTATGTATACAATGTATGACTGTGTGTATCGGTATATGCTCTACAGTATGTAAATGTATATGTCACAGAACAGTGACACATAAGAATGTAAACATAACAAGCATAATAACATGGTAACAGCATACACAAAGACACACAGCTTGTGTGACAGAGTACAATAGGAAGCCCACTGGCTTAATGAACAGATTATCATAGCTGCATATTTATCCGACTGACTCTTCTGTTATCCATATACTTACTGTGATGGGTTTACTGCTTCCCAGCGTATGCTGTACCCTATACTGCATCCTGACTCTCTCTGTCCTCCGCCGCTGCCGACAGCACAATTACCCGGTTAAAAATAGAGACAGGATATTCCACTAATCTATGGGAAATGTCTACCTCCCTCCTCCTCAAAGTTACAGCGGATGAGGGACTTGTTTTGAAGAGACCACACACCACAATTCAACTTTGATTATCCCGTTTAGCTCATGTCTTTTTTAAGGGCCCGGACTGTGGATGTCATTCTGTCACAAGAAGTTAAAATCCCAAGCATATTTCCCAATGTTTCCCAAGGTCTGCACACTGAAAAATAATTTAACTCCCTTAAACGTGCATGCTGTCACACAGGAATTATGTGGACTTGATTCTCCCCATGCAGTATTTTAGTTAAAGCGATTAGACATTGTTACATTGTTATGACAATGTAATAACTCTAAAAATATATACACTGACATACACATACACCGATACATTTTATCAGCTCAGAATGTTCTCTAAGGCCATGGTTGTCAGACCCACGACTTGTTTTTAATATGTTCAGGTTATATGTATATGTTCACACACACACACACACACACACACACACACACACACACACACACACACACACACACACATACACACAGCCTCATAACAGGTATAATTAAAAAATCTGCAGTACAAAGTACAACAGAGTGCCAGTGAGTATAAACCTATGTGTGTGTAAAGTTTCTGCTTAATTTGACGAGTAAGTTATAGCATTGACACACATTTTAAAACTGGATGTGGACGTGCCACTAGCAGGCGCTCTTGTATAAAATTTAAGAGTCTAAATTAGTGTTGACAGACTGAGGGAGAGATAACTCCCCAAGCTTTCATGATATTACCAATCGCATCACCTCAGTGAGGGCAGGTGTAGAGAGACATACACTGAGGACAGGACAGTGAGAGAGGGCATGAGTCAGAAACATCACCCCCTGGCCAAACAGCCCTCCCTCTGTGAATCAGACCGGCGAATACGCAGCCCCATCCCGGGTGTGGCGATCGCTGCTACGGTCAGTTCTGAGTGTGGAAATCTCCGGACATATCCGGGCTCTGAGCTCGCAGCCAGCGCTCTGATCCTGTGTCATAGCTCACTGTTCCCTCTGACCTACTGCAGCTGCGTCTGCGTCGGTCCCTCAGCCAGACCGAGGTGAAATCCTGCGCAGCTCATCCCCCTCTTACAGCGTGTGCTGAAGCTTCTCTCGCAGGACCTGACAGCTGCGCAGCCCTGCTGTGGATCCCTCCTGAGTCATCTCAATCCAATCCACCGCAGAGAACCCGGCCCAGGTTTTCCCTCAATCTGTGTTTCGGTTTCTCTGCTCATTAAAAGCCAGCAGGGAAAACTCAAAGCAATATTGCACTTAAATATAATTAACGGTCCAGGAACTTTTCTTCTTTTTTTTGGCAAAGACCTTATCACAAAGCTCTTTAAAGTTCAAACAATCAGCCTGCCTCTTTCTGCCATATTTTCTGTGTTATGTCACAGTTCTCCCCTGATCTCTTTAATCTGTAAATCTCAGACAGGCTTCTCAGTAAATCAGGAGGACTGGTGGGATGGACTATTTATTTTCTGAGAAAAAAGTGACAAACTGTATTTGTTTTCCCTCTCTGGGTTTGAGATTTCTTTGGCAAAAGCGGAATGTGATATCCAACCTGGCCTGGCCCAGCCCAGCCCAGCCCAGCCCAGCCCAGCCCAGCCCAGCCCAGCCCAGCCCAGCCCAGCCCAGCCCAGCCCAGCCCAGCCCAGCCCAGCCCAGCCCAGCTCGCTGTTTAATGAGCTCCTTCTGGCAGGACACTGATCCACAGCAGGTTCATCCAAGAAGCTTTAATTATTCATCATGTTCAAATAAAAAGCACATGTGCTCTATTGCATATTACCTTTCCAAATCTCAGTGCAGCACAGATTTTCTCCACCAGGCCCCAGCTAAAGATGTGGCCCTGTAGCTCTCAGTACCCCAAAAAACATATCAGGGCAGAGGATGTCTGCAGCCTGCCTGCTATGAGCTTCCCGGTAAATCTCTCTGCCAGCAGCAGGGAAGGAGCGCTTCCTCTGGGAGGTATGGAGAGATAAGGATCGCAGTTTTGCAACTTATATTCACAGCAAATTATAAATCATGCAGCTGGATGTTTTCACTTCTTGCGCGAGGGTGCATGTTTGTAACATTACATTTGTATGTGATTATCAATGTTCTTTGACAGTATGATACGCCAGGAAGAACCAGAACATGTGATGAGAGATAAATGATCTTCTATCACGCTTTGTTAACTTTCCTGAAATACAACACATCAGAGACTCCCTATAGCTCAGAAGCAGTGACTGATCATAGGGTCATTAGCAAAGATCATACACTGGAAAGTACTACATTATATATGGATCTATTTGACAGACTTGTTTGCATGCCGGTCTCGTTGAAGCTAACTTTGAAGTTTGGAGTCTTTGTTGCATCACAGCTAATTTCCATTAGCAGTCTCAGGGCATGAAGAGAAAAACAGCTATCCAAATTTATGCACATTAACACAACTAATTACCTGCAACATTTATCCCTCATAATCATTGTGAGGATTTGGGTGTGGGTGATGTGATTGAAATGGCATCGCGGCTGAATGTGTTCTGCATTTCGATTAGTCTCCACTCCAGACACTAATTCTGACACAGACTTTAGGTACACATTTATACTGAGGTGCTGGTCAGGCTCTTTGTTCTGAAGCTGAAGAGTGAGGCTACAGGGCAGGTAAACAGGCCCTCACCTGGAGAGAGAGGCTACAGGGCAGGTAAACAGGCCCTCACCTGGAGAGTGAGGCTACAGGGCAGGTAAACAGGCCCTCACCTGGAGAGTGAGGCTACAGGGCAGGTAAACAGGCCCTCACCTGGAGAGTGAGGCTACAGGGCAGGTAAAGAAGCCTCACCTGGAGAGTGAGGCTACAGGGCAGGTAAACAGGCCCTCACCTGGAGAGTGAGGCTACAGGGCAGGTAAACAGGGTCTCACCTGGAGAGTGAGGCTACAGGGTGGGTAAAGCAGCCTCACCTGGAGAGTGAGGCTACAGGGCAGGTAAACAGGGCCTCAGGAGGCTAAGGGCAGGTAAACAGGGTCTCAACTGGAGAGTGAGGCTACAGGGCAGGTAAAGCAGGCAGTGAGGCTACAGGGCAGGTAAAGACAGCCTCACCTGAGGAGAGAGGCTCGCCTGGACAGGGCAGGTAAAGAGGCCCTCACCTGGAAGGCTACAGGGCAGGTAAAGGGCCCTCCTCAGGCCCTCACCTGGAGAGTGAGGCTACCTGGAGAGTGAGGCTACAGGGGCAGGGTCTCACCTGGAGAGTGAGGCTACAGGGTGGGTAAAGCAGCCTCACCTGGAGAGTGAGGCTACAGGGCAGGTAAACAGGGTCTCAACTGGAGAGTGAGGCTACAGGGCAGGTAAAGCAGCCTCACCTGGAGAGTGAGGCTACAGGGCAGGTAAAGACACCCTCACCTGGAGAGTGAGGCTACAGGGCAGGTAAAGCAGCCTCGCCTGGAGAGTGAGGCTACAGGGCAGGTAAACAGGGTCTCACCTGGAGAGTGAGGCTACAGGGCAGGTAAAGCAGCCTCACCTGGAGAGTGAGGCTACAGGGCAGGTAAAGACACCCTCACCTGAAATTGATGGTGCCTGACTGCACTTCCCCCTCCCTCCACTGTGCGGTTTTGTCTGGGGGGTCAGGGGTCCCTCCAGGATGTGCTCCCACAGGTACAGACCTGAGAGACAGCAGAGGGAGGCAGCATTTAGGCCCAGATTTCACTGGAAGAAAAGCTCATGCAAAATGGAAGCAGGCAGTGGTGACAAAGACATTCACAGAACTGGTTGGAGAAGCAGCACCCCTCATTTGCTCAGTACCTTTATGAACAGGATCGCAGACATGGCGGATATGTCACGCCTACAACATCTGCACTGAGCCAGGCCCTGCTCCACTGGACATGACCGGACGGTCTGCCTCTCATTGGTTTGGGAAATTAGATAATTAGTGGAACTAGGTGGTGCAGTTGATGGCTGCAGTGAAATACTGCAGGCCCTGCGGCTCTAAGGAGCTGCAGTGGAGTCTGTCGGCTATAGACAGCAGGCAGACTGATGACCTGAGGAGGGCTGACTGGCCTTCAAACTTTCTTTTGTTTTTATGTTCTTATCATCATCATTCCTGGTTTGACATTGTCCATCATTGACTTACAGGAGGGGAAATTGTGTTATATTCTGGCAGCTCTTTCCTTGATTTATTCTGTATTATGCTGTGAAACAAAGGTGCTCTGTTCTACTTTGCATCCACTATTGTGCAGAAACCATTTTTCAGCTGGACTCCTGACACTTTACCCAGAAAACCTCGACTTCCATTCGCCTCTGGAACATTTGTTTCCAGCATCCTGTTTGAATGTAAATCTATGCATTACATCAATACAGAGACCCAGAGCCCCCCATACACACACAACGTTAAACACAGGAATCCAGGCAGACGGAAGGCAAGAGCCGATAACTGTGTTAATGAAAGGCGAAGCGGAGGAAAACAAGGCACGGAAACCACAAAGACATAAATATACTGGGCTGGGGGCCGGGAGGTCATCTCTCACCTATGGCGGCTTTGCCCCAGATCTGGACCTTGTGTCTCTTGGGCCGGTCCCGGGCGATGCGAGCCTGGTACACCCGGAAAGCGTCCCTCCTCCTCTGCAGGATGGAGAGAGCCTCTGCACGCTCGTCCTCCTCCCAGGGGTTCCACCCGTCTCCCGGCAACGGGGCTGCAGCATTCCGCTGCTCTCCCACCACCTTTCCACCATCTAAAAGAAAGACCCCAGAGGAACTGTGTGCATTCTTACGCTGAGCAATTACAATAATATACTCAATATTAATCACATAAAACAACTTTTTAAAAAACACAGATAATAAAATGTGCATGACATAGCAAAATTAAGTGTATTATTATTATATGTACAAGACCACAAGTATGAACAGTAGGAAATGGAAAGACCACAAATAAAACAAGTCAAACAATAAAATATCAGGCATGAAACTGAAATAGTTCTGATTCATGAAAAGGAGGTTTGAAAAAAGACACATCTGTAAAAGGTATACATCTGGGTTCATATCCTTTATTACAGGAGTGAAGAACACACACACACACACACTCACACACACACACACACACACACTCACAAACACACACACACACACACACACACAACAAACACACACACACACACTCACACACACTCACACAACTCTCACACACACACACACACACACACACACACACACACACACACTCACACACACACACTCACACTCACACACTCTCACACACTCTCACACTCACACACACACTCACACACACACACACACACACTCACACACACTCACACACACACTCACTCACTCACACTCACACACACTCACACTCACTCACCCACACTCACACACACTCACTCACACTCACACACACACACACACACACACACACACACACACTCACACACACACACACACACACACACACACTCACACACACACACACACACACTCACACACACACACACACTCACACACACACACACACACACACACACACACACACACACTCACACTCACTCACACACACACTCACACACACACACACTCACACACACTCACACTCACACACACACACACACACACACACACACACACACACTCACACACACACTCACTCACTCACACACACTCACACACTCACTCACACTCACACACTCACACACACACACACACACACACACAGTCCTGGACTGATACACAAAGCGACTGAAGTTTTGGGTTGTTCATCTTCCATCTGCTGTAGGTTGTACCTCCCTGCATTCTGCAAACAAAGTATTCTGTGATGTTGGAACAATGTTGCTGCTTTCATCCAAGTGCTTCTGACTGCAAAGGAACTGGGCGGAAGAACACACACTCCCCCGGACTGTTTGATGTCTGAGGCTCCATCCCACAGGATACATCAAAACACAAAAAATAAAAGAAGGTGCCCCCTCCCCCTTTCATCAGCACCAGAACAAAGCAAATCTAATAAGCAACTCCACTGTATCTAATGAATGCTAAATGAAACAATCAATCATATGATACACCTCAATGAAACACTGCGGTTGATATTTTCAAACTCGTAGCAAACTACTTGTATTTTTAATGATCACTGTGACTTCTGTTTTTATTCGAGCTGTGTTACAGCTGTGTAGATTATTCACCGCAGTAAAGAGGGACATGGATGGAGCAGAAAGCCACTTTTTAACGGTATCTGCTGCTGAAGGCCTGGTACTGAATCAGAGCTGGGCTTTATGAAACCTAAAAGGGGTGGAGCCAGAATGTGGCCACTTGACATGAACCAATCACAGTGTTTTGTTGTGCAACGAAAAATTTTTTGCAAGTGGACATGTTTATCCTCAGAAATACCGTTTAGTAAGTTCAAAAATCATCCAAATTAACTCTTCTTTTACAGTCAGAGATAGACAACTCATTGCAGTTCAGCGCACTAAAAGATTGTTGAACGTCAGTCTCTCATACAGATTCTCATTTCTGTATCCGATTGCCCGCCTGGCCTCCCGTGTTTGCTGGTTTCAGAAATGTTTCCTTCCCTTCAGATTATTTCAAATGCGTGCGGCTGACGTCAGTATCACCGTCTATTGTTCTCCAGCCGGACCACACAAGTTAACTACGATATCTGGACAAAAACTGACAAGGAGCTGATAAACTATTCACTATCTCATCTGTCCAAATTAACGGATAGAAATAATCAATGTAAGCAACGTACAGTTATCTATAGTATATCTAGGCTATTCCTGTTTAAATAAACCAAATGTCTTCTATATAATGACGAAACGCAGCAAGGTAGTCACAGGTCACAATTATAACAATTCACCTTTTATCTTTACCTTTTTATTATTCAAACGGTAGGTTGAGTTTTCTATGCTTTTAGCTAGCCAAGTATGCACATATCATGTTGCCGATGAAAAAAAGTTGATCTTCAATTGTCATTTCGAGTTCATCATAGTCTGTTTGCGGACATGCAGAGCCACAAACATAAACATGAAGCTTTTTTTTACAGCCAAACTGTCTGGACAAACTCCAATTAGGGCAGATATAGCTAACGCTAATTCTGATCTAATAAACAATGTCTCACAGAGTAATGGTAAATTGTGTCGTTGCAAGGTACTGTCTCACCTTTATAACAACTGACATTACTTTGTCTATTGACTATTATTAGCTCGCAGACCAACATTGCTGGGTTTCAGCGAAGGTACTGCAATTCTCTTACCAGCTGCTGTGACTTTTTTCACCACCCTGTGGACTCGGGAGATTGATTTCGTGTTGAAAAAGACGTTATAGGCTGCATACAGTGAAAACACCACATACAGCAAAATAACACACATGCATATTTTTCTGCGGCCGAATTTCATGTTTCTTTTCTTTCAAGTTACCATTCTGATTAGGATTTCATTTTGTCTTTCGCTCTAGCAGCAACTGTTTACATTCTCTCTACTGTACTAGGACCCGGGCACAGTTATTACGACAGGCGGTTGTCTTACAAAGTGCCTGCACAGAATTCAACCGAACAACTGTAACTATATTATAAGGGGGTCTCAGACTCGATCGTGTGGAAGCACTGTGTGTGTGCTGGTTTTCGTTCCATCTCAACTCTGAATTGTCACAAACATGTTTATATTTATAAATTTAATTGGACTACAGTATTCCAGATGTAGAAGTGACTGACATTTAAAGTAAGCAGCCCATTTTCACATCCCAATACGTCTTTGAGTTCTTACATAATAAAAGGTTCCATCTGTTGTCATCACCTACTTGGACATTTATATCTTTTAGAAGCGCATGACATTTTTATTGATTAAAATATAGATTAGCAAGTAAGATTAATGAAGTCTGAATTGCTGAAAGTGAGGACAAGAGGGGACTGAGTGCATCGTCTGACACCACTGGTTAGCTTTGATTTTTTTTTTTTTTTTTTTTTTCTGGCTACCGCGCCAGCATATGTTCAGTGTCAGGAGTCTTTTAACTATCTTTCAGTCTCACCGTATTACCCTCCGAATATTGATTCAGTCCTGTCTGTTTGCAGAATAATAGCTTACCTTATGACCTTCCTTGACTGCAGTGACATTTGATGACCTCGTCTCGGATGGTGTCTAAGCTGGCACTATGTTCCATAAATCCTAGATCATAATCGACAGCACTTATGATCTTTCCCCTGTCAACGTTTCAGTTAACCCACTTCTGCATTTCCTGCGTAATTTCATTAGTGTTCTTCTTTCTGAAACCTTTACGGCCATGACTCAGTGATGGCTCCAAGTGGCTCTCCTGGTATGACTTCCAACAAAGCACTTCTTTACTATCGTGACCATAACTGTACAATAAAAGTCTGTTATAAAACAAGTCTCACGACTTGTATACAACTCTGGCTATTAATATTTATTTCCATTTTTAAAAGATATTCAAATGTTCCATGTTTGTTTTTGCACAGAAGGAACATCTATGTTAAAGTAAGAGCTTATACACAAAACTATTTAGTGTTTAGCATTATGTTTTTTTTTTTTTATTACTTTTTAAGTACATCCTTTTTGCCAGGCCAAAATCATACCAGTTTTTTTTTTTTTGTTATTCAAGAATTCTTAATGCAGGTAATCTAATATGGGAAATGGCCTCTCTGAATGCTATTTAAAATGAACACAACTCCAATCCTTTCATATCCCCTGACCTTTCTGATGTAGATTTAAAAATAATCTTTAAAAGTCGAAATAACAGTCAATGTAATTACGCATTAACCTTTCTCTGCGGCATCCGAAGAGGCCATTTTACTTTCAGGCCTCTGAAAGGCCACAGCCCATGACCGTGTGTTTATTTCCGGCTTCAGATATATATATTATCTGCAATCACACAAATGCTGTTTTTCTATCCCATTTGGCCAAACATGAAAAATAAAATTCTGAATATGCATTATCTTAGAGTAATGTAAAAATGTAAAAATTCATACAGAAAACCATCCCAAGTTACAGAGAGAATGGGTGCAAGTACAATTGTGATTTAAAGATTTTTAGCAAAAACAATAATCTATTTATATTTTTACATTCAAGAAATAATTCATGAGTACTGATCTAGGATCAGCACAGCCTTTTGCTCATCATGGATAAGATTAAGATGTTGCTATGGGAAACCTAATCCTTGAATAGAAGTCCTACTTTCATGAATAGGGGCACAGATTATACAAATATGTTGAAATATTTTTTAAAAATGATAATTTCTCTTATTTTTAATGACTCTGCTTAAGTCAAATCCATGCAAGATCAATTCACTACATTCTTGGACATTGCACTATTTTCCACACTCCCCAAGAGAACACCATCAACATGAGATTCATAAGACAGTAAAAAGAGTGTCCACTCTCTGCTCTCGCTGTACAGAGGCAGGGTCACACAGATAGCCCCTCTGTGGGCACTGTGCCAGCTCAGATGGGTCCTGTAGCTCCACCAGAAGATGGCACTGAGGCCCTGCCTGTGCTTTGGATGGTGTTCAGGTATGATTTCTGCATCTGGCGCACTGCCTCCATGGCTACAGCTGGTCGCCAAGCAATCGCTAGGATATGCCAGTGTTCCGGAGTGCTGTCACCTGCACAAGATCAAAACAGCAGTGGGTGAGCTGGATCACAGGAAGCTGTGAGGCTGCGATGAAACAAAATCCCAGACACTCTTCCCAGACACCCTTTGCACCCCACAAATGATAACCAGGTTTGATCATCACTTCAGTGATTCTTCAAATGGACACCTCAGTTCTCTCTCAAAGTCCCTTTATCTACAAATATTATCTATATTTTTTAAGAAACACACATTTAAAACACTAAAGAGTGCTAGTTTAATCAAAGACGAATTTATTACGCCCTGTAAAAACCGCACATATGCTAACAAATGCGCAACCACTGCAGAGACAGTCAGGACCCGAATCTCAAAGACCAGGGACCTCGTCACAGATCTCTTCACAGACACTAAGAGACAGGGAAAAAATGTCAATATAACTGACTTAGATTTGACTAAAGAACAGGCCCTGCTGGCCCTGCTGGTCTGACTGACCTGTTGGTCATTAGTAACTCTCACCCTGAGCACGCCTGAGGAGGGTGAATGCACGCTGAGTTTCGGGTCTTCCGCAAGTTTCTCTCCTTCTGTTCATGCAATTTTCCCACGGTGTGCTTTTGAAAGAGTTCGGCCCAGAGTGGGATGTATCATTAAATATTTTTTTTTAACCAGTTCCCTCTGTTGACTCTACATTTTTTTGAAAAAAAAAAAAAAACTTGTGAGGAGAGAGAGAGGAGAGATCAGGAGAGAGAACAGCAGAACAGCTGGCTGTTCCTTCAGAGCCATAATCACTCAGTCTGTATAAGACAGAAAAGAACAGCGACTGGCTGTTGAGGATGAATGGTACCCTCTCTGTCGGATGTACAGACTGTGAAAGGCCAGTCCTTGTTTTAACAGGGAGATTACTTATGGCTTGCTGTCATACTGTCTCCAGTTTGGCCTCACACATACACAGGCTTTATTTAAAGAGCCCAAGTATAATTTTCTCCTCATACTTCTGCAAAAATGTCTCCATATACAGTCTACAGTCACTCAGGAAGTTCAACAGTGCTGGCTGAACAAACATTTACTGAGTTACATAGGAACTGAGAGACAGGTAGAGCAGAACTCAAAAAGTGTAGGGCTGTGTTACTTTCATTACTGTCTTCAGTTAATTCCAACCAAGTCAAATGTATCTTGGTGTGCGATTAAACAGAATTTTCACAGTACCGGGTGTAGAACAGAACAGAAAACTTAATATAAGAAATAATTTCTCCTGCAAATTGAGACTCATTAAAAATACAATACAAATACATGTATGGCACAAAATTACCAATAATAAGCCACATAGTATAATAAGATCGTAATATAATAATCGTTCAGGTAAATAAGTACTACAGACTCAGTCTGAAGTGTACAATAATAGAGAAATCTGGCATGCGTTAGTTAAGTTATCTTCCATCAATGTTTGGGACAAAATTACTCTTTCATTTCCTTTTGGTTTGTATGATTTTGCTTGATATATTTTTGTTTTATTTTACCAGCATCTAATTAAAGTATTTGACACAGGTCTGAATGGTTTACTGAAGGTTGAAGCTGTCCCTAAGCACAGACACAAGATCAGTTAGCTCTACCTAAATTCGGATGTTAACCATGACAAAGAAAATTAGAAAAACTGGCCCCAGATCAGAAAAACTGATCTACCCTTGCCAACTGGCTGAACTACAAGTTGTTTCCGTGGGGCTGTTGAGGGGGAATTGTAAATGGCTGATGAGGTCCAATAGCAAAAGTTAGAGCAGTTCCTTTCTTGATGCTGAGAGCCAATCACACGAAACCGCTGAACTGTGACCTCACTGGGACAAAGGTTCCTTCATAACAGAGATTCAATGTGCTGCTCGTGGTCTGGTTGATGGGGCAAATTGAGGCCAAGTGTGGTTTTAAAAAATAAAAAGAAAAACAGATAAAATCATTTTTATGAGCTGTGTGATTTATGACAATGACCCTTGTTTTGTTTGTGTGTTTATTTCAGTGATGTAGGTCTGTGCTGTTTGGTCTGGCAGATATGAGGTCAACCACAGCTTGAGTTCCTGTTTATTTTTTTTTACTGTTTATGTATCCTGTTATTCTGTACCATGAGGCCCACTGTAGTGTCACTCAGATGTCAGGAATTTCTTGTCATAAAATGGAAACTCCATTTGGAGAACAGTCAATTTAATACTAATTTAATTTTAGCTGTATGGTCCTTTCTAGAATAGCATTATCACAAAGCATCTTTACACAGATCTCAGGTGTGAGACCCCCCCCAGATTGAGCCGAACCTCCCCAACAAAAAGAGAGGAAACCTTGGGCAGAACCCAGCTCAGAGGGGGAGTCCATCTGCTTCTATCTGCTTCTATCCAGCACCAGGCAGTTTTAATGACTTTAACAGCAGAGTATATTATATCTCTTTGCTAAGTACAGGGCAGGGAGGGAGGTCTAATTTTTGCCACAGACAGAACATCAGCATTTGATCAGAATTAACACAGACAAACAGAAAGTTCCAGCACCAGAAAGTCAAAAAAAAGTGAAAAAAGAAATACCATAGTTACACAACTCCACTTGGCGTTGAAAAACACAGCACTATAGTTTCCACACAAGTGAAGGTGCAGCGGCACATTATCACGGTGAATGGGGGAAATAAAGAGAAATCACAGCAACAGCAGCTTATCATGTCTACAAAGCGGACCTCCGAGTTCCGATAAGAGTTGCCAGAGGAGCGGCTGAGATTTCAGACGCCAGGCCCGAAACCCGACTGAGGAGATAAATCAGTATCTGAAGCAGCAGCCATTTTCTCTGCAAGAGCACAGCTGCGCTAAATTGCTTTCTGCTACGCTGGCTAAGGACAGCCTGCCCTGCATTACACAGCTAATGTCCAGGGCTGCATTCTGGATGACAGGATAAAACAAAACAGTTGCTTTGAGTCAGAGGGAAAATGAATGTAATATCGTTTTGTGAGTAGGACTTGAGCACAAACCGGTTGAAAAAATAGTCCCCATGAATTACCCCTTGACAGAATAGGTATGTATCTGAAATCTCTCCACAAACAAGAAACACAAGGGACAGAGGAGAGTTCTGACAAAACTTTGTGTGCACTTTTATTAGTATCACTTTTTTAAGTGGCAAAAACTACCAATCTGGAGAACCGAAGCAGGTACATTAATACAAAAACAAATCATACCTTTCAAAAAATATCCACTCAAATAATTTCCCCTTGGTCCCGTTTGAAAATATTACTTTTTTGGCACCATGTATTCTTACACGCTCCTTCAAGTCAGAGAACGAAAACATAAGAACTAACTATTGATTTTGTTCATTTTCGGGTTTTTTACCCATCTGTTTTTTTTTCCTTCTTAATAGCAAGCTCATTAAGAAGGAAACAAAAACTCCTGCAGATGTCTGAGAGACAGTGCCTGTGGCGTTTTCTAGCAGAGGAGAGTCATGCCATAAAATGATGTCAACGAGGAGAAATGTCATATCTGCTGAGAGATGATTAATGCACCTGTGTGGTACATTGTTGAATGTCAAAGTCCCAAGAGAAAGTGGATGAGTCTCTTTCTTTTTTCTTCTCTTTTTCCCAATCCTGACCAAACCAGCTGAACCAGCAATCAAAAAACTTTTACTTTTGAACTGTCAAAAACAGCAAAAGGGACTTACATTTCATTTGCATGTTTTTTTTCTATAAAATCATCTCACAAGATAATGGATAGAGACATGATTACTGTCTGGGGACGTCACCAAATTTTCAGTTTTCACATAGTAAGAGGATGCCTTACGAAGATCTGGCAGTCACCGAAATAAACTGATGGAAAACACGTATGTTCCAGAGAGTAAATTGTCGTTTATTGTGCCAGGACCGTGTTCCTCCTTCATCTGACCACGGAATCGGGCTTCTGCTGTCAGCGCAATGCCACTTATGGAAGCCTGAGGGTGGAACCAAAAACCCCAAGCCAATCAAAACAATCAAAATCATGACATATGCTCCGCCCAGGATTGTTATCCAATGGCACTGAGGTAAAATCTAATTCTCATAAATCTGAGTAAACCTGCCTCTTGAAAAAGATGGTAAGACACGCTGTTTCAGTTCCCAGCAGCCATAGTCTGTGCATATGCTCTCTTTCCTACTGTTAACGCCGAAGCAGATGTCTCCTTGAAGTTGATCTATGAGCCATAAGGACTGTATTAGCTCACTCAGGTGCAGGTGCATGGACATGTTAAAGGAGTGTGGAACACGTTTTATACTGTAAGCTCTGTTTGAGCAATGGTGAGAGTGAGTGAATGCCTGCAGATCTCTCTCTCACACACACACATGCGCACATACACACACACGCGCGCGCACATACACACACACACACACTCACTCACTCACTCACACATGCACACACACACAAATATGCATACACACACAAACACACACACACACATAACCGCACTCACACACACACACACTCACACACTCAATCACTCACACACACACAAAACAAACGCACACACAAACTCACTCACACACATGGTAACTGTTAATATGAGAATACTGGCCTTGCTCTACATTGGTGTGCTGGTTTTCATCATGACTCATTACTTAATTGATTAATTAAACAAGTCAATTACCTAATTAACAAACCTTGCATGGTTATATGAGTCAGAACTAATTGCTGATTCTAGTTTGAAAATAAAAACCAGCATAGTCCCTGCGGCCCCCGTCACTACAAGATAAAACTGCTGACTTCTCTCTACCAATCTGCTTCAGCCAAATACATTACAATACTGCATATTTTATACACTCACTCAATATATGTATGAGTTTGAGAAACTTACAGACCTGCTTTACTGCTCTGTTTAATATTTTAAGAAAATAATTTTCATGTGAAATGTCACAGAAAAAAGCAATATTAATACAGTAGCATTGGCCCCATCACAATCTAGCCACAGTGTTTTTGTAAAGTCAGAAAGACTTCATTCGGTCCATAAACACAGCACAGGTACTTAAAACCCATATGTATGTTGACATTGTTTTTCCACAGTAATGTGGGATAGTACACACTCACATCCTGACAAGATGTTTTTACATTGTTTTCCTGGCTTGTATGTACAACAAGCCCTGTATTGAAACCATAACCTTGTGTCTTTTATAATCAGGACATTAAATTCATATCCAGTGATGGAGTTGGTCTCTCTTGCACAGATACTCTATTTAAATACTGTACTGAAATGGATAACTAATATAATGTAAAAAAATGAAGACTGTGTGAGTGGAGTCTGCCTAATGTAATGTGAATGCCGGGTAATGCGCTTCCCCCCTCAGGCAGAGCAAACACAGGGTATTGGCAGGGCCAAGAGGGACCCTGCAGCTGTTTCCTGTGGGGCGATGCACACCTCCCCCACCCCCCGGCCCCCCATGGGTTTATAACGTTTAAAACATCATTAATAACTCCCACTGTCCCCTGTGTCTTATGTACCCTGCGGGGTCATTTTAACCCCCCTGCGTAAAGTGAAACCACAAAAACAAAAACGCTGAGGTGCTCCTGACCAAAGGTCTATGAGACTGCATTAGCTTAATGTGCAGCGTCAACGCAAAGAATAACCATTAAGGAGTAGTGTGTGTATCTGTGTGTGAGTGACTGTGTGTGTGTGAGTGTGAGTGAGTGAGTGAGTGTGTGTGTGTGTGTGAGAGTGTGAGTGTGTGTATGTGTGTGAGTGAGTGAGTGTGTGTGTTAGTGATTGTGTGTGAGTGAGTAAGTGAGTGTGTGTGT
>CM040763.1:1620841-1733341 GCA_022829145.1 Albula goreensis | reverse complement strand
TTATCACACACATTACGGAGAAACCCTGACTCTCTCACCCACACCTTATCACACACATTACGGGAAACCCTGACTCTCTCACCCACACCTTATCGCACACATTACGGGAAACCCTGACTCTCTCACCCACACCTTATCACACACATTACGGAGAAACCCTGACTCTCTCACCCACACCTTATCACACACATTACGGGGAAACCCTGACTCTCTCACCCACACCTTATCACACACATTACGGGAAACCCTGACTCTCTCACCCACACCTTATCACACACATTACGGGGAAACCCTGACTCTCTCACCCACACCTTATCACACATTACGGGGAAACCCTGACCTGACTCACCTTATCACCCATTACGGGGAAACACCTTATCACCCACACCATTACAGGGAAACCCTGACTCTCTCACCCACACCTTATCACACACATTACAGAGAAACCCTGACTCTCTCACCCACACCTTATCACACACACTACGGAGAAACCCTGACTCTCTCACCCACACCTTATCGCACACATTACGGGAAACCCTGACTCTCTCCACCCACACCTTATCACACACATTACGGGGTTGACTCTCAGAGAAACCCTGACCCTCTCTCACCCACACCTTATCACACACACTACGGAGAAACCCTGACTCTCTCACCCACACCTTATCACACACATTACGGGGAAACCCTGACTCTCTCACCCACACCTTATCACACACGTTACAGAGAAACCCTGACTCTCTCACCCACACCTTATCACACACATTACGGAGAAACCCTGACTCTCTCACCCACACCTTATCACACTCTCTCACCCACATTACGGAGAAACCTGACTGACTCTCACCCACACCTTATCACACACATATGGGGAAACCCTGACTCTCTCACCCACACCTTATCGCACACATTACGGAAAACCTTACAGAGAAACCCTGACTCTCTCACCCACACCTTATCACACACATTACGGGAGAAACCCTACGGAGAAACCCTGACTCTCACCCACACCTTATCTGACTCTCTCACCCCACACCTTATCGCACACATTACGGGGAAACCCTGACTCTCTCACCCACACCTTATCGCACACATTACGGAGAAACCCACACACACCTTATACATTACGGGGGAAACCCTGACTCTCTCACCCACACCTTATCGACTCTCTCACCCACACCTCATCACACATTACGGAGAAACCCTGACTCTCTCACCCACACCTTATCACACACATTACGGAGAATTTCAGCTCAGCAGTTCCTTTAAAAAAACAGGTTCAGGATCACCAGTTTTCCACCAAAAATAAATTTGAACGCTCTGTCTTTCTTTCTTTTATTTTGAAAATGATGAATTTTAAAATGATGCATGTAACAGTTAGATTTTAGTCTCCTCTGTAAGAATGACCAAAAGACTTCAACCTGTTCTTGTATTTTGCTTATTTTTAATGTTTATGATTATATTTATGTATGCATATATATACAAAATATTTATATGACTACACTTCACTTAACACCATTATGGAATAAGGCTTATGGTAACAGTCTCAGAGGTTGCAGGCTCACATCCCAGTCTCGAATCTGCTTTTCCTCAAGTCACTTAACCTCCGTAATCACACCCAGCTGTGTAACCGATCCTATGGAAAAATCTAAGCTGTGTTAAGTCTCGCAGACTACGGGTGCTGGAGGAACAAATAAACAATGAAACATGGAACTGTTCGCTGGGGAGACACAGCTGTTAATTGTTTTGCTAAGCATCCCTTTCATATTACATTTTAATCACAGCTTTATAATTGAGTTATAAACATGACATCAATCAAGCCATAATTAAGACTTCATGTCCCCTACACAACCTTCACATACAGATGTACGTAACTCGTTTCCCAGTGATGAATGGTGCTTGGGCGGGAAATCAATAGTGTCAGAATCCCTGAAATTAACTCATTTACTTTCTCTTCCTCCAGGGCTCTGACTGTTGGGAGATGTTCGGTCAGAAGAGAGCGCGTAGCGTGTCCGTTATTTACGAAGCGAATGTTTCCGCTGAGAGGAGATGGGATGGAAAACAGGATCCAGAGGGAAAAAACTGCATGTAAATATCCCTTTCCTGTAATTATCTTTCCTTTCATTCCCGCCACAGCGAACGCATGAAAGGACACGCGGGGAAAATGTGCAGGAGCGCCACAAAGCAGCAGGTCTGACCCGCGGCCGGCTCTGTACGCAAACTCCACACTCTGAAACACAGAGTTTATATGCTGACCTGGGATGCGTGAGAACGCTCGTGCACTGACATCTGCTTTCAGCTAAAACCGCATGCTATAGACTGAAAGGAATCTAGGCAGACATTTAAAGCACAAATTACTGTAATTATTTTATCCCCAACCGCCCCCTCCCCCCACCTTAAATGAACTACCATTCTTTCAGCTGGCTTCACAAGACTCCTCCAATGCCCATGAGGAACCTGTGAAGGAGCGAAAAGATTAGAAAAGGGCACCTCAAAAAATAGCAGACATGGCCTCCATGGCCTTGTTAACCATCTCCAAATCAGCTGTTGCTCTTGGCTTCGGTTTAATTCTGGCACTTGTGTTTTCATAATTAGTTATGAGTGGTTTGGATTGACTTTGTTCCCCCGTGAATTACAGTTTCATTACCTCACTTCTGTTTTCTCTGATGTGCACTTGCTTGTGATTTATTGATCTGTTGACTGCTCGTAGTTCTCGCCATATGGCCTCACTCATTCATTTGGCTTTGTGTCAGTCTCTTTATCAAGGCTGAGCATAACTCTTGAGCATTAACGCAGAATTTAGTTTATTTAAATGTAGTTTACATTTAATTTATATTTTAGCTCAAGATACTTAATAAAGGTGAATATTTTTGCTAAACTGTAACTTACTGTCTCTATGTTATATTGACTACATGTTTTTGTACATTAAACTGTAAAATATGACACAACAGGTACAGTACCTACTCTGTCAGACACTCAATTCCTGTAACATTATGCACCCGTTTAGTCTTGCTAAATCGATCCTCTCCCTTCTCTGGCTCCCTCTCCCCACGACCTCCCAATATTCAGAAGTGTGCTAGCCGCATCATTTTATTTTTCGCGGTCCTCACCATGGAAACTGTTGCCTCTGGCACCCAGCAGGTCCATCAACCAAAGCGATTGGGTGGGGGGGGGCTGACTCTGGTTGGGCCCCGCCATGAGCGAGAAATGAATGTGCACAGCTTGGCACAGAACCTGGGGGGGCAGTCCAACCCAAACCGATTCTTTACCCCAGTCTCAGACAGCAGGCTCGCTCCCTCCTGATTTTACCAGAGGACCATTTTTATGGCTGTTTGGTATTTGGTCATATATTAAGGTCAGTGTTAAGTAAAAATGAAAAAAAAAATATATGAGAAAGAATTTCACAACAAACAGAACTATAACTTCCTTTCGTCTGCAGTGCGACATGGTTTCCCGCACAAGGCTGCAAAGTTCAAAAAAATTAAGTTAAGCTCCCTCTACTGCCAGGGCAGAACCATTACAGCCTGGTGCAGTGGTCAGTGACCATACAGTGGTTATGGAGGGCCTGTCCTTGCATTTGCTTCTTCAGGAATGTTCTATGGATTGTTAGGTGCAGCAACTCCTGCTAGCCAGCAGAAACTTCTGTGGGTAGGAAGAAGACAGGGTTTAAGTAAGGCTTTGTTGGTCTAAACTACCAATATTAACACAACGCTTACCGCAGATGGTTGTCTTTGTTTATCAAGTGGGTGACAGAATACACATTCCGGCCAAGATCCAACACTCTGCTTTGCATTTAGTTTAATTTCCCTGTATCAGCCATGAGCGAAACTCAAAAAACCACTCACAAATGAATAATACAGGCCTATCACAGAACTGTAACATGTTGCAATGCAAATCTGCTATTATCATGTTATAAACAGTCTGAGTGTTTTTTCCTTGACTGTTGGTGACACTTCCTACTTCCTGATTTACACTCTGCAACATAAAGTTTTTATTGGACACATTCCTTGTTGTCAATAAATCCAGCGTCGATTTGAAATGATTACTCTTTATCTTTCAAATTATGTACAGATTCTGTCCACTTCTCTCCTCATTAGTATTTATTTCTATTTTCTAGGAAGGAGATGAAAGGAAAAATATTGGATTGCACTTGTGTTGGCAACACTTTCAAAAAACTTGGCCTGATGTGCTGTTATTCTGATCAAACCGTCCGGGTTGGCAAGCTGTTTTAAATATGAATATGACCACCCTGGAAGCCATATCTGTTGTCTGATTGGTCAAATTTCAAACACAGAAATGCTATGCATACTCAACCCAATGAGCTGCCAATAATGAATATGTACATCTACTCTAATTACTACTTTCAGCAACATATTGTCCAGTGATACTTTATTTACTTTTAGAGTCCTGCTGCGATATTGCCACATAAGCTAGTATTTTCTTTTTTACTGATGAATCAGATGAATAGAAAAGTGTTCTTTAGGTTTTTTGTTACCACTCTTTTTTTAAAAAAAAAAAAAATAGATCCCCATTCCCTTATTTATCTGAGTAATGTTTTTATAGAAATCAGTGCACCAAAAGTGTTGATTGCGTACCCTTTTGGTAGTTAGTCTTTGAAGTATGTTGACAATAGTTTTTCTGTGTAAAAAATGTCAGTTAACTAGAACAGATAGACCAGACTGTGAATAAAACCTTCAGAGAATAGAGGATTCTAGAGGATTTGTAGAAGCAATGTTTGAATTGGAAGCCCGGGGTTTTGGGTCACTGACATTAATTCATCATCTTCTCCATTTACCCAGCTCGATTAATATTCCAAGGACTGACTTTGCAGTATAAATATTTATGATTGTGTTCTACTCAAAGCTCAGGAATCCAAGATATGACATGTAAATAACACGCAAATTAAAAATATTATTTGTTTCTATTGTTTAGGGAAAAAAAACACAGGTGTGGAATTTTCTTTCCCAAAGGCTGTTAACCTGGTGCAGAGCATCAAAAAGAAAACAGGAGCGACCAATGCCAGACTCCGGACAAGATTGAGTGCCTTAACCTCACAGCCGGAGAGGAAAAGCATTTCTCACAGATTGACAGAGGGGGAGCTGGGAGGGAAAGCGTGGAGCATATTTACTGCGCAGAGCTCATAAATCGTTTCTGCTGTTCTGAAGACGCCCGACGTTGGACTCCTGCAGCTGGCTGACTGAGCCGTTCTTGTCCTGATCCAGGGCGGCGTGCCGAATGACAGCCTGCGCGTTTTGGTCAGGTGCGTCTTGGGATCCTCTTCACCTGCACAGGTGGTGCTGACGAAGAGGCGAAGAAGTCATGGGAAGCAGGACTAATTCGGACAGCATGCCAGGCAGCTCCAGCGTCAGAGGGCCTCTAATCAGGTGTTTCCATGCTACGCCGTTGTCAAGGAAACCCCAGCTCTGTGGATACAGTGCCCTGGCTCGGGTAGCAGGGCCTAAAGGCATGGCTGTGACTCTGAGCCTTTCCTCCGGCATGCCTCTGACTTTGATGGGTGACAGCGCCAGGAATGTTTTTGCCGTTAGCCGTTTAAGTCACCAGTCATTCCTTCGACAGGCAGCTTCGTCGTAAAAGACTCAATTACCATTCGTCAAACGTTAATGATCAACTCGAAAACGATTTGTCATCTGCACTGACCCAGTTATCCACAACCATGGAAAACTTACCCACAAGTGAGTGCCGGTCTGAACCCCAGGTTATCGTAAACAATGCTTACTCCCAGATAAGCGCTTGCTGCTGACATAAAGCATAGCTCATGCTGTAAAACAGTTAAATATGTACTGTGTCTCCCATGGCATTCGTAGTATCTACACGCATACAGGTGATAAACACTGTTCAACATGATCTTTTGCTGCTGTGGTGCATCACAGAAAAACAAAAGCACAGCCCCCGGCCAGATGTGGCCAAAGGGAACCATTTTTCTGTCTCTGGATTTCATGCCAGGTTCCCTCTTGAAACAGTTCCGTAGCTGAGTTGTCATTTTCATCATATTTCCGGTCCAAATTGAGGCAGGGCTTGTCTGGGATCTGTAAGGTTTGGGCCTCAAGCCCCAGAGGAGCTACAGCTAGACCAGTGCTGCTGCTGGGCCCTTAACCCCACACTCCTCCCAGGGGATTGGCCCCTGGTTAGTCTAATCAACTAAATAACTGTAATGTGAATTAAAAATGTTTCACACTTCAAAAATTATGAAATTTAAAATATTTTTTAAAGGAACATTCCAACTGCACCTGTACATAACATAAAATTAGTGCCACTGTGGTAGTTGAGGGTGATGTATTTGAGTGTCTTATCTGTGTTCTAAATCTGTGCTATAAGCAGCATTAGCCACCCCAGGATGACGGTGGGACGAACGCAAATCATTTCATGGTGGTTAAACCCCCGGCTTTGCCTCTGGACCACATCACCTTGATGTTGTTTATTTTCTAACATCTGCACATCCCATAGTGGTTTACTCCTTAGATAACAGATAATAGATTTTTTTTAAATGCAGTTCCATGCACAGTTGTACCATCAAAGCTGATAGAGTCTAGGTTTTGGGAGATGAAGGAGGCAGCAAACGGAAACGGTACCTGATTACGTCAAAGGGGAGTCTCTCAGCCACCCTCACCATGGCAACAAACACCGGTAGCAACAGGGGTTCTAGACTTTCATATTCTCAGGTTATCCATGGGGGGTCTGACTGCAATTCATCGATCGCACCCCTTCGCTGAGGCACCATGCCTTCCATTTGCACCCCCACATCATGAAAATTATTGGTAGTAATCCACTCCCACAGGTTCGGTCTGTTTTTTACATCTGGCCACAAAGTGAATCCATGGTTACTCATGCTTCAGAGCATCCAAATAATAGCTGAGTCTTTGTGTGTTTGTGTCTCAGGTCCACCGTGAAACGGAGGGGCAGAGTGCTTAGGCGTGAGTGTGTTTGGCTCTGCGCACACTGCATTCTGAAATACAGCGTGAAGTACACACCGCTCCCTCGCTCATAAACCCCGCAGATGGAATCCAGGGCCGTGAGTCACAGCACCCCCAGCCAGAGAGCACCGCTGGAGGAGAGGCCGGAGAGGCGCAGCAAAAATCAGGCATGCGGTGGGATTCACCGTGCAGGAAACGGCGTGGAGGAAAGAGTGTGCAAACGCTTGCACCACATCTGCTGCCCAGTGGAGAATCCACATGTGTTAATCACCTGCGCAAGAAGAGCTCTGAGCAGGATCAACCAAATAATCAACCAATCAATCAGTCATCAAGAATTAATCGGTCACATTTTTGTTTTGTGTCATTTATAGGCATTCTGCCGCACAGCACTGTTCAGTCAATGTTGTCCATGGAGCGTTTACAAAAAGAAAAAATTATTTCACTCTAAAAGAGGAGAAGGCTCAAGAAAACAATCCCCCATCCACCTAAAAGGTGATAGGTCTGAACTCTTTTAAGGACATTTTTGAGGTGCAGTAAAGAACAGCGTGATAAACACATGCAGGTAAAATAGGCCTTCATGGTTTTCAGGTAGACTTGTGGTGGTTTGAAATGTTTATGTTATGAAAATGTGCCCAGGAAAAAAACTGACCATCTCAGAAAACACTGACACGTCAAAATATTAGTTTGTCAGTTCTCACAGGCAGGTCTGAATTTTTAGAAAAGCCTGTGAATTACCGAATGTACGATTTGTGAAGGATTTATGGTTGGTTTCACTGTGGTGTTGCCTAATATTAAACCCTGGCCACACACCGTGTGAGTTGAGTTTTTTTGTTGTTTTTGTTGTTCACAAATCAAGGTCAGATAGATGTTTTATCATGTCAATTTTTATTGCTTGTTTTTGAGAGCCAAAAGGGGAAATATGTTTGTCAGTGTATTATGTATCGTTCTGCTTCTCTCATTAATGAATCATACAGGGATTTTTCTGAAATCCACAAAGAAGCAATACACAAAAGAACAAGAAAACAAAGTGAGAGGTTGTTGTGTCTAACAAGACACTGACAAATGAAATCCTTGCCTTTTCAAGCGTTCCTCAACACTACACAAATTAGAGTTCTTTTTTTCCCCTCACAGTTTGGGTTGAGAAAAATCTGAAACTTGGCAAAAACGAACCCAGTATGTTGTTCGGGTAACACTTGTTACATTGTTTAAATCACACTGAGCCTAAAACTATGGTTGGAATTTAATTTGTCTGGAGAATAAACATGAGAACCAAGAAATGCTTTTACATGTCTCAGTGCAGGCTGGTGGCAAACATCCTTTGTCTGAGAAGTTCAAAATCAATCAACGTCCTCTCTGCAATCAGGGACTAGTCATGTATTTTTGTTGCTATCTGAGGTTATCAGATGTCTCCACTGTTATCAGAGCTTACATCATGAGAGGGGTCTTTGGGTTTATTTGCCCTTTGTGTCACTCAGGCCCTTGGGCTGACTAATGGCGTGGCCTGCAGAGCAGCTGGAGAGACCTTACGAATGGAACGAGGTGCTTCTCTGCAAAGAATAAAAAAATGTGTTAGTCACCCTCAAAAGCTATTCAGCCATTTTGTTTTCAGAAAGCAGGTGGAGCATCAAAGACTTGATGGATTAAATCAAATATGAAACTGTATGTTAAATATTTGACATAACCATTTCATTGATTACCAAAATACAGAGAAACCCACGTAAGAGACAAGCAGTAAACTTAATGGGCATTATGAGCCAGACAATACCGCTACAGATAAATTCAAAGCACACCTGTGAGTCAGCTTGTTGTTGTCATGTACGCATTTGCTCTTTATTTCAGCTGGGTTAACGTTGCTTCAGGCAAAGCTGATTATGAATGTTCCTCGCTATAGTTATACCTCGATAATCATTTGCTTCGACTGCTGAGGCATGACCAAAACACCTACTGAGAAAGTCTTCAGCTGAGGACAACAGCAGTGCTTCCACTACAATAAAAAATAACTCTTTCAG
This sequence comes from Albula goreensis, assembly GCA_022829145.1. Classification (NCBI taxonomy): domain Eukaryota; kingdom Metazoa; phylum Chordata; class Actinopteri; order Albuliformes; family Albulidae; genus Albula; species Albula goreensis. The sequence continues at coordinate 1,724,400 of CM040763.1, read as the reverse complement.
CTTCATTAAAACTCATGATATTTTAGTGTTTTTTTTTTTTTTTGTAATTTATTTATAAAGCTCCTTTCAAGATAGCACTTCAGACAGTACTTCAGCAAACAATCAAATTAAGCTGATGAACAACACAATGCACAAAAACATCATTACAAGATCATTTGTTGTCATTTACAATAAAAACTAATTATTTAGCACAGAATGTACACAAGAGTTCTTCTGCAGTGAGCTGTTACTGACTTTGAAAATGAAAGATTGTTGGTGTATGTACATCCTGTGCACCTTGGGAAAAAATCACCCATGAAATAATCAGGGTTATAAACGTTGACGGTGCTAAGTGGGAAAACATGTCTGCTAACAGCAGGGATTAATCAAACTGTTTTTTCTCACAGCCATTCCCGAGGAGAAAACTGCATCTTTCTGGGCCAAAAAAAAAAAAAAAAACAACTAAAAAAACCTGATATATTCAAAACAAACTGATCGCTTAAAAGCAAACAAGAAGGACCAGAGGGTTACAAAGGAACAGAGTAGAGTGGCCCTCTATAATTAATGGCATCCAGTTTGTCCCCGATGACCACCAGCAATTACAGAGCAGTGGAGCAGTGGAAAGCTTATTTAACATCCAGATAAAGACTCTGATTCACTTTAATCAGGCCTGGAGAAGGAAAACAATTGAGGCGGCTGTGATAAGGGCGCAGGGTAACCATGTCCTTTTTATAGTCCACAAAGCCCAACGGCGACAGCTCAAACCGCTATACATCCCATGGAGTTTATCAGTGTTGCTCTTGGAGGAAAGCTAACACAAACACTGAGGATTTTAAACATAAACTGCCCCTGTTAAACGCTGACAATCTTTCACTGGCCGCCTTGCTGTGAGAGTGCCAAAGCAAATTAGATTAAAAATAGCACCACATCAGTGATATAATCTTCATTCATGCATTCATCATCAGTTATGTTGGAATATAAACATTTTGGGCTGTTGGTGCCCACGTGGTATGGCAGTATTGGAATTCAAACCTGAAAGGTATCCAGCAGCACCTTTTTCTGTACTTTCCTTTGGCAGCTGAAATTGCAGTTTGGTTCAGTGTGAAAGAAGAAGCTTAAACCCCGTAATATGCCACACAAGGGCTGTGACTGAATCACTCCCTATTCATTAATGAGTGCAGTATGTAGGGATGAGGTCACAGCCCGTGGCTATGTAATGCGTTTCATCAATGCCCTTAAGAGGCCCAATCACATGATCTCCAGGCCCCATCCTGATTGGCTATTCAGACATGCCTTGGATCTTCAAGAAGGAAGAACAGCAGGAGTATCCAAAGAAGAGCTGCCATGCACCTGTGACTAAAGCAATACTACTACTCAATGCAGGTATAATTACAGAAACTGTGGCTAAACTGCCAGATAAACTTACTCAAATACTTAATGTTTAGCCTCCTAATTTTATTAATGGGTGGAAGACAAATGTAAGCAAATACCAGCTAGATGTAAAATTGTCTTTGGGGCAAATTTAATAAATAAAAGAGCATTCTCTTCTCATCAGCTACAGTCAGATTTATGTATAGAAAAATGGCGGCTATGTTCAGAATCCTGACAAAACGTAACCATAGCTGCCGGAGCCGTGGCCTGGTTTTAGACAGTATTCAGCCGTAACGTTGACTTACAGTTACATTTATCAAAGATATTTGCTTTTCTTCACAGCTACAGTCTTTTTTCTGCAGTCGCCGAGAATACTTGCAGTAGAAAGAGTAACGGCTCATATTTATTTTTGTAAGGAGATGTAGAGATATCTCAATTGATTGAATACAGGAGACAGGGTGTCTGAGAGCACAGTGAGACTTCTCTTCACAGATGTCCCTGTGTTGTGATATATAGTAAACTGCATGGCTGTAAATTTTCTCTGTTATTGTAGTGTTGCATAAAATGCAAAACTTCTGAGCAGATTGAGTGAGTTAAGCCAAAAACTTCTGACATCAGTCGCTTCCACCCACAGCTAACCTGAATACTTTTCTGCTAAATTTACTATGAAATGACATTTCAGAAATTCTTTCTTTTTGAGGTTTGAGTGGATTTATTCTTAAATAGGCAATGTTTCCACAACAAGCTTTGGGACCTCTACAGGGTAAAACATTCAGTCATCTCTCAGGGAAATGTCCAAATAATTAAAAAATTAATACTTTTAAAAAAAATAATGATCCTCATGCTTAATGAACTGATGATTCCTTTGTACCCTTACCACCGTGGGAAAAACACCAACCGCTGCGCCCAATTACAATGCTGCAGCTCGCGTGTTTGAGTTACTGGTCATGCACTCAAGGCTTCGCTTTGACAGTTTAATCTCACGCTGAAATGGGTTAAAAATGGCATGTTATATTGAATAATTGGTGAGTAATTTCCTCTTTGTAAACCCAGGTTTGTGTGCCATCAGTGAAGGTTCCTTTTTGGCTGTTTGGAATGTAACTAAAATAATGGCACTTTCTATTTGATGCCATTTTTTCCCAATAAACATGGCAGCAGTAATTCAATGCAGTGGGCTCCATTTTCAACTTAATTTTACATGGAACATTTTACATCTACCATTAAATGTAAAATTTCCAGTTGTCAATGGAGTAAAATACTGGGAAGAATGTATACAAATTGCAGACACAGAAGGCTGGATCATAATTACCCCAATGAAACGGAATCCTGTTACTTCTAGTTCTTATACATTCTTTTATTTCTACATTAAATCTTGACATTCAATTATAGCATGTAATTTTAAATTAAACTGGGTTATTTTTATTAGCTCACCATCTTCACATTAAAGACCTCCTGCCCTCTGTGTCTCAGGCTCGAAGCTAATTCACAACTCTATACAGGCAAGGCAAAAGCGCCACAGCAAAATCACCTTTCAGAAATGCTGATGAAAACCTTATGCCTCTGACTCTGAAATGAATACACCAAATCATTTAAATCAGACATTTAAATAAAAGTGTATTTCACACTTGACACGGTTTCAATCATAAAAGCAAAATGGTTTTGCTGCTTCTGCCTGATTCGTAGTGAAAATCACTGAGTGTGGATCTTAAATGAACACATTAATATAAACAATCTACTAATAAAGAAACATGAAATATTCTCATCTATGGCTGGAGATAGGGAGAGAGAATGAGCGAATCTTGGCCGTGGTTTTATAAAATACAAGCCCCAGATCTGAAAGCATTGACCTCTATAACCAAGAAGAATATATCAAAAGATGATTTGTGCAAGAAAATAAACAGTCCCACACACTGGACAGCTTCAGGGTTCTGCACAGAGGTCACACTGCTTTGGCTCAATGTTTCACTGGAGTAAAACATCCCAGAAGCAATCGGTTTATTAACTATAAACAGATTCAGTGACCACAGATTCACAATCCAAACTGTCTGCTGACCGGCTGCAGTAAGCGCTCTGTGAGCAGGGGGAGGTAGAGACAGGGGGGAAGTACCTGCTGTCCTGCAGAGGTAGAGATGGGGAAGTACCTGCTGTCCTGCAGTACTGGTGTAGAGACAGGGGAGAAGTACCTGCTGTCCTGCAGTACTGGTGTAGAGACAGGGGAGAAGTACCGGCTGTCCTGCAGAGGTAGAGACAGGGGGGAAGTACCTGCTGTCCTGCAGAGGTAGAGATGGGGAAGTACCGGCTGTCCTGCAGTACTGGTGTAGAGACAGGGGAGAAGTACCTGCTGTCCTGCAGAGGTAGAGACATGGGGAAGTACCTGCTGTCCTGCAGTACTGGTGTAGAGACAGGGGGGAAGTACCTGCTGTCCTGCAGAGGTAGAGACAGGGGAGAAGTACCTGCTGTCCTGCAGTGCTGGTGTAGAGACAGGGGGGAAGTACCTGCTGTCCTGCAGTACTGGTGTAGAGACAGGGGGGAAGTACCTGCTGTCCTGCAGAGGTAGAGACAGGGGGGAAGTACCTGCTGTCCTGCAGTGCTGGTGTAGAGACAGGGGGGAGGTACCTGCTGTCCTGCAGTGCTGGTGTAGAGACAGGGGGGAAGTACCTGCTGTCCTGCAGTGCTGGTGTAGAGACAGGGGGGAAGTACCTGCTGTCCTGCACCCTGGCTGGGTGCTGCTGTACCTTATGTGAGGGACACATGCTCAACACCGCCGTCATCCAAGGGTGCAGAGACCATTGTACATGTTTGAGCATCTATTAACTTTGATTCAGATTTTATCTCATTTTCACAACTGGAAAATCCCCCCCACCTTTCAGAATCTTTCATCAAACTTACCATCAGTCAGCCGCCTTGTCATTGGTCAGTCCTTGTATCAAACTAACCAATCGTCAGTGACCTGCCATTGGAAAAAATAAATAAAATGGCCTCTCTTCTGTTTCTTCTCCTGTTACAGCTGTCTGCCACAGGCGCTCAGACTGACACCAGTGTGGGGGGCTCAGTGGGCCATGTGACTCAGAGAGAACGTCACCACAGAGACCATCTGAAACATGAGATACTCCCCAGACCACCACAGGGGCATCCATCCCATAACCACAGTAGGCTCATGCTCAGGCATTTAGGGGGGGCAAGACAGGGCAACCCCCCCAGCCCCCTTTTTGTGGATACTCTTCCCTTTTTTAGTGAAGAATACAAGGAAAATGTTTCAAATTCATAATAACATGTATTATTAAGTCATTATGATAAAATAAGCAAAACATGTCACCACACAGCAGGGCACTTCACATCGGACTTACCTGTGTACCGTCTCGGACCACACCAAGCACACGCTCATCCACCCTTTCACAAACTCCTCCAGTCATGTACCGTATCAACATTAAAAACTAACAATTCACACGGGATGTAGGGTCAAAGCAGAGAAGGTCAAAGATCACAGGAAGCAGAATTGTGTGCAGCAACCATTTTAAATGTTTACCTGGTGAAGACTTTGGCAATGCAGGATACACGGTAAACAGTGTAAAAATTATCCACTCATGTGTTGTGCTATTCTTGGGTTATTTAAATACCTATAAATATTTATTTAAATACCTGAATAAACTTTATTCCCAGGTAGTAAACATGTTCATATATTGCGTTTTCCTGGGTTATAAACTGTTAATATATTGCGTTTTCCTGGGTTATAAACTGTTAATATATTGCATGTCTCTATGTTGTAAACTGTTAATAAATGGTTTGTGTCAGTGTTATAAACCAGCAATTTACTGCATGAGCTCAAGTTATGTATCAAAGCTGACGTATTCTGGGGTTTTAGTTGTGACTCATCCGGGAGATGGTTTTTTTTGGCCGTAAGCAGAGTGTAAATTCTCTCGTTTGAGCCGCAGAAAGGACCGAACTTGGCCTGTCTGGCAGATGATTATCATGCCAGGATGAATCTGAGAGAACTCCTCGGGGATAAACAAACGAGCCACAGGCTGGTTCTGATTAGGCTCGGTTAGCAAATCATCTGTGAGAGCCAAGCTGAGAGGAACGCGGCCGAGGGGGAGCGAAGACATCACCCGATCAGTTCACAGGCCGTTTCTCTTCAGTAGATCTTCATCTAGAGTCAGATAACAGAAAAAAAACACACAAACAGCTACTACTGTTGAGTCTGTTTGCATTTATGCCTATAGCAGACTTCCTTATCCAGAGACACTTATACTGCTTACATTTCACTCCATATCCATTAATACAGCTGATAAATATAATATATATTAATGTATATATTTACATGTACAGGTGAAATACCCTGCACAATGACTGTTTCTCAATCAGGATATCAAACCCATAATGTTTTAGTTATTTGATATTTATGAGTTTATTTGGCCCAGAGGCTGTTTGTTCTAGACTGATTATGTCTACGTACACTTATAACAGATACAATCCAGTATAAGACTGTTTTTAGACAATCCAATATTGATGGTAAACAGTGAGTTTCCAACAATCCCACAATAGAGGTTGTTCTCTAACCACGTTATTTGCCCCAACGGGGCAAAATTTGCCACACAGAACATGGTAAAATGAATGCAATATAGATAACAGTCAACAGTGTTCAATCTACGCATATATACACAATAACTACACCAACACTCAATGGAGAAGAGTATGACATGAAATAACAAATCCCACATCATTCCAACGCTTTATGCAAAGAGCCGCAGAGCGCTGCTGTGTATGAAAATAATAAACTTTGTCCCATTTAGTTTAATTTGCTTTAAGATTCATGAACCATCTGCTCAAGGACAGGAGGTCAATCTCAGACAGACAGATAGACAGACCGTGAAATCCACCCTCAAAGTTTTAATCCTCCTGGATAATTTTCATACTTTTGATCACGGATGGTTTGGCAACCGATTACACTCGTCCCTAGACTAATGATGATTGAGTAACAGTTATGTATTTCATAAGTCATAATTCCTTGCATAGTTGCTTCTTATTCTTGACTTGTTCAATGTCTGTTTCCACATTCTGTAACTGCTCTGCTGCTCTCTTGACCAGGACTCGGTTGTAAAAGAGATTTTGAGTCTCAATGGGATCATTTCTGGCAAAATAACGGTTGGAAAAAAAAATAATAAAAACAGGCGGTTTCTCATTTCCATTTGGGATGGTATCTCATTTGTCGCGGCTGACCTGTGGGTCCTCCATTAGAGGTGCAGAGATGAATTGGAGGCAGCGGAAGGAGGGTGCTTCCCGCAGTCACCATGGGCTGGCATAGGAGGGCATGCTGTCGCATAATGAGCCTCCACTGAGACAAACGAACAGGACCGCTCTTATTTCACAGATGAAAATACATAACCGCGTAAAGCCGGACGATCAAACATAAGTGGCCGTGATGACAAATTGAGCATTGCGTACAAAAACACGAAGACTGATCTGATTGCAAATTGCGTTTGTCCGGGCGACAAAGCTGAATAAAACTTTATTCATAAGCAGCGGTGTTAAAGTATGGACCAGACGCACAGAAGCTTATCTTCTTTCCAAACATGACCCCATCTATTTCAGTATCTGTTTTTCTAATAACTGCTCCCCTCAGTGAGAGGGCCCCAGGGTGCCATACCTTACAGAACCTCATTTACCTCATATCATATGTGTCTCTGCATGTGTATCTCAATCCAACCACAAAATTAAAATCTACAGCCCTGAAATACTTTAAACAAACGCCAGCACCCCTACAGTTGGCCAGAGTTCCTTAAACTTTATGAAATATCGATGAAGCTACTGGAAAAGCACTTTATTAGAAACACTCAAATCATTTCTGACTCAACTGAAAAAAACTGCATCTGTGGACATTTTGGTTACTTTACAAAAAAAAAATCTGGACTCAGTTAACTTTTTTACTAAACGCTACTGAGTACTGAGTTCCAAGTAAAAGCAAATTACTTTTTTCATGAATTAAAATTTTTTATTGATTTTTTTTTGAGTGTGTAAAGGGGGAAAAGTACACTGCACATCTGAAGAAACAGCTGTTTGTAAAAATGTAAATGGGGAACTATTCATGAATTTCAGAGGTTGCAGGTTTGATTCTTTGGTACAGAATTTGTATCCTTGAGACAACGCACAATATCCAGCTGGATGTAAGCTGGCTGTGGGTATGGGAGATCAGTAAATGGCTAAAAAATGGCCGAATTCAGGGTAAAGCGAATCCCCTAAGTGCGGTTAGGGCTTACCCATCATGCTTTGGGTTTGATTGTGGTCCTGCAGATTGTGGTGGAGGGACAGCAGTGACTGCTCTCTAGGCAAGACCGCGCATTTCTGTGGGCAGCGGGAAACGGCACACCGTCCGTTCCACAGGGATAAACGACCTCTCTCTTACCAAATGGATAGCCAGGTCATTTAAAATTTGTTGAGCAGGTAGCATTGTGATGAACTGTCAACCCATAGCAGTAGGGTAGTTTTATATTGGTAGGAAAACATTTTTACATTACTTTGAGAAAAATCCTCCAAATTAATGGTTGAATGACCCACATAGATCACCTCCTCAATTTTATACCCTTGTCTTGCCTCAAAGTGTAAATCTGCCTGCTTAGGAAAAGTAGGAGCACTTCCTCAAAAGAAGCATTCTTAAACTGCAAATTAATGACGAAAAACCTCACACAAGTGGCCAAACGTGGAATTGTCTATGTACAGTATTTTAATGTTCTGCAAGATTCTTTAACATCTAATCGTTATATGTTGACTTGTTTTTCCACACTCAGTTTGACCTTCACATGTGCTGTGGGTGTTGTGTGTTTGGATTCCACATGTAGCAACCGTGTTCCGCATGTCAAACAAAGATAATTGCCATGGTAAACAGCAACCAAACGCAAACAGCGACTGAGTGACAGAGCGTGACTGTGGAACTGTTACACAGGGGACCCTGTCTGCAGTGCATTCTGACCTTCAGAGAGAGGGAGGAGGGAGAGAAGAGGGAGAGAAGAGGAAGGAAGAGAGAATGAGTGGAAGAGGAGAGCGATGGAGCAGAAGAAACAAGGAGGGAGAAGGGGGGAGGAAAAGAGACAATATGTGAACACATGCTAAACAATTTGTGTAGTTCATTAAGTGAGGGAATTGATTTGTCTGTTGTGACTATTAACATTTGATTCAATAACACCCTGTATGTCAGGCCAATGAAGTACCATCATACTGGTAATGGGGAAAGAGGAGGTAGAGAGTTTGGCAACCATGTTAAAATCACAAAGAGAGTTATAAGAATGGACCTCAGTAACTGAGAATATATCACACATTTTGCAGTAATCAATCCAAGAAAATAGACCTCTGTGAGGCTCGGAACACAGGCTATGATGTCATAATATTTAATATGGGTCATGTTTGGAAAATGTCATAATATTTTATTAGAGTAAGATCCCAGATAAACCTGGAGCTGTCCAAAAATACCAGAAGCTTTCCTGAACCGGGAGCCTGAAGCTGACTTCAGACACTCCATCTTTGATAGGGTGTCTGCAAAACACGTTCATTTTCGCTTTTTGGAAAAGTCTGCACGCAATCTGATTTGTGCCCTCGTATTTCGGCGGGAGAATTTGGTGAGCAGTCATCCTTTAACGCACCCACGCTGTACTCCCAAACTGTACTTGGCATTCCCACTCAGGTTAAACAGTCAGACAGATGCAAGAGAGGACTGTGTGAGGCAATGTTGCTCCAGGTTCAGCTGAGTTTGTGTGTGTTCTGCAGGCCTCCGAAGAAAACTGCTCAGCATTCTGCTGCATCACTGACCAAACTTTCAGACTTTCAGCCTGGATTCCCACTTGACTTTAAAAGCATAGGCGAAAATACCTTTGTACATTCCAACTGCTGAGAATTCAGAAAGCGTTGTGATTCAATCACACAAGGTGTGCAGTGTGTAGAAACTTGATGACAGATTAAAATGGCAGGAATGCAATTTTGTGAAAAATGTTCTATTCCACAATGAAATGTTGGCCATGCTCAAATTGTAAAGAAAACCGATGGCACTTGTTGGAATTCTGCAGATGAGTCATGTCTTTGTTAAAGATTTACCTGCGTGAATGTGAGGAGAGCACACCCACGGTGAAGGAATTATTCAATAACCATCAGCTCACCTGAAACAAGAGGAAAAAAGAAAACTATCCCCTCTCGTAAAATGTCATGCAAGACCTGGGTTATACAAACACTACAGCTGTCCATGCTTGGCAGGGTCTTATCCTTCAAGCAGTCTGCCACGTATTCTGACTCACTCTTGAGCTACGATGCTCAAAAACACCTGCTGTCAATTCTGCAAATGTCAGCTGTGAAGCGGGTTAAGTCCGTCACGAGGACAATCGGCCTGCATGGATATACACTTCAGTCTGTGAAGGGAAAACAATTAGATGGACAGAAAATAGGAACTTGAATAAATAAGAAAACAGAAATATGCAGAGCAAATGGGGAAAGAGAATGGGCTTGCTCCTCCATTGCACGCTCATCGTCAGAAACGAGCTGAAGCTCGATGCTCATAAATACTCTTCCCAAAGCCGTGTGAGCTGGTTTCTGCCATCCGCTTTCATCTGCAAACCTCTGACGGTTCAGGGAGTAATGGCCCTAAGCTGGTCTTTATGCTTCGTGTCACGGATGTGCGGAAATTACACTGGCTTGGAACCGATTCCCATCATCTTCTGACAGGCAAGAGAGACAACAGAAAAAACTTTCCTACGGCAGAAAAAATTAGTTTGTTGGTAATTACAATTATTAATAACAAACTAATATGTTACCTTCGGTTTTAGGAGTATTTTTCTTCATTATGTCAAATCAAATTTTCCCCAAGCTCTGCACTTCAGTACTGTGCTAATCACAGCCTTTTTCTTATTTAAAAAAAGAAACTTTATTTTGAATCTGTAGCTGTTACAGCAGCACACCTGCCACAACAGGATTCAGAAGCAGCAGAAGCCCAAAGATCTTTCTGGATTTTTCTGGATGGAGTCAGCTCTTTCAAACACAGCTTGCTCTGTGATATCGCAGAGGACACCTGTGGAGGTTCTTTGATCTTACACCTGGACAGGGTGACCGGACATCCCTCACACAGACCAAACAGACAACGAAGGGAGAGAAGGTCTTCAGCTAACAGCAACAAAAACAACAACAAGAGGTAGAATGAGGTACCAATCACTGACCAGCTTTTGATCCAATCAAAAACAACTCCTGATCTACAACTGGTTCAAATGAATGTGTCAGTGGTCGCATATGATTGCCCCGCCCATTCCGAGTTTCCTGAAGCCCCACTCTGTGGTCACCAACAACAGGACCAACCCTGCAGTCTGAGTCCAGTTAAGATTCATGATTCATTAGCAGATAACATGAGACTATTGCTTTTTTTAAAGAATGTTACTGTGAAAAGACTACGCAGTCTATATCAAACTGACAGCCAACAAATTAAATGACCGTTTCCATGGCAATGAGTTATGAGTCGGTTAAGCTGACCGTGTCTTCTTTAACTTTGAACTCAGCTTTAACTTTTAACGATCTTGGAAACTGCTGCAAATATCTCCTGACAAAAAAATACAACTTTGTAGTTCACACTGAAGGAAGTATCTTCCAAAGGCATTCTAAACCCCTCTAAAACGCTTGTCAACTACGGGCTTTTGATCTGCACTGGCCTTGAAGACACACAAAAAAGGAACGAGAAGCTCTTTAAAGACATGGAAAAAGATAAGAAAAATAGTAAAAGTTAGATTCTGGCTTGATGATTTTGGCTTCCATGGGTCTCTGCAAAGCATATGGCTCCACTGGCTGATGAAAAATAATAAAAACGCGCCAAAAAATGAGTCATAACAGGGACAGGACTGACAGTTTGGGGTCGCGCAGTTACACAGTCTCATTATCTGATCAGCTGATGTCTATCGTCTCAGTGTGTCGTGGTTTCCTAATCCAGCCTTCATCTTCACTCACACTGCACATCGTATTGCGTTCATAAATACATTCACTTGCCTTTTTGCCAACCTGGAGACTGGGGAAAAAAAGGAGGATTTTCTCGGTAAGGTTGGGGTGGGGGGTGCGGGGGGGGCGGTGATCTCTCTCAACTTTCCAGTCCCTCTCTTCTCCCCTCTGACTATCGCTGTGTAAAAATGTGGTGGTCTGGTATCAGGTCTTCCTACGCGAATCTCCTATAAGCGTAGATGCCTTCAGTTTATTAAAAAAAGGGACACTTGACTTACCATTGGATTTTGTGTGTATGTGGACATGCGTTTGAGTATGAATATGTGTTCAATCTTGCACTTTTGACACTACATAAAAAATACAAGAGAAACGAGAGTGTTGGGATTGCTTTATGGAGGTGGAGAGGTAGGGGCGGTGAAATCTTTGTATAAAACTTTTTTACCAACAAAATGTGATCAGCTGTAAAATAAGGGAGGTAAGGGAGGCATGAAGATGTTTCTTTTTATCTTCACAACAAAGTAACTAAACACACACGAGTCCGGTGTCCTTGTAAGTAATGAAGGGGAGAAAAAGGAAAACCAGGTCTCTGTGTGTGACCTGCAGCATACAGACAGGCTGTAAAACTCAAATTAAGAGTGGTTGTCAAGCCACAAAGTGTTTTTTTTTGTTCAGTCAGTTCCAAAAAGCAAAACTTGAGTTTTCTTGTCATTATTCCCTAAACATTACAGTGTAACAATTATGCGCATAGCATTTACATTGTATAAATATGCAAATACTACACCATTTTATGTAAGGGACTTGAGCATCCACGGATTTTGGGATCCGTTGGGGGTCCCAGGAATGCCAAGAGACGACTGTACACATAATTTAGAAGAGCACTGGGGGAAAGCCTTTGATCTCCCTTTCCCCAAATATATTTATCATTTTGATAACCAGTGGTGATTTCACAGAGTGCTGTATGGGCATCCTGACTGATTGCATTTTTTAAGGTTTCCCCGAGAAACACTTTTTTAAAAATGCGTGAATTATTCATGTTATATTTGAAAGTGATTGGTTGTTGTAAGGATGCTTACTAGCACTCCTTTGTCACTTTCCATCACACTGTAGTTCAGCCCAACACTACCCGAACACTCAGTGAATTTATATTTGGCCAAATGCAAACAGATGAAAGTAAAATGTCTTTTTAATATAAAGCATAATTTTATCTTTGCGTCATCACTTTTACTCTCAGACTCCAGAGTTCCTGGGGAAATATGCTGAATGAACACTTTTTAAACAAAGAGTTTTTGAACAAAGATTCAGGGGACTGTGTGAGACTGCCTCCATTACCTTGGTTACCTTAACTCGCTAAACCAGTTTTTCCCTACAGGCGTAAAACTCCACTCCCCTGTGTCAGCCGATTCCAGCATACATCCCTCTCTCCATCTCTACCTTTATTCTGTGCTGTCAGTCATCCCTCTCTCCATCTCTACCTTTATTCTGTGCTGTCAGTCATCCCTCTCTCCATCTCTACCTTTGTTCTGTGCTGTCAGTCATCCCTCTCTCCCTCTCTACCTTTATTCTGTGCTGTCAGTCATCCCTCTCTCCATCTCTACCTTTATTCTGTGCTGTCAGTCATCCCTCTCTCCATCTCTACCTTTATTCTGTGCTGTCAGTCATCCCTCTCTCCATCTCTACCTTTATTCTGTACTGTCAGTCATCCCTCTCTCCATCTCTCCCTTTATTCTGTGCTGTCAGTCATCCCTCTCTCCATCTCTACCTTTATTCTGATATCTCTCTCATCTCTCCTCTCTCTCTGTGTCACTGATATCCAAAAAGGAGGGTGGGGGTCCACAGCCTCACCCTGCCAGCCAGGGGTCACCAACGATCAAACACAACAAAATGATCCAAAGGTGAGAGGCATCCGAATGCTCAATAAGGCATGAAGAAGCAGAAGAAGTTTAACTTTAGAAAAACAAAGCAGCAGGTCCCAAAGGTATACATCCCAGAGTACTCAAGAACCTCATGAAACTGCAGGTCTATGTGTTTGCCACAATTGTGATTTGTTTTCTGTCCCCTCATTTGTACACATGTTTGGGTCTCTCAGCTATGCCTTTATTAAATAAAGACAGGTAAAACTCAGTCAGGTGTACTTTGTATTAAACAGTTTTTTTCCCACTGCTGAGTTATGCAACATTTTATACTACAGTTGGAAAGAACCCTGAAAAATTGATGTGATACAGACAGGAGATTAAAAGAGCATTCTAAAACACGAAAGCAGATGCACCTGAAAATAACATGTAATAGAGACCAGTCTGTGTTTGTCCATTTCATGGAAATGAGTTCTGCAAGGTCAGAGAATGAAAAGAACATCCGCACAGTTTGGGGGGCAAACACGCCCACACAGACGGATAATTGCAACATCCTGCTTTCCTCTTGCAGCTTCCTGTGCCCTCGGTCTTCCTCACACACTTAAAAACGACAGTTTCAAAGTGGTACTTTTTACCTTACAACAAGAATCACAAACAGCTTAGGGACGAGGTATTCAGACATCTGTCTTTCAGGTGGAACACAGAATTTCGGTAGCTGATATTTTTGCTCTTTTTTTATTTAGAAGAACAAAAGAGCCCTGTTGTTTTGTTGTTGTTGTTTTTTTTAAAAAAAAACCTGACAGGATAGATGCGATGAAAGTACAGAGTGTTTCTTTTCACTAGAATGCCATGAATTATGCCTGCCAGAACAGCAAGAGTGTAAAATAAATAAATAAATAAAAATCCGCCAGCAGATAGTCTGACTCACAGGGGACGGAGGATCTCATTTAAAACCTGTAGCAGGTGCACAGCGAACAGAAGCAGCCCCTCAGTCTGAATAAACCTGGGCCACAGAAACTTTATTTTGAAAATAACCGTGACTGTTTTCCCATTGTTATTCCCATCGCAGATAATCATGTGAAAAATGGAGCTGATTCAGGTGCTGTGGAACAGAGAGCCTGTGCACTGACTAAAATGTAAATCTAATGAGTGAGACCGTTTGGCACAGTCTGTATGGCAGCCGGCTCTCAGTACCACATGAAGATGCTGAGTGTCAGGAGGTCCTGATGCTGGGCTGGGCGCCTAGCAATGCTGTCCATCCTCTCCACCCACAACCCTCTCAAACTTTCCTCCTGTTAAAAGAGAAAAGACAAAAAGAGGTTTTGCTTGCTGCTCCTCTTTACAAACAAAAAATCTGCACCTCAAACGTGCTGATTTTAAAATGTGAAAGCAAAACCCAGCAGGACTTGAAGCCCACCTTCCCCCTGGGCAGGCACAAAGGATGATGGGAAATTGGCATCCCCAAGCCTGTTTGTTAGGTGGTGGTCACATTTTGACAGCATCTTCATTTAGTATTCTCACCCTCCTGGTATATTAGATTAAATATAAATATTTAATTGCGTCAGAGGGTAAACACATACATTATCCACACTCAGCCTGTCTTTGCCAGTCTAGACAGACCTCTGTATTTTCATTCCACTCATGCCAGCGGCTCTTGGACCGTTCTCCCACACAGTACCCCATATTACAGCCATTTAATGGGTTGTTGGAGCAGGGGAAATTACCAGACACACTCATAACCTTGGCTGGGCAGTTTATCTTTGAGTAAAAAAGGCAAATGAGAATCCAGGGATTCAAATTCATGTCCAGTTGTAAAAAAAAAATCTTTAATCTCTGGTGAGCCCTGATGTCTCCATAGCGATCGGTCTGCATGTTTTCTGCATGGATCGCAGAGACTGGGTTATTACACAGGTACAGGCTGAGAGGACGCAGTGTGATGTTGGAGCAGACAGGGCCCAATAGGACACATGCTGCTTGTGCTTCACGCAGTTGAGTGATGCACGCAAAGGAAACCTTCAGATAAAAATCTCAACAAAAAAAAGGATGTCTTTTTTCTTTCCTGGCCTCTTAAAGGCAGTCTGGGGTCCAGCAGAACATCACACAATCACAGCCCTGTCACATCGCACGGGGAGTCCAAAATAATGGTGAGGGGAAAAAAGATGCTGAAATGAGCCGCCATAGCTGACCTCTGCTCAGTCAGCCGATCCCTGTGGTTCTGTGAGATTATTTCAGAGAAAAACGTTCACCTCATAACGAATATGGAAAACAGTCACGCAGAATTTTATAGTGGTAATTATCATATGGATCATATCCCTGTACATTGTAATGTCATAAATAAAAGTTATGACAACAGGCAAACTGTTGCATTTTACTACCAATTACTTACTACTACGACTACTTACTACTTAAGCTTAATGTACATATGCTGAATGAAACATTGTCTGTTCTCTTCCTGGGAGGATAAAATACATTTGAATCAGAGGTTTTTGTTCTCATTATAATGTAAAATTCACAAAATTATGTCCCTTTCTATCTCTGGAGTGACCTGTTTGAGAATTTGTGCTCATGGATATTGCAACCAGATACATTTTTCAGAATTAAGTAAATTAACATTTCCTTGCTATGACCACTCTTGCATTGAACGGTAATTTATTGGTTTTTTTAATGTTATTTATGAATTATATAATCTGCATGACACCCACTGAACATATTTCCATCAAATGATGATCTGGGAATACTGAATAAAAATGTCAAAAAGCGATGACAAAGATTCAAGAGACTTTGGTTATGTTCCATAAGTTGGGTTATTCGGAGATCCACAGCAAACAAAGCTTATTGCATAGTGATGGAAGAATTCAATACCAGTAGTGGTTGACCTTGGATGCAAGCCTTTTCACAGTCTGCTCCTTCAGAGATCAATTTCATATTGGAAGCCACTGTACGAGGCAGGAAAGTAAAGATAATCACTCATAAACGCTGGGCTGACGTGGAGCCAGACTCCAGGCTTAGATCAGGGAGGGCTGAGAATCTGTATTAAATAATTACTGAAACTCTATTCCCAAATAAAAAACTACTTCAATTTTAGTTCATGATAAAGTATCAAATTAAAGCTGAATCTATTTTTTTTTTATTCCTGAACTTAAAGTTTATATCAGCGTCTGACATCTGGCCCTTAGTTATATACACCGTTTATAAAGTTTGTACCAAAGTACAGCTGGGAACAGCACTGCAGTAATCACAGTGTCACTGTGACTGAGCTACTGGCAATGCCCATTATGAGGAACTGTGTACGGCAATAGTAATCCATTTTCTCATTGGCAGATCATTGCTCCATTTTTATTGGGTGGTTGGGAGATGGTGCTGATTCGGGGGGCAGGCACAGAGGGCCGACCCCCCGATGCGCCACATCAAGACACTGCAGTAGGGGAATGGATGCACATTGATTTTTCCATGACTAACAGTCCTTTTCATCTCATGTTGACAAGACTGCGGTGGGTTGGCATTAGGTGATGGTGGGGGCTTGGAGCGGGGCTATGCCAAGTCAGGTGAAAGATAAGCATGCAAGGGTAACCTGCGCGGGATAAGGCTGCAAATACCCCACGATGGAAACTCCGTGTCTGAAAACGTGTGACCCCCGTGACCCCTGCAGCTCTGCAAGCTTAATCAGGATGGGCCTCCTTTGATGGAGTGTGATGGAGGGGGGCGATTTGCCACATTCCAGTGAGTCAGTGAGGACCCGTTTGCCATATAAAGTAGAACTAGTGGGAAAGTGAGGGAGGGGGGATGGTACCACAGGGAAATGGGGTGGGGGGGTGATGGAGCAGGCAGGTGGAAAATGTGAAGCAGCCAAAGCTTTAAATAGTCACTGGCTCTCTCCTGTAGTACTGTGTGTGGTCTGTCGGGAGTAAAATAGTCACTGGCTCTCCTGTAGTACTGTGTGTGGCCTGTAGGGTGTAAAATAGTCACTGGCTCTCTCCTGCAGTACTGTGTGTGGCCTGTAGGGTGTAAAGTAGTCACTGGCTCTCTCCTGCAGTACTGTGTGTAGCCTGTAGGGTGTAAAATAGTCACTGGCTCTCTCCTGCAGTACTGTGTGTAGCCTGTAGGGTGTAAAATAGTCACTGGCTCTCTCCTGTAGTACTGTGTGTGGCCTGTAGGGCGTAAAATAGTCACTGGCTCTGCTGTTTTACTGTGTGTGACCTGTAGGGTGTAAAATAGTCACTGGCTCTCCTGCAGTACTGTGTGTGGCCTGTAGGGTGTGAAATAGTCACTGGCTCTCCTGCAGTACTGTGTGTGGCCTGTAGGGTGTAAAATAGACCACATATCACAGCAATTGCACCTGCAGTTCTGTTTTGGCATCACTGGTAACAGGACTGGAATTAAGCCAGAGCACTCTCATGCAAGTCCCCCTCTTCAGCACACTCCAAGGGTCCACCCCGTGAGTCAAACATCTGCTGCTCCCTGCTGTAGCTCCGGGAAAAGCAATAAAGTCATGTTTGACACCCCAGGAGAGTACTGAGGTCTGCCGCTGGTTTGTTACCTGCTGTTTTGTGTTTTCACCTCAAATTCGAAAACCAGACCACGTCTCAAGAAACCAAGTGAGCACTGAGGTAACTGTACTCAGATTTTAAATTGATCGATTATTGACTGCAGGTTTGCGGCAACGAAAAGCAGAGTGCCCTGCAACTGCCCAGAACCAGGACACCTGTGTTTAGCACACAGTACTGAAAGGCGTACGGCACAGATGGGTACCTGAAAAAAAACTGACTGTAATTTTTTAGCATCCTGGTTCTCTACAGCAGTGGCTGCTAGATGTGGACCTGGAGGCTCGCAGGATTGTGTCACAAACCAACACTCTGATAAACAGAGGAAGCTGATATCGTGTTGTCATTTTTTTGTAAATACTTTCAGTCATAAATATTTAAAGTCATGGTAACTTTAACTTCATACAGCAGATGCCCTTACCATTACATGTATGTCTGTAACTTCAAAAAATAGTTTCAGATACGTAATCTTTGTCTATTACATTACAGAAAATGAAAATGTTTGTTGATTTGATGAATGAATATAGTGAGATTTGAATATGGAGCCGTTACTCTCTGAAAACCACTGCATCAAAGAAAAACACGAATGCACAGACTGAAAACCACTGCATCAAACATGTATTAACTTTGCATCTGAAGGAAACAAACACATTCCTCGCCAAATCTGCTTTCAAAACAACACAAAACATTCCAAGAAAAATCATAAAACCTTTCGCAATGTTCACAGAGGATTTGTGAACAAATGCATTCGTGGAGGCGTGGAGAATCTAACATTTGTGTGTCCTCATGTTGTCAGCACTTCATCTCTCTGGCCTCCACATCAAAACCCTCAAACATCGCAAGCTTCGCCAAGCTCTGAGATCCGTCAGAAGGTCAAACAAACACTCCTGAGACGTCTACGCTCATTCCAAATTCCCTCCCTTTCTTTTAACCAATAACCGTCCACAATGTCTTCTCATAAATCTGGAAGACCCAATCGTATTACAGCTACATTCTTCTCCTCCAATCAAAGTGGTTACCAGTAATGGGTTACTGGGGTAACCTGTGGATCAATGAGCCACTGATCATAACTGGTGAATAGGACAGAGCTCAGACCATCATTACTGCGTGAGCCGCTTGTGAGTCTGCAGAGGCACACAGCACAGTGTAATTACTCTGGAAAAAGGGAATATCTGTCATAATATCATGAGAGAAGCAGAGCTCAGGAGACAGGCAGATGAGTTTTACGCACAAGATTGGTGATATGTTTGTTTTGGAAACTCTCCTGGCTCACTGTTCCCCTCTCGCACATTCACGACATGGCTGAGATCCCCTGGAATATCGGAAAGTGTCAGGCCTGCAGGAATTTCTATCTGGGAATTTTGGGGTTTCAGAAGCCTTTTGCCGCTGAGTGTGCAGGGGGAAAGGGTGAGTCTGGAGGAAAGCTGAGTCAGCGAGTATTTGAACATCATCCCAAATGAGACGGGACAACTGCGGCCTGCAGAGAATTACCAAACTCCTGCCGGAACCCTCAGCCGTTCCTCAAACACACACACACACTCACAAACACGCGCACACTCACAAACAGACGGACAGACGGACAAACATATGTGAATGAACATGCATGCACACACACGCACATGCAGACACATCACACACTCAAACATGTGCACACACACATGCGTACACACACACACACACACGACACACTCACACGTGCACACACACAAACACATGTACACACATATACACACACACACACACACACACACACACTCACACGTGCACACTCATGAACACACATGCACACGTATACACACACACACACACACACACACACACACACACACGACACACTCACACGTGCACACACACAAACACATGTACACACATATACACACACACATGCACACACACACACACGACACACTCACACGTGCACACTCACGAACACACATGCACACGTATACACACACACACACACACACACACACACACACATTTGGCAGCTGGATGTGAAAATCCAAGCAGACATTATTTATGTTCATTTGGGCCTTCTGTGGCAGGCTCATAACACTCCACCACAGGCCTGACGACAGCAGAGCAGCTCAAAGCCATTCATACGAAAACTTTCTGGACACAATATTTACTAACCAAGCACTTTCACAATGTGTTGTCAAAGCCTAAACTATACTGCACGGAGGAATGTATAAAATGTATGATACTTTTAGGAGCCAATGTCTGACCAAAGGCTAAGCTCTGCAGTGCTAGTCGATGCAACAGTAAAAGCGGGGGTATACTTAGAAACGAGGTCACCGCAAACAACTCTGAGTATTCTGTGCGTGACTTCACATTGTTCAGTTACTGACAAAACAAGCCAGAGAACAAGCTTGCCAAAGTCTGAATCCATCGTGAGAATACAGACCTCTCCAGTTCAGTTAGAGTCTCAAAATCACTTCGGATATTATTGTCTGGGCTCCGAGGCTAGGCTCATTTTAAGGTGGCGGCACAGATATTCCTCGTTCCGATTTTAATAACCCAGCTCCAGATTACACCAAAAAAAAACCCTGCGCAGTCAGGGCTAATTTTTCACTGCCGGATCAATTCCTCCCTCCTCCTGTGATGCTATGGACAATTAAAAAAAAAAAACAAGGGAAAAAAATGTAAGTGGTGATAGTGAATTCCTTGCAGTAAAGTGCAGAGCTGAGAGAAGGATTTCTTTAACATGTAAAAAAAGTTTGTTGGATGAAGAGAGTATTTCCTCACTCTCCTCGGTGCTCGTGTTTGGCATATCCATGGGCTGTGCTGAAAGGGTAAACTCAATCCCTAAATCTGGGTTCCAATAAAAAGTGCTCAGGTGTGCACCAGGCTGTGTGAGTCATGCAGGGCGACCCCCGGCTGGGGAAATACTAATGAAACTCTGACATTTTGAGGTTTATAGTGACAATATAACCAATAAACCTAAGTCTCCGCCTCCCAGTCGAATCTTGTCGGAGGTGAGAGAGAATCTGCTGAACCGGTGAAAACCATGCCCTTTCTGTTTTCAGATGAAAAAACGTGACCTGTGGCCTGCAGAGGCCTTTCGGAGCACATGTTATTTCTAAAGCCTGAGAATTCCAACGGCTCTGGAGAAAAACAGGTGAGCCGGGGTGGGGGTGTGGGGGGGGTGGGGGTGGGGTGGGGGTGGGGGGTGTGGGGGGTGGGGGGGGCGGGGGGGGCGGTGGGGTGGGGTGTGGGGGGGTGGGGGGGGTGGCGGTGGGGGTGGGGGTGTGGGGGGTGGCGGTGAGGGGGTGGGGGTGTGGGGGGTGGCGGTGAGGGGGTGGGGGTGGGGTGAGGGGGGGGAGTGTGGGGGGGGTGGGGTGGGGGGTGGGGGGTGGGGGGGGGGGGGGGGGGGGGGGGGGGGGGGGGGGGGGGGGGGTGGGGGGGGGGGGTGGGGGGGGGGGGCGGGCTCAGTTGCCCCGGGTGACTTCCAGCCCTGACAAAGACGGATCACCACCATGAGAAGGTGAGAAAGCTTTTTGGTTACATAAAAGATTGTTTTCACTCCAGGCTTCATTTCACACAACAGATGCCCCCCAACTTTTGGGATCCCCACAGGCCCCCAGGAAGAATAAAAACAAACTAAAGCCATTTCTGTTGCTGTTCTCTCTGAATCAATGGCTCGGTAGCAGAGTTTCAAACACAATTATTCAAAATTCTCCATATCTTTCTATCATGAGGCACAATGGCCAGAGACCTACGGCACAGTAACAGCAGTAGAGATGGATCTGCAGTAGCAGTCAATCACAGGGCGAAAGCACAGAATCTGTGGAAAATTCCATGGGTGGATGGCTGTGACCTTCGTATGACCCCACTCCTTCCCCTCGCCTCCTTTAAAAAGTCATTATAAAGTGTGCTGACTTCAGCATTTTAGTGAAAGAGCCAACAGAACCACTGTATCTGCCCTGTGCTTGCTCCTGTCCAACTGCCTACAGCTCCCAGCATGCACCTCTCCCGCTCCCAGCACGCACCTCTCCTGCTCCCAGCATGCACCTCTCCTGCTCCCAGCACGCACCTCTCTAGCTTGCCTACCAGAATACTCTGACGTTGCGCTGAATTCCTCTCTTTCCCCACTCTATCCAGTTTCACATGAGTGAGTATGGGCCTAAATCCACTCGCCAGGTGCTCAAAAACACCGCCACTCGAGAGGAGAGCTGCAGCAAACATCAGAGATAGGTATCCTGACCCAGCGGTGAGCAAGGACGTCAAATCTGTGTCAGGTTTCCATTCCAACTTCTGCTCGCAATCATATAAGTAGTCCAGTCATTTACATAATTAGATAATTTTCTCCATTACCTAATGAATTCCATAATGTAATGGATATTTAGCAGATGCTATTTTACTCCTAACACGGTGCTTTAGGACAAAAACCTGCACACACGTCAGCTTAACCTCTATTTCTGTGTCGTATCTTTTTTACGATCGTGTGTGTTTTTCTAACACATTGACCCATTTGTCAGACGGAACCATAGCCAAGGTTAACAGTGGCATAAAATGAAATTCAGTGGGGGGGAAGGCAGGGGGAGTCTCTCCAGTTACTCATTTATTTTTTCTCTCACAATGCTCCCATTTTTAACTGAAAGACCTCATAATCCATTATAGAAGCGAATAATATTCCTTTAATGTGGAATCTGAATGGGCCTCTGACACTGTGTGTTTTTAGTTCCCGAGAATAATCCATTTTGCACTCAAAAATCTCAACTCTATAATTCATTTGTCAAGAGTTTAACGTTCCAAGGAAATGAAATTAATGTTGGAGAGATGCAAGTGTCATCACTCTTCAGCCATGGCCATTAGGAGCTCCTCTGACTGAACATCTCCCTCATAATTTCTTACACACTGAACACCTATAAATTATTAACTACCCATAAATCACCACGCTCAAAAGATTTAAACACGTAATGATGAGGGAAAAAACAACAACCCAATCTGTTTGGGGTTCCAAAGTTTAACCAAAAACCTGCTCTGGAATCCAGTGACAATTTAGATTTTCTTTTAAGAAAGAAAAAACCACAACATTCATAATGATCACATCTTTCTGACACGTTTTAAATCTTTTTCTGTGTGCCAGGGGAATGCGGTATGTTAATGATCTCTTTGAATGGACCATCTTGGGAAAGAGATCTTCTTACAAGACAGATGGTAATCACACAATATTGATTTAGCCGAGAAATTTCACTTCTAACTCTATCACCACTTTGCCTGAGTCTTGCACTCATAAGATGCGGGTGGGAAAAATGAAATTCCACAGGCCATTTGTCATTTGTGAAAGCAATTATGGAACATTTAACTGTGTGAAACCATTCTCTGTAATTACACCTGCAATCGGTATGGACATGCAGAAAAATATTAGAGGCTTGCAGCCATTTAAATTTTTTTTTCCACTTCAGCCAACAGAAAGCAGATGGGAATGAAGCAATTACACAGATAATTTAAAACCAAAAGACTGAATAAAAATGATGGGAAATTCTCCGAGAGAATCCTCAAATTCGCTGAGAGAATCGACATCAGATTTATTTGCAGAGCATAAACATGTTTCCTGCATGCAGACCTCAGGTCTTCAGCACAACTTTCACTGTGTGTATGACCCACTGTTGAAGCAAAATGAAAATAAACAGCCAAGACTTACCTGAAATCCACACGCACCACAGCCGTGACCAATGTATGAACATGCATGACAGTTTCTAGAAAAAGTGTTCTCACAATATTTATGTCATTTATGAAATAAATACTGAATAGAACATCACATTGAAGATGATAATAAATCATAATGAAAGAAGGTAAAAACCAGTTTATGCAAGTATGAATTTCTGTATATGAATATGCTGATTTCTGTAGTTACCTCCTATGGATGACAATCTATTGTACTTTGATACAAATGATTACAACTGTTATAAATGTTTATAAACCCACATGCACATGTTATAATAATATACAATGTCTAACCAAGCTCTGCTTAGGTGGAGAGAGGTCACAGAATGAAAATTCTCTGTGCCCTCAAATACCTGGTTTAAATTGCCAACCATGACACACAAACTGGCCAGATTTACCTTTTATAAAGCACCAATATTTAGTCCCACCTTGATAAAGAGGTGAATTCATGGTGCCAGTTCTGTGTTTACAACCAAAGACGTTAAATTTATCAGGGAGAACTTTCCCCATTGGTTGTTTGGGAAACAGGGTCACTAAGGTGGTTCCCCATTGGTTGTTTGGGAAACAGGGTCACTAAGGTCACAACAGAGACAAGAGCCTGTTCTCCAGCACCACAGTCAGTCTGCCAGTGTCTTTCTCACCTTTTGTACCTGACTCAGACCTCCTGGACTGGTGTTAAAGCTGCTACACTTCACAGCCCTGGCTCGGCTGCATGAACCAGGAAAACCATTTTCTCATGGTTCCATCTTCAATTTGGTACAACAGCCTTGTGAAGAATGAAGATAGATAGACCTGCATATTTGGCGAAATATTTTGTTTAATCAAACAAGAAACATCCATTGAGGTCCTCGCAAGCTGTCCACATGAAATAAAAGCAGGTGAAGTGACTCAAAATACCCACTATTCAAACGGTCACATGACACACTGTCAGAGCGCATCGGTGAAAATATCAACAACGGGGATCTCAGGGGGTTGGGGGGAAAACAGGGTGAAACCACACCTGTATTTTGCACTGTTGTGAAAAACCAACTGAATTTAAGAAGGCTTATGGTTATTATACAACACAACCATAATGACACTCACACGCTCACATGGCTGTTGGAGAAAGGTTTCTGAAGAAAAGCTAGAATCTGTTTTTTTTTTTTTTTTTTTAGAGGTTACGTCACCCTCTTGATTGAAAGTGACAGAGAAATGGTGTGTGGAAATGAAATGGAGCTCCGCTGCGGTTTCTGGGGTTACTGTGGTTTGGGGGACCCATGCCTGCCCACCCTGTGATCCTGGCCATTACAGACTGCGGCGTTATGGCTCAGACATCGCGTCATGCCCGTTCCCCCCTCCCCCACCCGCTCAGCTAGCCCTGGTGCTCTGCACCCGACTGTCTGCTCCATAACGCTGCGTGGCTCAATGGAGCATGAGAGAGGATGCCAAATGAACGGCATCAAACAGAGGAGCGTAGCGGTCTGCGGGTGAGCGAGACCTGCAGGTGAGCTTACGGTGTGTGTGTAAGAGTGAGTGTGTGTGTGTGTTCCTGTGCATGGTGATTGTGCACTGTGTGATATTATAACTGCTGCTATATCAGCAGAATATTGCTGTGTAAAAGGCAAATGAAGACAAGTTTTATGAAACAAAGTTTAATAAAATTAGAGTTCTGGGGGTAGATTCACCCAAAAGATCTGAGTGAAAACAATTTTACAAAAATACAGGAAAGGTGTCCCTTAAAAAAGGTTTGCACACCTGAGAAAGGGGGTGTGACACAGACCTGTTGGAGTGGCGAGTCACCCCCCACTGCAGTCACACAATCATAACAAGTCGTTTTTTTTTTATTTCCCAAAGCTTTTTAGCTCCGCACACAGTATGTGTTTTTATTGTTGTTCGCTCTCCCCGGGTCGCTGTACCGTACAGCAGGTCACACATCTGTTGTGCATATCTGTGTCTCTGATGAGCCGTTTGTCACGTTTTCATTATTCCTTGCGCTGGTCCACATGTTGCAAAATCTCAGATTGACCCCCAGAGTCACTCCCCAGCCTTAGTCTGGGCCAGACTCAAAGCTTCACTGCGATAACCAATAAAACCCAACCGTTCAGCCCCTGCTGCTTTCTAAAACACATCATCTCCTTACAGGATGTGGGAACGAGACAAACAGCATGACAGTTTGGACACAAGGAGGCGGGAGAGCTTAATTAGATTAATTAATTTTTTTTGTGTTGATTATTTTGTGTCTGATTGGGCTATTGTGGGGTTTGTGTCTAGGGAAATAAGCTCCAAGATGAGTTATTAACCCTTCAGGCCAGCCCAAATAAATACACTGAAAAGTCACTTTGACAATTTACATTCCCTGCCTGAAAGTGAAAACAACGTATATACCAGTATTTACATTCGGAAGAAATGACGAGGCATACGAAAACTAATTTTGTACAAACAGCAAAACATGCCCCCATGGGTCATATGTTATGTGTTTACATTACCTCTTCAACTAATAAACAAAAAACATCTCTGCGCATATGTTGCAAGCATAATATTTATTTCCTTTTTGTAAAATGCTAGAAATTTATAGTGGGGGTCTTAAATCTGCCAACCGGTCCCTCGGAATGAGGTTGACCTTTGCCATGAACTCATTTTCTGCACAATAAAAGTTTCAGTCATTCCCATTCTCACTGCTGGACACTGGACAGGGGCCAGCCATGGATTTCCACAGATGATATCTGCTCTTAACTTGCATGGTTAAAATCGCAGCTGCATTCCTGAACAGCAATGTCAGTGTTGGTTGATACCGACATAGATGCTGAGAGTAAAACCAAACAGAGAATGCACGTAAATCACTTCTTCGTTTTTTTCTAAATTCATATTTTGAGGATGAAGAACTATTTTAATATATGAGGACCAAGTGTCCACAATGCCATTAGAATATGATTTCTTTCCCAGCGGTTTGCAAACTCTGTCCTAGGGGACCTCTTTGAAGGCCCGTTTTCACTCCAAACACAGTGGCAACTCGTTGTTAACCTGCTGTAAACCCTCCTTAATTAGACACTTTTTGAACTTTTGTTTTTCCACATCCGTTCCCTCATTTTTCCCAGCCCCTCGCCAAACTGGACGGCTCACCATGGTAACCATTCTGCCTACTTACTCCATTCACCTCTCGATCTTTAATGACACCATTCACACACATCTCTACATCTGTAACTAATGGAAGGGTGAAAAAATTTAAGTTGTCATCTAATTAATGATAACTTTCTTCTTGCCAAAATAATACATTGCAATTCAAGGGTGTTGAATAGTTTTCCTGGAGGGCAGATGTGTATTCAGGTTTTTGTTTGACCCTTGCCCTAACCTAAATACACCAATGGCAGTCCACATTTAGATTAGATCAGGATAAAATGTTTCAAACATAGACCCAAAAAGAGTCAACTGTCAACTGTCATTCAGTTATATAGGTCAATAGATACAGGTAAAATGTCACATAAATCACATAAGGCTCGACTGAGACGAATTAAATTATGAAGATGGAATGAAATAAAGGACCGGCCGTATCCCTCCCAGAGCTGTGCGGATATAAATGCACAGAACATGTATCTCTGTGTTTTCACTCATACACTCAGAGGAGTAACCTGCGATTCAAAGCTGTGTATCTCTGAGGGGAATCGAGGATGATGTCTTAAAGGTTGACGGTTTACTCAGTATGAATCATCAGAACAGACACTCAGTAATGTCTCTGGAGGACAATCCTGTTTTTCCACCAGCAATCATTTAATAACTGCACCAGAAAACCAAGCTGCTGGAGGGCTCCGTGTGAGTGGATCATATCAGCTGACCAACCCCCTCCCCCCTCCCCCGTTATTGTTTCTGAACGCCGTGTCCCTGAGGTGACCGTTACCCTACAGTATAATCGCAGGCTATTTACAGCTCCCTCCCACGGAAACCGCTGCGCATCTTTCTTGCTCTGCGATCTAAATGACAAAAACTTGATATGGATGCAGGGCACTACTGGCCATTTTCATTGCCGTTATAAAATAATGCAGGGCACATCAACAGACTGGATTACTGCTTTATTCAGACGACAGGGTACAGGATGCAGACCGTGGGGCCCATCCACACACTGGAACAGTGCATTAACAGGATGCAGACTGTGGGGCCCATCACACTTAACAGGATGCTGGAACAGTGCCTTAACAGGATGCAGACTGTGGGGCCCATCCACACACTGGAGCAGTGCCTTAACAGGATGCAGACTGTGGGGCCCATCCACACACTGGAGCAGTGCCTTAACAGGATGCAGACTGTGGGACCCATCCACACACTGGATGCAGTGCCATCCACACACTGGAACAGGATGCAGACCGTGGGGCCCATCCACACACTGGAACAGTGCCTTAACAGGATGCAGACTGTGGGGCCCATCCACACATCCACACACTGGAGCAGTGCCTTAACAGGATGCAGACTGTGGGGCCCATCCACACACTGGAGCAGTGCCTTAACAGGATGCAGACTGTGGGGCCCATCCACACACTGGAACAGTGCCTTAACAGGATGCAGACCGTGGGGCCCATCCACACACTGGAACAGTGCCTTAACAGGATGCAGACTGTGGGGCCCATCCACACACTGGAGCAGTGCCTTAACAGGATGCAGACCATGGGGCCCATCCACACACTGGAGCAGTGCTTAACAGGATAACAGGGAGCCTTACTTAACAGGATGCAGACCATGGGGCCATCCACACACTGGAGCAGTGCCTTAACAGGGAGCCTTACTAGTGTAGAGCCTACTTACTTTTTAAGGTAATTATTACCTGCCACTCAGCTCATCTGTAGTTCTTCTCGTCTGACAGACTCATCGATCATACGCACCTTTCCCTGTTGAAATTGATCGGCCTTGGCTGCAGGGTGTCCTAGAGAGTGCTCCGTCAATCACACTTTACGTTCAGAAAGACAGAGGGCTGATTAAAGCAGACAGTCTGAATTGTAGCTTCCCTACTACGTGAGCTCAGAAACTGAAGTCTGGAACACACTCAAACACAAACGGCTCAAGGAACAGTTCTGGAACTCGTGCATGCCCATGTAAGGAGCTTTCCCGACCCATATAACTTGGTGGTTTGGGTTGCCAATCACATTCTGTGGAAGAAGTAAATGAATACATGAATTATAAATAAGTGATTCACAAAGGAAATGAGGTGTCAAAGCTTTGCTTTTTTAATTAAGACTGAATATGGGGATGAAAAAGAAAGTGCAAGTCTTTCTGCCTGTTCATCTACACCTTTTAACTGAACAAATGTAAAAAAAACTGTCTGCTTATGCAAATAAAAGCATAAACACACACACACACACACACACACTCACACACACAGGTACAGAGACTCACAGTTTGAAGACCCTGGCTAACATCTTAGCACGTTAGCATGTTATGATAATGGAACACAGATACAGGCTTGTTCACACACACACGCATGCACACATGCACTCTCTCACACAGATACAGGCTTGTTCACACACACACGCATGCACACATGCACTCTCTCACACAGATACAGGCTTGTTCACACACACACGCATGCACACATGCACTCTCTCACACAGATACAGGCTTGTTCACACACACACGCATGCACACATGCACTGTCTCCATATCTGGGCTGCGCATTCCCCCACATTTCCGGACGTGTTTTTTTTTTTTTTACACTCAGCAGGATAAACTTGCTGAGTGAAGCAGGGAAGAGAGAACACGGTCGGTGCCCCCGAGCGCCTCACCACACATCTCTCCACACGGCCGCCGCAGTCACACCGGCACACTGAGCTCATTTCTGACCTACCCCCGGGATGCAAGCGTTACCATGGCAGCTGCCCCCAAACCCCACCGGTCCTCACAAGGGTCCCTGGCCTTTGGTCCTGCTCCCCTGCCAAACCCGGTGGGGGGTCAAAGCTAAGCACCCCTTGGCATTCTGCAGTGGCCAAATCCTCCTTTGAAAGACAAAGGGATAAAAAACTGGCATCGCTTGGAAACTTTACTTGTAAGCCTCCAGTGTTAGTAAATCTTACTGTTAGTGAACGTTGACCCCCTGCAAAAAAGCTGACCTTTGGACGTCGACAAGATATAAAAATAAATATGTCAAAACTATCAAGTTTCCCTCTGCCAGGCAAAACAGATAGTGCAAACCATGCCTTTGCGATGATTTCTAATGATGGAGTCACTACCAGCCTCTCCTACACACCTGCCTTTAAACACATTTGGGTTTCCCTCCCATTCCCTTCTAGAAGGAGCACTGCCCCAGGCAGAGGTGGGGGGGTGAGGTTTCACTGAGCCAAAAATGGGAGGAGCCAAACTTACAGTATCAGTGACTCAATGGATTGGACCAATGACCACATGAGCTGGAGAGAGGAGAATCATGTTCGATTGGTTCAGGTGATTCAGTGATTGACAGCTGAGTTTAGCTCCACCCTAACAGGGTTTATGAAACCTCATCACTAACTGCAAGTACAATCCACTTCATGCACAGCTGCTGCCACACATCTGCTTACAGGCCCATCATTCTCCTCCATTATTGTGCAATTAATAAAATTAATAATTAAACTCATTAAAAAAAAAAAAACTAAAACTGTTACTGCCAGTTTTGATTCAAGTTAAACATTCAGGCCAGGTTCCTTTAAAAGTGTTTCTCACACACAAGGGGGGAGAAATCGTCAGCACTAACATTCGCCACCTGTGAATAATGTGTGTTGAAATTTCATTGTGAAACCCGGCTAGCCTCCACAAACTGGGCTTCCAAAACAGAAAATGAGCATTCTCGTATAATTGTGAATCAAAGCTTGTGACTGAATTTGATTTATTTCAGGTCCCTGTATCAGTGGATTCCAGTTTACCTCATTGTGAATTTTCCCATTACCGTTTGTCTAATTTCCCTTCCTCTAATCATGCCTTCAAAGACTACCCCTTTTCAATTAAAATCCTTTTTGGGATTTTGGGTTCTTACCAGCCTAGAACAACCCAGACTGAATTGTGCCAAAACATTCAGCTGGTGCGCAGCTAATATGTAAAACTGCTTTCACTGTTAGCAGAAGCCCGGGAAGCTTTCTGTTTTGGGTTGATTGTAAAGCTTCATAATGTTATAAAGCTTTGGCAGCTGTTGAGCTTGGGGCTTTCACAGGACACTGAATTAGCGCTGTGATCCACGCTGCTTCCTAGAACCAACTCCCACCAGACTCTTCACCCATTTGTCACTAGCTATTTTCCCCAGAATTGTTTTTTTTTTTGTCTTTGCTTATGAACATCTGGCCAATCTTTATCTGCTGTTTAGATTTTTTTAAAGCGTCTTTTCTTTTCTCTCAGGACGCTGTGAGCAGATGAATCATTTTAAAAGTTTGAAATGGATTATTTTTCCTCCAGCCCTTTGATTGCAGAACAGCCAGCGACAGAGTGAGGGCCATGTGGAAATTCATTTGCTCTGCAGTGCTTATCAAAACCACAACGGCCTTTTTAGAATAGGCTGAGGGGCTAATGGCAGGAGAACAGCCAAGACCACCATCTCCAGGCAACACAGGTGACCCTGAAGGAGGGGGCAATCACTCACCCACCCAGGAGAACCTACTCCCATATGAAAAAGGGGCAGATTTAGGGCCCTCCAGGTGATTTGTGCAGTAAAGACACACGTTTGGAGAGCAAGCATGAGCCCTGTGACTGAGGGTTCGAGTCCCATCAGTGAATGGCTATGGCTGGAGGCAACGATTGGCCCAGCTTCACCAGGGAATAAGGGGGTAGGACAGCTAGTTGCATTGTTCTCATGGCTCATTAGTGACTCCTACTGGACAGCCAGAGCACCTGCGGGTGCACAAACAAAGAATATGTTGACTTTGTCATCCTCTGACAACAGTATGTAATTGGTGGTGCTCTCAAGGGCCCAGAGATGCAGATTTCATCTGTGCGTGCAGCTCTGCTCCTGAGTTCATTCCACTCTTGCACAAATCACACAATGCTGTACAATGCTCTGGAACAAACTAAGGAGAAACATTCAGTTCTGAGACCAATGGTCCAACTTTCTATTTGAGCGTTGTGTGTATGTTTCCATGTACGTACGTGCCAGTATACACGCATGTGTTTTTTGTATGAGTGTGTGTGTGTGTGTGTGTGTGTGTGTGTGTGTGTGTGTGTGTGTGTGTGTGTGTGTGTGTGTGTGTCTTTGTGAGCATGTCTGTAGACTTGAGCATACTAAAATGAATCAGTTCCAGAAAGTGAGAGGTCAAAAGAGAGCTGAACTCTTGAAGGAGGCCCATTGTGGATACTGTATATCGCTCTGCAGTGTGCAAGGGTTTCTGGGAAATTCGCTCAGGCATCCAGGAGCAAAGGAGGACATGAGTATCAGGTCATTGGCTTTGCCCTTATGCGACCTCCGCTGCCTGCTATCTTTAGCGCTAAGGGGAAAAACGCCATCACCGTAAATCAGTGGGGAGAGGCTGCGTCTTCGCCATCCAAACATTAGAGAGCAGATGTTTTTCAGGGCCAGAAATGCACTCTATTTACGGTTTTTACGGTTGAAATTCTTCGAGGAAACAAACACTTTGGGTCAGGACGTAAAATTTAAATTATGTGACCATATCCCTTTACAAGCTGAGCTGGAATGCCTCATAGCCGACTTCGGGAAATGTGTTAATTCGCCTCTGCGAGTTCATGAGCCTGGGCTTCAGATCGGATGGAGAAGTGTACTACACCAGTAATCTGGCCCACTTCAGACAACACAATGGATCACTTTCCTCCTTTTCTTTAACACTGAGAGTGCATTTGGGGAACAATATGAATGATGTTATTGATGATTCAACAAAGGCAAGCAAGGGTAATATTCCAAAGGGTAATGTTGTCTTCGTTGTTGTGATGTGACACATTGGATTGTCTAGGATGGGGTATCCTGACGTAAGTGAGGTATGCAAGGAGCAGATCAAAGAGAACGTGAGAGATCAAACGCCTGTTTTAAATGCACCCCCCTGAGCTCTGAGCTGACTGTGATACTGTGAGATGCAAAAGCTGGCGTACAAAAATTGGATCACGATAAGATCTCTGCAGACCTGGAACAGCGTGTGTGTGTGTGGGATAGGGGGGTTGGGAAGGTGAATTGGGGCTACGTTTTAACTCCTGCAACACCACTCTACAATCAAAACCCAGTGGCGGCTTCCCTTAATAGCAAAGTAAGCACTCTGCTCATATTAAATTTAAATGAATTTCCCTTCGTTATCGACCAGAGGGCCAACGCAAGCTGTATATGGTGACACTGCACTGGAGCCAAAAACATACTTCACATGACATAACATTTAACGTAATTCATATTTCATCCAGAAATTAAATTACATTATTAAATAAGCACTTTTAAACATCCAAGTAAGATTATTTTGCTGTATAGGAAAATTAGGAACAATTTATTTAATTATACACTGGCATGGGGTTTGGAGTCTTGAGGGTTTAGCCATTGTTAGCAGCTCAAAAAAAAATACAAATTTAAAAACCTTTGTGCAGAATGCTACACCACCATAATTTTCTTATGCCTTTCATAATAGGGATTGGGTCTGGTGCACACGTGATGCTTCATATTTCCATTTATGTGTCAAATAATGTCAGCCGACGTATTACCAAACTTTTGGGACACACTTTTATGCTTAGTTAGTGGAGATTTCAGCCAATGGAGAAGGTTATAGCAGAAGTTCTGCTGGTTAACTTCAAGGCTGTGGGATCCATCCTCACACATACACACAAAGAGACCAAAGTGCCAGAACCAAGGCAGAGTGGAGCTGAGCCCCTGGAGCAGAACACGGCTCCTCATAACATTTCTGTTTCATGAGCTTGATATAATATCTTTCCATTGCACAGAACACTGCATCATGGAGTATTTTATGGGCCCCATTATGCAATTATGTGTATGATATTGGTGGGGGGCAACACGATGATGCTCCCTCAGGAGCCATGGTGATGCTGGCTGCTATGCACTCGCTTCCTTGGTAACAGAATCAGTTACCCCTCAGCATCATGACCAGTGCTTCTCTCTTCCCCGTTTCTCTGCCTTTTCTTTTAATGGAACCTGCTCTTCTCTCCCCACCCCTAAAACTATCATCTGCTTTAATGTCTGTAATGACCAAAAGATTTCAGCATACCTGTTTGCGTACCTCTGTTTGCATGCGTTTTGTTTCACCCTCTTTGATTCCCCAGGTTGTCACTACAAATCACTACAGAAAGAAATGAATTTAAAAAAGAAATGAGTTTTTAAAAAAAAAAAAAAAAAAAAATTGTCTTTTTGTACTGTCTGTGACCGTAATTAACTTTTCTGCTTGAAGAGGTCAATTATTTTCCAAATTGAGCAAATATTCCATCATTCCATTGCATGTTAATAATTGTTATTGGAAAAGCTGAATTCCTGTTAATTAGTTTTTTTCCTTCGGGGGAGGTAATTAAAGGTTATTTTCCTTCAGGGGTGGAAATTTAATGTTCACATATTTGTATGGCCCATGAGTGTCAGTTTGTTTTGAAAAGTGCTGGGGACGGGTTCAACCAGCTAAAGGCTTTCAGAAAGTGTTGGGAGGACGAAACGGGCCACGGCAAAAAGTGGTGGGGACGGGTTCAACCAGCTAAAGGCTTTCAGAAAGCGTTGGGGCTTTGGCAAAAAGTGGTGGGGACATGTCCCCAGCGTCCCCAGGTTGACTCTGTGTTGTAGAGGTGTTAAAATCAAGCCATGTGTGTCTCCTGCAGGCCAATCACAACCACCAGTGAACTCAGCAAAGGGACGCTGCGATGAGTCTCACTGGGTCGTTATGCTGCCGTCTCACACTGATGATGTAACAGCACTGATGCTTTCCTCTCAGCACACCAACTCTCTCCGTGCGGTTCACCAATTTTATCCATGGCAAATAACGCATAATGAGTTTTATTATTATTATTCTTTAATCCACTCTGTCAACATTTAGAAACAGACTGCCATAATGTGTTTGGACAGGCTGTAGTGGTGATGAGCATTAACGCTGGATTTTTTTTTTTCTCAAAAATAAGCAGCTGAGAAGCAGCTTCTCCATCTGTGTTTATCTGCTCTGTTCTGGCAGCTGCGCAATTGGACAGTTTTGTTAAAGACTCATGCTTCACAAAACACCAAATTAAAGGTATTAAATGCCATAAGAGTCAAGAATAAACAAAAAGAAAGGCCCAGGCCGGTGGCTCCAGACATGGCTGAGGACCTGGCAGGAGGCTTGGGTCCCAAACCCAGTACATTACATCACAGCTACATTACAGCACAAAGGTGAACTTAATAATAGTCTTTGGAGGACATTAGTGAGTGATGTAGATGCACTTTATCATGATTGTGATGCTGCATTTATTTTATATGGGGGACTGTTTTCTAAACTTCAAAGCAAGCACATGGAAAAGTATACAGTCATTAATTAAATAGAGGCATGTAAATACAAAATCACTACTTGTTACTCTTTCATTGTTTTTCAGTGTGCTTTCGACAATAAAATTCCCATTCCAGTAGTGCCCATTTTATGCTTTTAACTGAAATGACATAAGCCTTCAAGTCTGCACCAGTCAGAATTGGTATGTATTATGTGTTACATGTTCCTAGACAGGCACAAGGAGACCCGTTGAAGCCAAGAACCTCAGTGTTATTCTAAAGGCAATCGAGAGGGAAAATGTAATAGGAGAAGGAGGCCGAGAGGCAGACAGAGAAAGTGGCTGAGAGAAAAAGGAAGGCATAACTCATTCCAAGCTGAATTAACAGCCCTTGCAGGTTCAAAGATGGATCGGGAAGAAAAACAAACCTCAGGTAATGTACACCTCTGTGGAAGTGTTTTGCTGGTTTTTAATCTCGGCCTGTAATCGGCCAATCGGTGTGGTTAAACAGAGGCTCCCATGAAGAGTGAGGAGTGTGGGTTGTCTTGTGAGAGCGGCAGGCTTTGGTATCTGTGCAGGCACGTTTGGTCTGAAACTGGCCTGTTAACTGAGAAAATGAAAAGAGGCTGTTTGTACGGAGGACACCTGTGGCCAGGTTCCTCAGACAGCAGAGCATCATGGGAGGTTTGAGCGATCGTCTGCTTGGTGGAGGCGGCCATTAACGTGTGGGGGGTCTTCACTGTGCTCTTTGACCCCCTGATTTACATCAGCAAAAAGCTTTACGCTCAAATTTTCTTAATTCCACTCACAGTTTGAAGACCCCGGCTAACATCTTAGCACGTTAGCAAGTTATGATAATAGGCCACAGATACAGGCTCACTTGCTTTCTCTCTCTCTCTCTCACACATACACACACACACACACACACACACACACACACACACGCATGTGCACATGCATAGATACACACACTCACACTTGCGCTCATAGGAAACACACGCACAGAAAACATAGAGCAGGTGAGGTCACAGGCCCCTTCCCAAGCCCCCTCGCCTTAGACCAGCTGTGTAGAATCAGCATTTTTCCAGGCCACATAAATCATGATAATAGAAACAGTTAAAAATCCGGCCAACAGCAGTAAATAGAAATATGAATATTTTATGGTGCACAGCAGGGCCATAAGAATATCATGTGTGGCTTGGCATCTGACCGGCAGTATTGATTGATGTGTGTGTGTTACCTCTATTGCATAATATCTTTTACATGCATGTTAAAACTTCACAGAGATTTTCAGTGAAGGGGAAGTGCTGCCTTTCAGCTGAAACCTACCATCAAACTCTACACACCTGTGTGACTGCTCCATACCTCTGCACACACCTGTGTGACTGCTCCATATCACTGCACGCACCTGTGTGACTGCTCCATTCCTCTGCACACACCTGTGTGACTGCTCCATACCTCTGCACACACCTGTGTGACTGCTCCATTCCTCTGCACACACCTGTGTGACTGCTCCATACCTCTGCACACACCTGTGTGACTGCTCCATATCACTGCACACACCTGTGTGACTGCTCCATTCCTCTGCACACACCTGTGTGACTGCTCCATATCACTGCACACACCTGTGTGACTGCTCCATTCCTCTGCACACACCTGTGTGACTGCTCCATACCTCTGCACACACCTGTGTGACTGCTCCATTCCTCTGCACACACCTGTGTGACTGCTCCATTCCTCTGCACACACCTGTGTGACTGCTCCATACCTCTGCACACACCTGTGTGACTGCTCCATTCCTCTGCACACACCTGTGTGACTGCTCCATTCCTCTGCACACACCTGTGTGACTGCTCCATATCTCTGCACACACCTGTTTGACTGCTCCATTCCTCTGCACACACCTGTGTGACTGCTCCATATCTCTGCACACACCTGTGTGACTGCTCCATTCCTCTGCACACACCTGTGTGACTGCTCCATTCCTCTGCACACACCTGTGTGACTGCTCCATATCTCTGCACACACCTGTTTGACTGCTCCATTCCTCTGCACACACATGTGTGACTGCTCCATACCTGTATGAGTCACACCTTTACAAACGCATGTGAGAGATACCTGAGGTCTTAATTATTGTTTGTCACCTGGTGCATTAAAAGTCATGATAGATTTAAATCCACATTGCTTTGGATCAACAAAGCTCACAGTCTGTTGGCTACAATGTGAATTAGAACAATTTGTTGATACATGGGTAGATGTGAGTGGCACTCAGAACAGAGCAAACTCTTAGTTCATGCAAGACTAAGATACATGGAATTCATTTTAGCTGTGGTATGAATCACGGTACTTCACAATCTCCAAGTCCTGAATTGTTTATTTCCCTTTTAGTTTCAGAATTGATATTAAACAATGATATTAATATTTTATATGGATTCTGCATCAACAGCATTTCAGATCAGATTAATCAGATCTCAAAGGTAAGTTTCATACCTCTACTCTAATAGGAAAATATAACGAGGAGCAGACGTTGTAATCTCTTGTAAAGACCCAGTGAAGCCCTTCAGATCTCTTTGCCGTTCCCGCATCAATATCTGAAGGAGGCGCAGAGACAGAATGGCCTCGGCAGCTAATGAAAAAACAGGGTTTCATCCAGCTCGGGGACTTTTAGCTTCAGAAATGTGTCTGAAAATTCTCCAATTCCAAGAACTTTCATTTTTACGGAAACTTCCACAGGGGCCAGAAATAATAAAAAATCAATCTTTCTCGGGGAGAGAGGTTGACGCAGATTACGGGGGTCGGGTTCCAGATCGTTCTGTTTATCCTGCCGGGAGAGCGGAGAGCGACCCCAGCTGTGTTTCGCTGAGCAGCCTGTCCTCTCCCTCATTAGAGCTCTGCCGCGAACCCACTCGAGCAGCCGTTTCCACCGTGTGTGTTCCTAAAATCACACACGGTTAAAAGGAAATGAGGACAGGAAACGGAAGGCCTGACACACCCCCTAAAGGAGGTGTTGGAGTAGATGAGGTCATGAGCACCACTACACCTTCAGCAAAAATAACAGAAAAAAAAAAAAAAAAAGAGCTTATTGTGTACCAGAGGTAGATCGTTCAGGCTACCACATTACGATCAAAACAGGGTAACCAGGCTGTCAGAAAAAAAAATAAAATAAAACAGCAACAGTCTCTGGTGTTCTAATGCATGTGGTCCACATTGGCTGGATTCAACTTGCATATGGTTCCATTAATCTAGACTTTCAAATAAATTAAGTGTACATGTAAAATCCAAACTGATGTAAAATTATTTTCATCCCCAGTCTGGTGCTGGAAGAAAGTGTCCTGTGTGCAGGAGAGAGGCGGTTCTTTCCCACACGCGGAGCTAAGCGTGACACCCCATTATTACTCATTAAGAGGGATAGCATGTCACGGCACTCATCAGCAGTGAAAAAGGAAAGAGAGCAGAATTAAAGAACAAACCCCTGCATCAAAGCTTTCCATCCTTTTCCAGGGTAATCGCCCAAATTGCCTGCGACAGGACCCGAAACGATTAGCCGGGTTCATACGCCTCGTTATGGCGCTGATTTGCAGCTTGTCTTCTCGCTGACAGTAGCGGTGAAGCTGAACTTTTTTTGGTGCATCCCCAGTTTGGCATTTGAAAAGTGTATTTCTCTCCGAAAGTGTAATTTGATGAGGGGAAAAAAAAGTAGATCAAGGGTTCATTTTGAAGTGAGAAGATTCTCTGAGCTCAGACGTGTTTTGGCGAGTTCTTATCGCCACTCTGCGAGGGGAGCACAGGAGGAAAGTGAGAATGTGAAGCGATTAGAACAGGCAGTTAGATCTGGATCCTGGGGCCTGGGGCCCTACGATGAACATCAAATAACAGCTCACGATGGCAATTTACAGCAGCGATTTACCAAACTGCGCCCATGGTGTGGGTTTTTTTACGCCTGTGATTTACTAAACTGCGCTCATGGTGTGTGTTTTTTTTTACGCCTGTGATTTACTAAACTGCGCTCATGGTGTGGGTTTTTTTACGCCTGTGTTTTACTAAACTGCGCTCATGGTGTGGGTTTTTTTACGCCTGTGTTTTACTAAACTGCGCTCATGGTGTGTGTTTTTTTACGCCTGTGATTTACTAAACTGCGCTCATGGTGTGGGTTTTTTTACGCCTGTGATTTACTAAACTGCGCTCATGGTGTGGGTTTTTTTACGCCTGTGTTTTACTAAACTGCGCTCATGGTGTGTGTTTTTTTACGCCTGTGATTTACTAAACTGCGCTCATGGTGTGTGTTTTTTTACGCCTGTGTTTTACTAAACTGCGCTCATGGTGTGGACTCAGTTCAACGGAGTCACGCTTGATCACATGACACTGCGCTGAAAAATGATTTGGGTCATCGGTAAGCTTGTCTGCACATTAAGCAGCTGATTGGATGAGAGAGTTCGGGATGTCCAACGGAAGTACGATGCTCATCGCTACATCAGTGCAGGATAACACAAACACTCCTGTTCATTTACGGGAGGCTTCGCTCGGCTGACAGAGAAAAGTCACACATCCGTTTTTCCCCCACCCTGAGCTGAACCGTTTTGTCCACTGCAGCAAGCTGCTCCTTCTGACTCCTCCAACACACATGACAGCTGGCCATGGTGGCAAGACAACCACTGTCTCATCGGGGTAAGATAGGGGTTAACCTGGGTGCTGCAGGTGCTGAGAGGTTCATGAACTGAATACAGACTTTACATTCATTAACTGAGCACAGACTGTGTTTTCCCCCTCTGTCATAGGCAGTATGTGGTCTGCAGTGTAGAAAGACAGAAGGATTCACTCCCACATGAATCATGAGTCCTGAATCAGGAGTCGTGAATCAGAAACCAGTTCCCCCTTAGTTTGAGGAGATAATTTACCAGATCAAAGAACGCACCTGGTATATGCACTACATTGTTTATGGTATAAAAGGGATTGTACTGAATTCAAAACAAAAGACACACACTTTACTTTCATATTTGATCATCAGCCTGCATTGTAATGATCGGTGGATCAGAGTGAACACAGTTGGTCATTAAATGAGTCACTGACTCAGGCCCATATGGAATGAGTCACTGACTCAGAGCCATATGGAATGAGTCACTGACTCAGAGCCATATGGAATGAGTCACTGACTCAGAGCCATATGGATTGAGTCACTGACTCAGAGCCATATGGATTGAGTCACTGACTCAGAGCCATATGGAATGAGTCACTGACTCAGAGCCATATGGAATGAGTCACTGACTCAGGCCCATATGGAATGAGTCACTGACTCAGTGCCATATGGAATGAGTCACTGACTCAGAGCCATATGGAATGAGTCACGGACTCAGAGCCATATGGTGTGATTTGTTTTCAGCCAGTGCTGAAGTAAACCCTCCAAATCACAAGCGCATTGTCACACGTCTACCGAATCATGATCTCCAGGCCTTATCAGCGTGAGCTGCTATTACATTAACACATAAACCCTCACATCTAAAATGCAGCGCACACAAAGAAACGACCTCAGCCGTCGGCTGAGTCAGCTTAGGGGCGTTCAGAAGCCACCATACCTAACATCATCTTTTTCTTCGGCGGTTTAAAATGTTTCTCGATTGAGCGGACCTCGGTAATGACCACAACTCAGACGCACCAGAGGTACAAACACACGAGAGGATTTAATGGGCTGTGCGGATTGAAACTGTTAAGAATTAAACCTTGCGTCCTTTAGCGTATTTGGTGTTGGGATCTTTGCCCAGATCCTTTCACACCTGTTCCTGAAAGCCTCTTTCAGAAAACATAATGGCTTCATTGGGCCTTCATAGAATGCCCTGAAAAGAAAATAATTATTTTTGAGATGGTTTTTCAGGTTTCTTTCATGAATCCGCAGCTTTAGAGCAAATGGAAAGTTGTTTCTATAAACACGCCTGAGGAGCTCTCAGACTAAGAGGATGACACATGGTTATTAGTTTGGCCAGGTGATTGTTCCCGGCATTCTTTTGATGAAACGACACACCTGAAAGAAACCTGCAATCAATATGGGTTTCACCTTGAGAAGCCTGTTGAGTTGACATTTCTTTAATGTGAGACCGTTCAGGGAGACTACCGGGAGCGGTAAAACAAAGGCCCTGGAGGGAACGAGGCTCTGCAGAAAATCACATGCATTTTCCCACACACCGATTACAAACTGGGGTCTGGCACATCCATAACTACACACAAACAACCGTTTCTCTTGGCTTAGAAAAGTACAGGAGAGCACCACGGTCAGAGCTACAAAACTGCAGCTGACAGCGTCAGACTTCCGCTCAATTTGAAATGGAAAGCATCAACTTTTAAATTAAATGAGATCAAACCTAAGGGCTGTATAGTGTGTACATGTAATTAGAGAATGTATAATTACATTGTTTTATACTGACATGGTTTTATTTCTTTAGAAGCTTGTAGAATAAATACCAACACTA
The DNA here is from genome assembly GCA_022829145.1 of Albula goreensis. Taxonomy (NCBI): domain Eukaryota; kingdom Metazoa; phylum Chordata; class Actinopteri; order Albuliformes; family Albulidae; genus Albula; species Albula goreensis. The sequence continues at coordinate 1,683,231 of CM040763.1, read as the reverse complement.
GATTATGTTTATATAACACTTGTCACAATCTGAGAGAGCAGCCATATTTACCCCCTGAAGAGATCCGCATCAGACAGACACAGTGGGTGGTGATGTAGGAGTTCACAGTACTAGTTGTAGAAGTAGCACCTCCATCATTTGCCCTGTGATGTCATAAACAGAACAGCTACATCAGCAGCGCCTGTGCAAATGCGCCCTGTGGCATGTGAAACCCGTTTAGGGGGACGACAGAGGATCGATGATGAAAATATTCATGCTTCCACCAACAATGTAGATTTTGGACTTGGATGTTTGTGCAAAATCATTTTCAAAAGAAAGGGGGCTGTGGCCATTTTACATCATCACAGAGACTTTAAATGGCTTAATACACCAGCCATTTTCATACCCAAAATTTTCTGTAATTTGACATTTATATGCCCAAACAAAATACGTTTTTAAGAACACATGAAACACGATGCCGCTTTTGCCTGAGCAGGTGTGTTTTTACCACCTGTGTTTCTGACAGCCAGATTCAGCAGTAATGGTACTGCTGCAGTGTTCACTAAAACATGCATAAAAACACGCCGCTCGTTTACCCTGATCCGAACTGCTGATAGCATGCTGATAGCATGGCCTTCACATGTGAGTAATGTGCGCATTTTTATTTTATGAGAGCATTAATATAAGACTGTCTGTTTTTCTTTTTCAAAAAATCATTTTATGCTGTATGGTACATTCAAAGAAAACATTTAACTCTCTTCTTGGTTCATAAATGTTTTTTTTTCCAGTAAGGGTTTTTGTCCAATAACATAAATGTCTTCATTCAGTTTCTTTTACTTCTGTTTTTTTAAAAATATTGAAGGTTCTACAAGAAATTATTATGTATTATTTTACTTCTTAAAAGGAAATGCTTAAAATATATGATGAGTAAGCTACTTATAAACTATTTAGAATTCAAATTTCTGTTCATAATAATTTCTTTGTTGTACCAAAGGATGATTTACTCAAATTTTGATCATTACTGTCAAGAAACTTCCTCGAAAGGTCTTTGCATGGTACTCTTTTTTTAAAACAATTTTGATTAACAATGAAAACTTCTTCGAAACACATTAGTCATTTTAATACCAAGTCTTAATGCACCCGAGATCCCTATATCGATATACATATTTACTTATGCTTATGAAAGCCTATTCACGCATCACTTCACAAACCAATTAACCATGAGCCCGATTTGTCAGTGTTAAGTGACAGGCCCTGGCATAATTAGGCAGCGGCTCAGACGCCTGTGCTGTTGTTTGCTGGATGGGCCAGGCAGGCCTGAGGCCTTTCATTAGACACAGACCCTCACAGTGAAGCAGCGATGCCTGTCAAATCAGCCGGAAAAAACCCTCCCTCCCTATTTTTCCCTCCGTCCCTGGCCAAAGTAGTTCATCCATCATGACCCGTCTCCCTGGGCCCTGCCCCCGCCCACACACACACACACACACACACACACACACTCACTCACACACTCACACACTCACACATAAACACACACACACACACACACACTCACACACACACACACACGCACACGCACGCACGCACAGGCACACACACTCACACACACACACGTATGCATGTGCACACGCACACACACTCACACACACTCATCTCACGTTAATGACCTGCAGAAAAAATGCCATCATTACGACCTGCACAAATAAATCAACATCTTTTTTTTTGCTGTCATCCCTCTAAAAGAGGCAATTGTATAAATAACAGCCATTAAAACAAAGGCTTAAACGCCCGTCATTTCAGGCCGGGGGTTTGTGTTGTCGAAGAACTTAATTACAGGGTCTGCTCTGAGATCATATTTTAAAACATGAAAATGAGGAAGAAGCTGAAGGCTTGTGTCTCTGTATCCATTTAAATTTAGTTTTACAGGGTTTTTCCCCATTGTCCTATAAAAGTCACACATGTTCAGATTTTTTTACACAACTGGAAGTACAAAACCTGATGAGGCATTGGAGGAACAAAAATCTGAAGGTAAATCAGACAGACGGAATCAGTGACCAAGCGTAATTAACAGCAGCGTAATGAACAGCAGCGTAATGAACAGCAGCGTAATGAAAATCAGCGTAATGAAAATCAGCGTAATGAAAATCAGTGTAATGAACAGCAGCGTAATGAAAATCAGCGTAATGAACAGCAGCGTAATGAAAATCAGCGTAATGAACAGCAGCATAATGAACATCAGCGTAATGAAAATCAGCGTAATGAAAATCAGTGTAATGAACAGCAGCGTAATGAACAGCAGCGTAATGAAAATCAGCGTAATGAACAGCAGCGTAATGAACATCAGCGTAATGAAAATCAGCGTAATGAAAATCAGTGTAATGAACAGCAGCGTAATGAAAATCAGCGTAATGAAAATCAGCGTAATGAACAGCAGCGTAATGAAAATCAGCGTAATGAACAGCAGCGAAATGAACAGCGGCATAATGAACAGCAGCATAATGAACAGCAGTTGGCAGATGCCCGGTTTCATGTTCCTAATATTACCATAGTTATAAGAAACACAATTATACTTACACAGCTCCTTTGAGACTGATTAAGCCGAGAAGAAGGTTTAAAGACAGGCAGATGCATAAACATTATGGGGGAAGCCTATAGTCTAGTGGCTAAGGTACATGACTGGGACCCCTGAGGTTGCAGTTCAAGCCCCAGCCCAGCTATAGCAAGAACACCACTGCTGTTGGGCCCTGAGCAAGGCCCTTAACCCCACATTGCTCCCTGGGGGATTGGCCCTTGGTTAGCCTAATCAACTGTAAGTCGCTTTGGATAAAAGCATCAGCTAAATGACTGTAATGTAATGTATTAAAACACCTAAAACCAAATACTGGTAAGAATTCTCTTTCCCCAAGAGGATAACCTCTGCATTGATCAGTATCATAATAATAATAATATTATTATTATGGTTATTATAATCATCATTTCTATGCCCCATCACCACTTACTCCAGGTTGCTAAGCAACCTGAAGACCGCCTCTCTCTGGATAGTCAGCGCAGTTTATCTTTGCCAGATGTGAGGTCCTGACATTTTTAAACAGCTTTATTTGACAAGGTGGGTCAGCTGAGAGCTCAGAGGTGCAGTGATGACCTGAGAAGCCAAGAAAGTGTCAGGATACCAAAGGACTGAGCAACCAATATACACCAAAATGGAGACCTGCTGTTCATCTCTTTTTTCCATTTAGCCTTTATTTATCCCAGCAGGTCAAGTGGGAATTCGGTTATCATTTGCAGCAGTGACCTGGGAACTCAACTTAGGGAGATAAAGGAATCATGTAGCCAATCAGATGTAAGGATATGGGCTGGTTGCCAGGGTTAACACCTCTACTCTTACCACAGAGTGATTAATGACCAAAGCGAATCAGGGCTTCAGTTTACTGTCTCTGTGTTTAAGACATTGTATTCTGTTTGAGCCAGATGAAATACTGCCCCCTATTGGCCCACCAAATTCAGGTGACAACTCAGATCGCTCTCGCTCTCTCTCTCTCTCTCTCTCTCTCTACCTCTCTCTCTACGTCTTCCTCCCCTCTCAGCCGTTCTTCGTCTCTGTCTCGCAGTCGTTCTCCGTTTCTGTCTCCGTTCTCCGTTTCTGTCTCGCAGTTGTTCTCCGTTTCTGTCTCGCAGTCGGTCTCCGTTTCTGTCTCGCAGTCGTTCTCCGTGTTGTCTAGCAGCGGTCTCCCTGAGGTCGGTTCAGCTCTGTTGGCTTTATTGCTGTAGCGGGAGAACAATGACAGCCACTCAACTCATCTAAAAAAAGGTTCTTTGCTCATAATCATTAGAGATTTTTTGAATACTAATCTGAACCTTAAGCAGTTGTGAAGACCTCCATTCTTCCAAGTATGAGGACTTTCGAAGAACTTCATCTGAGTTTGAGACTGGATTGGTGCTGCTGTCCCCTGGAGCAGGAGAAGTGAAATCATTTGAATGTGTGTCAGATCAAGTTCTTCTGTTAGCTGTGTGATGGAAACCTCTCACATCTTAAACAAGTCAACAAAACATGCCAAGAACTCTTCATCATCGAGAAATCATGTGGGAGGCCAGACGATGCCCATAAACAAAAGATAATCTGCAACCCAATCAGAAGAGCTTACGCAAATCAAAATTAGAACAAAATCAAACAAACTGCCGGTCAGATCCATTTTATTCGGATAACAGGACATCCCTGTGTGATGAGAAACAGACGGAGGTCATTTGGGGATATGCTCATCAGATCACGGCTTCATCCTCCGACTCGCAGGGAAAGTCTGAGAAGATGCATTTACTGTCCTGAGGGAGAGCGCAGTCACAATCACCATGGACTGGGACAAACCCACAAACTTTCCACACACCCCCTCCCACCCCCAAATCATTTTCTTTTTTTTTAAACAATATTTTCCTACGCAAATTATTTCTTTGCATTACTTTTTGAACTGAATGACTCAATATCAAACGTTATTGATCTAGCAGGTCCTCTGGAGAAATAACATTTCAGAGCAGTTCGTAAAAACACCACGTTCAGCAGAATAGGTGACGAAAGTAAAAGACAGACGTATATTTCCAAGTACTGGAATCCGAAGATCAATAGAACAAAATGTCTCTCTGCATTACAAAAGAAAACTCTAAAGAGATGAGGACATTATGAGGGGCAGTGATCTGCCATTTAAAATGTTTCTCAGGGCCATGGTGTGAACAGGTGAGTGCAGAAGAGGAAAGAAGTAGAGTAGAGCAGTGAATTTAGGGGTGAGTCCTGGCAGAGCGTATGAGGATGAATTAAAGGCCCACCCCAAAAAAATACCTGGTCTCTTCCTGACGTTAATTAGTCGTTTAATTATTTAACACCCCCCCCCCCATGTGACGTCACTAATTACCTTCCCTACCTCTGCCAATTAGAATCAGCTGGTTTGGTGAGTAGGTTGAGCAAAATGAGGTAAAACCTTGACTTACTCAAAGCAGTTTTCTGCCATTGTTAGCTGTGCAGGGTTAGTAAAAGTACAAGGTGTCTCTGCTGGTGACTCCATTTTGGATACCGTAAAAAGTGTACTTGTCGACAGCATCTTTAATAACCTTGTGTATTACATCACAATCTTCTCAGAAAAACTAATTTCTGTGACAGTATGAATTTTTTGGCAGTCAAAGTCAATTTTCAGACTTCATTCTAAAATGATTTCCCCAGAATATTAGAGCGTGTTCTTGCACAAATGACACATGCACCTGCTGTTCATAAAGTTACTGAGCAAAAAGAGGGGTGTTACGCTCGCATAAACGGTTCCGTAAACTCCTACGTCACTGCTCTCTGCTTCCGCTTTGAGTTTATCTTTGAATAAAAGCAGGAGGCTAGATTTGGCCTGAAAAAAACATTCCACACTGGGGGACAATGGAAAAGAATAGGGATAAAAAAAAAAACAGGAAAAATGAATGAAATGGCTGGGCATTGCAGGGGGGCATTAAAAAAAAAAGGAGAATGATTGATTGCGCTGAGAGAGACAGCGCCCCATTTTTCCAAACAAGAGTCGGTTTCAAAAGGGCAGGGTACAGAAAGAAAACTCAGGATGGGAGAGACGACCCCCCGCACCGAGTCTCCAGCTGAGCGTGGAGCTGAAGCTGGGCTCTGAAGCAGGGAGATGCTGCCACACAGGGCTCCGTTCCCCTGTAAAACACATTTCAAACACACAAATGAGCGAGGGAGACAAACCGTGGGTGGATGGCTTTGTCTTACAGTAATATGCAATCAAACAAAGTAAACCTTTTTTTTTTTTCTTTCGGTGGAAAAAGTTTAGCTTTGAACAAAAAACCTACTGGTGCCTTTAACACAAGCTGGGCTGAACAAACCCCCTCCCACCCCCAGCTACCCAACATGCCTTTGATCAAGATGTTATGATACTGTAAATGATACCATATCATTACAAAGTCAGAAGAGCATATATGTTACGGCTGTGAAGCAAGAAAAGCATAAAAATGTTCAAGAAAACAAAAACACATGGGTGCATATTTCTTCCACTTCTGTGCATTTACAGGGTGCTGGACAGAGAGAATAGCTGACTTTGCCCATCAGTTGCAGAAAAAAAGATCTAAGTTTTATTTCTATTCATTTGCTGGGCAGACATTCTCATTTCAACAGACTTACATTTTTACAGACTACCGATTTATACAGCTTAGTATTTACTGAAGCAAAGTATCTTCCTTAACGTTATAATTGAAGTTAACGAGCTGGATTCAACCCTGCAACCTCTCAGTTACAGACACAGGCTCCAGATATATTTCATACTAATGAAGTATCACTGGTATTATTGACCCTGCCGTGTATCAGCTGCTTTCACAGTTTGTGGAAGTGGGGCTCAGCACAAATGCAAGGCTAAAAATTATAATTAGAATTTTGAAGCATTAATTTCCAGGATTGCGGTGTTAAAAGGGTAATATTCTGCAGCCATCACCATGAATTTAAAAAAAATGGGAGTTTTGGAGAAGAGCTCAACCAGGTAGATCTTCAGGACCAATCCAGTCTACTCAGAGCCAATCTCCTTGATGGTGACTTGACCATAAAAAAAACCAGACGGACCCCAGCTGATTCAGTGTGACCTTCCTCTTATTCACCAGCTCCAGCTCCTTAAGCAAGGTGTGTGTGTGTGTGTGTGTGTGTAAGTGTGTGTGTGTGTGTGTGTGTGTGTGTGTGTGTGTGTGTGTGTGTGTGTGTGTGTGTGTGTGTGTGTGTGTGTGTGTATTGGGTTGCAGAAAATCTAAATCTGGCCATCTGACCTGTTGAAAGTTTGCCTTGTATTGTTTCACAGTGCTTGGATAGAATGATCTCTGGTTGAGACAATCTGGTGAAAAGGTAACATAATGAGAGGTATATTTGATTTTCAAAGCTTGTGATTAACGCAGCATTCTTTCAGCTCAGCAAACATAACAAAAGCTGGAACCTGTCCTTGGGCATCGAGCATAAAAAGCACAGACTGTCATAAGCCCTTCTGGAGCCAGCTGCACTCGATGCACACAAACACAGTAACGTTACACAGTAACACACAGTAAAGTAATGCTTCGTAAATATTTATCCTCTTCCTTAAACCTGCTAACTTGTCAGATTGGGATTGATTTCAGGCTGCAAGCAGCTCTCGTTCTTTAAACCGGCCTGTGACAGCGGGACAAGGCCACACCCTTCAAACCCCACCGATTAAAAGCAAAACACAGTGGGCGGAGGAGTCGCATTCACAGACCCCGCTGGGGTGAAGCAATCTGTCCCGAAAATCCAGAAAAACAAACACTCAGGTCTCGCCTGTAACACCAATCTTTCCCTTGTTTTTAGTGCCTGGAAACAGTCACGATGAGGTGAACTCGCACCCCACCTGTGGATGAACAGAACGAGCTGGAGACCCAAACATACGAAAACCATGTTCAGAAAATCGCAGGGGCGTTAAGGCCGGGTTTAGAGACTGTGTGCTGATGGTTATCCGTCTGCTTTCACACAGCGCTTAACACGGGAGGAAGGAGAAACGTCATGCGACTACAGCAACCTGCCTTTTCTATGTCAGCCCTATAACCTTCACTGCTGTTCCATGTTCATGAGGGTGTTGTATAACATCTGAAAGGAAAAAGACACAAAGATGTACGCATCTCTGACACTGTTGACTTTTCCTATGGTGATATTTTCCTTAAGAGCGAAGAGAACCAGTCTTTGCTCATACTGTATAGTTTGTGGATCAATATTTGCAGGATTTATATATTCAGCAAAATGGCTCTCAGGATATGAATCTGTACAAAGTGCCCTTGATAGATGTTTGGTGAATTCAGTGATAACCATATATATATATATATATATAATATATATATTTTTTTTTTTTTTAAGTGTGTACACATTGGTTGCCGAATGTGACATAACATGCAGTTTTTCCACATTTAAGCAAAAATGTCACATTTTCCTACATTAATATAAAACATTCTATTCTATAGTTGCATTTTGAAGACAGAAAAATATACAATGAATGATTTATCGTTCAGCAGTTTACTGCATAAAGACATTCAGGAAATGTGTAAAATAGTAGCACAAATTTGTATTAACTTTACTCACAGGAACTGCCACAGAAAAAAACAAAATGTTTGTGCATTAGTTTTTCTGTCCACTCTTGTAGAGCAGGGAGATTTGCAAGGTGCTAGCAAAAGGTTTGTTGATGCAAGTGAAACATTATCTGAGGTTGTTGGGTCCAAAATCATCCTTGTGTACAAACACTAAACAATGTGTTCATTCACAATGCACAACAAACCAAGAAACACCCAGGTAGGCCAAAAATTGGTAATGAGTTTATACATTGTTAACAAAATCTCAAAATCACCCCTGCAAACAAAAGCAAAACTAATACTCAAAATCCAAAAATCATTCTCTGGCATCCAAATGGCTCTTAACATAAAAAAGCCACATAATTACTCCCCAAATCCAATAAATCCCACAGAATATATAACTCCAAATGAACCTTTTTCAAACCATCCAAAAACTCAAACATAAGCCCATTAAGAAGTAATAAGCAGCAGTGCATTAGGGAAAAACACACATTGTTTTGTTCACCCAACCAGTCTCACTGGGTTTCGACTGAAGTCCTCCTCTGTACAAAAACATCCACCTGGTGGTCATCCATCCATTGGTTTGGTTTTAGCAAAGACAGCCACCCTCCTTTGCTCTTTCTCTCCACAGAGTAAATCTCATATTTTAATGAATGTAGTAACCTATACATTACAGAGTTTCCAAACAAACCATTGCCTGCCATTTTTCACTTCTCGACACCCATTTCATACCACTTTATGTCACTTCCTGCACGCCATCTTGAAAAAGTGTATAAGGGCTAATGCGCACATTTATGGTATCACTGTACGGCAAAAAAAATAGACAACACAAACATTTCCCCGGCAAGATTTATACCATAAATGTTTGCATATACCACATGATAAGAACAATCACAACATCTCCTGCCTCCTTTAGCACTAAACTCGTGGCTGTGGCACATTTGATTCTCGCACACCAGAGATGAGGTCCTCCTCGTTCCGAGCATCTTGCCCTCCTCAACCTGTCAGACTTTGGGAAAGTTATGCAATAAAAAAACAGGTCTCTGCCTCACATACTTCTCTTTTTTTTGAATAGGTAAATAAAAAGAATTAAGTGTTAAGTGTTACTACCGTCCCAGGTCTCCCCTCATGAATGTCCTTAAAAAAGCTGATAACTATGTACTAAATATGAGAAATTGGTCTCCTGTTGCCAGTGTGTGGTAAGTCCAGTAAAGCGGTTTTTAAACGTTTCTTTTTTCTTGTGTCTTAAACCTCATCTCAACATGAGTATGTATTACCGCATTAAAGTTACACAACGTCACAACGATCCGCATGGCCCCGGAGGCTCAGAAACGTCTTTTGTACGAGGCTTTCGCACAGCCCCTTCATCGAGGAATTTCGTTTTCTGGACACGTTATCCTCTCGGCCCCTCCGAGTCCGATAAATCTGTCACAACTCAATCTATTTGAGAATATGAGCTTCCCACAGAATAGTCCAAATATTCCAGTGAAATTTGACTCAACTGTAAGCTCCGCAAACGCTCCCCTGCGGTCTGAAATGCCCGATCGCACGATTATGTTTTGAATACCGCCAGCGCAAGTGCAGCTCTTGACCTCCGCAGTAAGGACATGTGGAAACCTGCAGTCAACGCTTCTCAGGTTTAGAAGAGGATAAAAAGGATTACACTGTTCCCACATACCGCCTTAATCAGTGAAATTGTGTCACACACTGCTGGACAATCACTCTTTAACTAGCCAGCAAACCCGTGGAGACATTCATAGTTATGGTGAAATAATGCCGCAATCAGAACACACAGCTGCACCCTTTCTGTTATGGATGCCGTGTGTTAGAAAACGATCAAATCTTTCGTCCTCACTTAACAGGAGAGAGAATGGAGTGACGGTATTTTGTGAGAGTTGTTCCCTCCTGATTTATCTTAATCTGCTTACCTGTTTTCAGCCTGAACATCTGAAATAAAGGCCCCATCAGTTTCAATTGAACATGCTGCTGACGGCGTGAATGCTGGCGAGGGCTGAACACCGATAGGAGAAAGGATGTTTCTACTGAAAGACTCTTTGTCCATCCTCTCTTTCAAACTAAAACACCCTCATCTTCTCCTAACTATATAAGTACTTTGCTATTATGCCACGAGTCCTCTTTTTTTGCATTGCCTCTGCCTTCTCTGTGAATACACTTTTTTTGCCTTAATTTTCAGCCATCTACCCTGATGGAATTTTTGCTCTTTTTCACTTTGCCTTTATTTTATTCATGGTTTGGAGTATAAATAAAGCTGAGAGATAAGACAGGCTGGCAGTGGTAGGATCAGAGTCAGACATCAGAGAGTGAAGCACAGATCAGTTTTATCTCAAAAGCTTAACCTTTATCATACAGTATGGTCAAAATTTATCAGTTTCTTGTTTCCCCCATCTCGGAAATGCCCGTCAACTTTGTTGAAAATAGCCAAACATAGCAACCCTCTCCTGCCAACTCAGGAGGTGGCCATGAGTCATGTGACTCCGCCGAGTCATGTGACAACAAGCCCTCGCTTCTCTCACTGCTGTCACTCCAGAATCATCGCCCATTACATACCGCCGATGTCATTGCAGGATGGCAAAGTCAACATACATTTCATTTCTGCAACCGCGGGCACCCGGCCTGACCACAAACGGGTGCTAGAGAGCAGCTGCATCGTTTTAACCCTATCCCTTTTTTCTGTGGGTGAAGCTGGCTCGGCTGTTGCCTGGCTACTGTGGACATTGCCGGCCATCACTCGTAAAGCTACCACTGAGACTTGAACCTCCTCTGCGCAGTTTCAATACAGAGATCATATTTGGGTCAGATTTGAACAGTGGGGAGATGAGGGGGGGGTGGTTGAGTTTAACTGACGCACTTTACACTTCTGCTCTACTCTGCTGGATTCACAGCCTCCATTCTGTACCAATGGATGGAGCTCATTCATAACTACACACCCAGCATTTTTCAAAGTTGTCACAAATACTTTTCCTTTTAATGGATACAAAAAAGCACTGAATGATGAGCTTGCCAGGCTAAGTAAGAAAAGGGTTGTTCTGTAAAAACTCCATCTTCACTTAACTCCTTTTGTCTCGTGTTTTTTTTTTAATTTAGGAAACTTCCTCCCTTACTCTGAAATAGAGAGAGGTCCCATGAGAGCTGCAGATCTGAGTCACCCTTCCTGCGTCAAATCTCGCGTTTGCGTCTCGACTGCCGTGATTATCGCTGGCCTGCCTGGTTTATCGGGCACTGGAGAACAGCAGGGAACACAAAGCTCTCTTTGGTGAAGCTCACCGGCGCAGACCTCCGTCCGTTTGGCTAACCTCTCGGTTATTCACTGTTCCAGCGTTTATGTGTCGTCTGTTCTGAGAGCTCTAACAGTGTCATGTCAGGAACATTATGATGCAAGAATTTCCTCAACAACAATTTTTATATTTGGGGTGGGGGGGGGGCTTCTTGTATTTAGTCCCTGCTCTAGCGTGTGGAGCGCAGCTGAAATGCTTCACTTTGACTGAATTTATTCATTACATTAATTATTAGTTTATTTATAATGTCACGTCTGATGTACTGTGCATGTATCCCCAGCCAAAGATTATTTCCAACACTGGTGGCTTGGTCTACAGAGATGGTCCATGCAGCCAATAAAATTAACACATTGCTACAGTGCAGCTGAGAAAGTAAAAGAAAACTGGCTTTTTTTTTTTTAACTAACATTATGATCTCTGTTTGGCCTTCCCATCATGCCTCAGAACAGAGAAGTGCTCACGTGTTCTCTACCTGAGTTTCATCACTTTGCAGCCATCTCTAAAATGGTATTCATTTCCTCATTGTACCACATTAGGCTACAGTTTAGAAGAGATAATGCTTTGGCAACCTAAATAGATTCAGACCAACAGACCTGAAAGAACTGCAATATTCATCTGACATAAATATTTATGATACATATTTGGAGGAAAATGTAAAGGACTGACACGCCTAAATTACACAGAGTAGCAGGGCCATTCCACTTTCACTCCACAGCACAAACGAGCCTCACACTAACGAAAAGCTGAGCTGCAGTCATTAAATGAGTCAAATCAAGCAAAACCTTTAATCTGGGTTTAAGGATCTCTTGTTTCTGAGTCCGCACAATTCTGATCACAAACTTCATTCATGCTGTGCACTTAATTCCCTTTCCTTTCTCTTCCACTGAGGTTTGGTTTTTGGTGAGGTCTGTGACAAAATGGCTGCCATGCATCACCCACCTGGGTACCCCACATTAATGGTATTTGAGGGGAGTTTCCCTCCTCCACGTTACACAAAATAGCATTGTCTTCTGTGAGAAAAGAGCAGTACAATTGGAAGTACAGTGTGGTACACAGGTAAGTTTACACAGGTAAGTTTACTATAATGGTTAGGGAAAGGTTAGGCAGTGTATTACAATGACTATGAAAGCAGGCTTGTAACTAACTGAAGAGGTTGCAGGTTTGATTCCCAGGTAGGGCACAGCAGGCATTCCTTTGTGCAGTGCACCTTATGTCTCCACCCATCTGTGTGAATGACTATGGTTTGGGAGTTGTAAACTGTGTTTGTCAATCTGGATGTGAGCATCTGCAAAAATGCAGTGTAACCTGTTTTCATATTGGAAACATTTCTGACTTTGCTCACACCCCATAGTGTACGGCAGGTTACAAAGAAAGTGAACATGTGTGGGACTTTCACCTAAACGAAGGGGAACATTCAGAAAAGCAATGGCTGAAATGTGTGTTTTGTGATGCTGGACTGTGAAAACTCTGAGTGAAATCTCCATTCTTTTAGGCAGGCAATCAATAGCAATTATTTTCAAACCAATTGTATCCCTGTGCCATTTATGGTGCAGCAGGTAATGCAGTGTGACATTTTATCGCACAGAAAACAGCTCAGCCCTCAGTTTCAAGCCTACTGATTAAAGAATGTTAACTGCCTATTTTCTGAACCGTTCCAGTGAGACTAATCAGGAGAATTTTGAGAAATGAAAGTGTTCATAAATAAGAAACCCCAAAGACTGTCATTTGTACAAAAAAAAAAAAAAAAAAATCAAACTCAATACTGGATGTATTGTGAGTCTTAGCTGCCAAAATATGTGACAGTAAATTCTGCACATGAGCCTGCTAGTATTACCATAGCTGAACAACTCTAATTCTTTCAGTCATTTTTTATGTTACTTTAGCACATTTTGTAAGAAGTATTAGGGGCTTTGTGAGGCTCATTGAGCTCACAGCCCTTGATTGTGGTGCAGTTGTGGGTCTTATTGTTGGGAGTTTGCGTCCCAGGCACGCCATTAACGCCTATAAGCAGAGAGCCATACCAGTGAGGCAACAGCTGGCTCAGCATTGCCAGGGCAAAATAGAGAGTAAAGCCATCACTCTCTAGCACCCCCCTATGGCCACCATGGATACTGCAGGTTTGTAAACAGAACATATGCTGCCTTTGTGCTCCTCCAATGGCATTGGACAGGCCTGATAACATAGCCCAATTTAGGGGGGAAAAGAACCTTGTGCCTCTCATTTTAGAGTTTTTGTTTTCTTTTTTAAATAATGACATAATGCTTTGTATAATCTCATAAAGACACGGATGTTGTTGCCATTACTGTTGGGCCCCTTGAGCAAGGCCCTTAACCCCACATTGCTCCCAGGGGGGATTGGCCCTTGGCCCTTGGTTAGCCTAATCAACTGTAAGTCACTTTGGATAAAAGTGTCAGCTAAATAACCATAATGTATATGTTGCATTTCGATAGATGTCTATGTAATTTAATTTTTAAGTCATTTTTTGCAGTTTATGACAGAGCCACTCTTCTTTTCCCGCCTGTCAATCCCATAAATATTTTCTCTGTGATCCGGCCACAGAGGAACCCGAAAGATATTTTGGGATTTCCATCATTGCCAGATATATCTCTGCATTACAAAGCAAAAAACAACAACTTACAAAGACGTGACTGGATCACAGCCCCCGTAGTGCAGTGGAAACCTCAGAGACTCTGATGAAACTGCATGCTGGGTAATATGCAAATTAACATGCAAATTTCCAATGACTGATTGAGATTAATATTCATCAGCCACTGTTCAGCGCTCTGTACAGCTACTGTTCTGACAGAGCAAGATACAACCAGAGCTGCATTCTCTTTCCCTCAATGACACTTTGTCAGTAACCCTGAGAGTGTGGTACAAATAACTGGTGCAAACTTGTTTGTTACAAGCTTAAGGACTGAAAATCCTTTTCCTGACAACAATACACATTTCATTCTTCTTCTTTGACAGGCAACCAATAAACAAGCAACAAGATAACACCCAAGGAAAAAACACAGGTAAAGAAAAAAGAACAAACAAGCAGTTAATAACCTGTAGTATATATGATACCTGTCCAGTGTTCACACAACAGTGTGTACATAAACAGATGAATAGGAATGCGCATACATGTATAGGCACTGGGGTTACAATCCATTTTCATTCATATCACTTACAGTAACATCATATATATATAATCACATAAATGATAAGGTACATCCATGTATATATACAGTGGTAACACACTATGAATATATTTGGAATGTCAGCATCATCACCAAAGCTATGAAGTGAAGTGGATCTCTGATGTGTGCAGCCTACAGGTGCCGAAAACAGAATTTACTGTTGATGCAGGAATGACAATGTCTCAATTGACATGCGCATATTCACATCATTTGCATAATTACAAGTTCTTTTTTGAAGACTTTCAAAAGGAAGGCACTTTCAAATTTTGTTTTTTTTTTTCTCTTTCCAAATCTCACCCACAGATTAGTGCCTCTTTGTATATGAAAAATGCATAAATTCAGGAGAAATTATTTTTAGTGTCACTTCGGGTATGTGAACCTGCTTCTGCTTTTCTGAAAAGTTTATTGTTAATTAAGGAGAGACTGACACAGAATAAATACATTCAGAGTAGGTATTGTGTTCCCTGACAGCTGCAGATTCCACTGTAAAAGCTGGCTTCCATTCACATCTCTCTTCAGCTTTGATTTACATTCAAGAGCAAATGTTGTGTTTTTTTTTTGACACACATTAAAGTTTTTATTTTGAAGTTCAAGTTAAACTTTATACAAAACTCAGCATTCACAAACCTTTCCCTCTGCTAATCTGTATAAACTTAGGCATTGGTTCCAAGTCATCTCCATGCCCATCGCACTGACACAAGCAATCATTTAGCGATTCTGTTCGTTAACAAGTGCTTTGCATTTAATCCTTCTGTAATCTCAGCTTTATCTGCTCTTAAGCAGGAAAGCTGGGAGATACGGAGAAGCCTGCAGTACCTAATGAGATGAAAGCCCCAATCCCCTGATCTGCACTTACTGTCCTTTTCCCCAGCAGCCCACACCAGAGGTGGCTAACTGTGCTTCTGGGGAACACGGGGTCTGCTGGTTTTTGTTTTAATCAGCAACCAATTCAGAATGTAGGAACCAGGTGAGAAGACTGTAGTCAAGTGCTGTACCTGATCATTGTAAATCTGGGAAATGGATAAAAATGGATAAAAGCGTCTGCTAAATGTTTAAATGTAAACGTAATATAAACTATCAGTTAAGTTCTGAGTAAAAACGAAAACCAACAGACCCAGCTGCACCTCAGGTTAGAGCTGGGGACCCCAGCAGACCCTGTGTCTCTCCATCACCAGACTTTCATGGCTATGTGTCAAACAGGTCTTATTCAAAACACCATGTGATTAAACTTTGCCTATAGAACTGTTAGATTAAAGTGGGATTTCTCATTTCCTGACAAGTTCTCTCTTTGCTGACTCTAGTTCTTTTTTTAACAATATAGATGATGTCGATCTTTGTGTAGCAAGCAGAATTCTGTGTAAACATTTTGGAATATGCATAGATTCCAGAGGCTGAAAAACACTGCAGAATCATGGGAAAAATATCTGCTGATGTCCTATCTTTGATTGTTTTTTTCTGCTAGAACAATCGACAGCCACGGTGCGTAAACATGTACGCACGTTTCGGTGATCAGCAGCGTCTCCTGGTTATGAAACATAATCTTAGACCGGGATTCAATCAACATTCATCCTTATATTTGGCTTAGAAGTCAATGCATCAAAGTGTTCACTTTTACCGTCACTCACACACTTTCGATGAGTTCAGTAATCATGAAAATTCAATCGCTTGTAGATTCTGATCTTTATAGACACAAAAACATGAAATTCATTGAATCACAAGTGAAATTTAAGGAGAAATGCTGAATGAATTCCAGCTTTAACACACGAAATCAGAGGAGGGCGCACTCCATGCTGGAGGACAGGCTGGGTCTGCAGGGTTTTGTCTCCATGGCGCATGCTGAGCACATTAATTTCATACGCCAATACAGATTCACACATGGGAAGGCATTTGGGTTTGCCATTTCGGTTACAATTTTCAGGTTTGGAATAATGTGAAATCTCCCCCACACAAGAGAGTGGATGTCCACTTCATCTAACATACTCCCCCTCCCGTTGATCCCAAAAGGGTGGGGGTGGGGGGGGGGGGGGCTGAGGGGGTCCTGCGTAATGGGATTAAAGTTTCACCCTGCTCACCTTCCTGTACTTAAAATGATTATTAAGTCACTGATTCAAGTAGGGAAGACGGTGGTCTCTAATGGAGGGGCTGTTGACAAAATGTTTAATGTGATTCCGCACGCTTTGCCGGGCGGGGAGACGCGGTGGTTACCATGGCGATCCTCGGCAGTTAAGGATTCGCCGTTGCATGGGCGGAGGGTGAGTGACAGGGGCACCGCCCTTCTGCCTTGGCCCCGCAGAAAGAGTTAATTACAGCATGGTTTCATTCTCCCGCCTTTCTGTGAACCCCTGCGGTGAAGCACCACCAGTCAGACCCCACGCTTTTACAGGCCGGCTCTACAGGTTAGGAGCTGTTTTGCTTTTATTAGTGGAAAAAAAAAATAGTTGTCTGTATGATTGACAGATATGGAAAAACCCAGATAAAACATTAATGTCAGTGTAACTGCCTGGACTGCAGTTAGCATTAGCCCAACCCGTATTCTAACTTACCTCTGAGTGCATATTTACCATATCTTTACCCCCAAAGGTTTTCCCCTTTTTCTCCCACCTGAACAAGGTGACTTCCAGCGGGTGACCCTATCCTGCGAACTTCATTTCTTAATTTTCCAATCCAGCTGTCAACTAATTTAGCTTCTTTCCTCACACCAGGCACACCACCAATTACACTCTGCCTGGACTAATTTATTAATTTATGCAGTTCGTTGATCACTAAAATGAACTCGTCAAACTGTTTGTGAAAAGCACAAACACATGCCTGGCTTTTATTTCAGGTGAAGTACAAATGCTGATCCAGTCCAGCCTATGACTGCTCCAAAGAAAGTTTTTTGTTCTTAATTATTTTGTTGTGTAAATTAGTTTTAACACTAGGGCATGAGGTTCTGCACAACCTCTCCTGACCGCAAAATCTTTTTAGCCAAGAATGCAGGCAAGCTGAGATACTGACTGTGATATTTTCCATCAAATTGGTTTTTTTTTTGTGGAGAAAGTTTTAACTTTTAGGGATTTAACATTAGATTCCCCAGAGTCTGGAGTGCTTCGTCATGAAAGATCACGGAAGTAAAAATAACGGCAGGGAAAAGCCCTTAAATAACCGCCATGCACATCATAATAAATGGCAAAAAGAAAAAAAAGGGGTGAAAATACAACTGGCAAAAACTGGTGGAAATTATCTTACTTATAGGAGTAATTCAGACCTAATTATACGATTAACCTGTCAAACGATCCGCCAGAAAGAGACTGGAATGCAGTCTCGTGCACTCTTGGGGAAAGCAAAGGTTGTTTCTATACCCAGTGCAGTGCCGGATTGCTGTGTTTACACCCAATCGTAGCCTGAATTTCTGCACTACCATGGCGTATTATGTTTCTGAAATTAATCCGTGCCATAAATGACTGTTTATATGGAGTGCTGCCAAGCTTCCAAAAGAATCACAAAGCAAAAACAACAATACTGCTACAGCGAAAATAGATATTTTGCATTCTTGGTTTGTCAAAAATAGAAGACAAAACATGTTTGGGATTACAGCTTTGTGCTCATTTAGCACACGGCCATGTTGAGGTTATGGCTGGTGGGTCAATGCTCTTTCAATCCCCTCAAATTTTATCAGGTATGAGCTCTGGCTGGGGTCCCCAGCCTGGTGCTGCAGAGACACAGGGTCTGCTGGGGTCCCCAGCCCTGGTGCTGGAGAGACACAGGGTCTGCTGGGGTCCCCAGCCCTGGTGCTGCAGAGACACAGGGCCTGCTGGGGTCCCCAGCCCTGGTGCTGGAGAGACACAGGGCCTGCTGGGGTCCCCAGCCCTGGTGCTGGAGAGACACAGGGTCTGCTGGGGTCCCCAGCCCTGGTGCTGGAGAGACACAGGGTCTGCTGGGGTCCCCAGCCCTGGTGCTGGAGAGACACAGGGTCTGCTGGGGTCCCCAGCCCTGGTGCTGGAGAGACACAGGGTCTGCTGGGGTCCCCAGCCCTGGTGCTGGAGAGACACAGGGTCTGCTGGGGTCCCCAGCCCTGGTGCTGCAGAGACACAGGGTCTGCTGGGGTCCCCAGCCCTGGTGCTGCAGAGACACAGGGTCTGCTGGGGTCCCCAGCCCTGGTGCTGGAGAGACACAGGGTCTGCTGGGGTCCCCAGCCCTGGTGCTGAGAGACACAGGGTCTGCTGGGGTCCCCAGCCCTGGTGCTGGAGAGACACAGGGTCTGCTGGGGTCCCCAGCCCTGGTGCTGAGAGACACAGGGTCTGCTGGGGTCCCCAGCCCTGGTGCTGCAGAGACACAGGGTCTGCTGGGGTCCCCAGCCCTGGTGCTGGAGAGACACAGGGTCTGCTGGGGTCCCCAGCCCTGGTGCTGCAGAGACACAGGGTCTGCTGGGGTCCCCAGCCCTGGTGCTGAGAGACACAGGGTCTGCTGGGGCCCCCAGCCCTGGTGCTGCAGAGACACAGGGTCTGCTGGGGTCCCCAGCCCTGGTGCTGAGAGACACAGGGTCTGCTGGGGTCCGCAGCCCGGGGGCTGCAGAGACACAGGGTCTGCTGGGGTCCCCAGCCCTGGTGCTGCAGAGACACAGGGTCTGCTGGGGTCCCCAGCCCTGGTGCTGGAGAGACACAGGGTCTGCTGGGGTCCCCAGCCCTGGTGCTGCAGAGACACAGGGTCTGCTGGGGTCCCCAGCCCTGGTGCTGGAGAGACACAGGGTCTGCTGGGGTCCCCAGCCCTGGTGCTGAGAGACACAGGGTCTGCTGGGGTCCCCAGCCCTGGTGCTGCAGAGACACAGGGTCTGCTGGGGTCCCCAGCCTGGTGCTGCAGACACAGGGTCTGCTGGGGTCCCCAGCCCTGGTGCTGCAGAGACACAGGGTCTGCTGGGGTCCCCAGCCCTGGTGCTGCAGAGACACAGGGTCTGCTGGGGTCCCCAGCCCTGGTGCTGCAGAGACACAGGGTCTGCTGGGGTCCCCAGCCCTGGTGCTGAGAGACACACAGGGTCTGCTGGGGTCCCCAGCCCTGGTGCTGCAGAGACACAGGGTCTGCTGGGGTCCCCAGCCCTGGTGCTGCAGAGACACAGGGTCTGCTGGGGTCC
The DNA here is from genome assembly GCA_022829145.1 of Albula goreensis. NCBI lineage: Eukaryota > Metazoa > Chordata > Actinopteri > Albuliformes > Albulidae > Albula > Albula goreensis. Next base: position 1,663,588 of record CM040763.1, on the reverse strand, counting down.
CCAGCCCTGGTGCTGCAGAGACACAGGGTCTGCTGGGGTCCCCAGCCCTGGTGCTGAGAGACACAGGGTCTGCTGGGGTCCCCAGCCCTGGTGCTGCAGAGACACAGGGTCTGCTGGGGTCCCTAGCCCTGGTGCTGCAGAGACACAGGGTCTGCTGGGGTCCCCAGCCCTGGTGCTGCAGAGACACAGGGTCTGCTGGGGTCCCCAGCCCTGGTGCTGCAGAGACACAGGGTCTGCTGGGGTCCCCAGCCCTGGTGCTGCAGAGACACAGGGTCTGCTGGGTCCCTAGCCCTGGTGCTGCAGAGACACAGGTCTGCTGGGGTCCCCAGCCCTGGTGCTGCAGAGACACAGGGTCTGCTGGGGTCCCCAGCCCTGGTGCTGAGAGACACAGGGTCTCGGGGTCCCCAGCCCTGGTGCTGCAGAGACACAGGGTCTGCTGGGGGTCCCTAGCCCTGGTGCTGCAGAGCCACAGGGTCTGCTGGGGTCCCCAGCCCTGGTGCTGCAGAGACACAGGGTCTGCTGGGGTCCCCAGCCCTGGTGCTGCAGAGACACAGGGTCTGCTGGGGTCCCCAGCCCTGGTGCTGCAGAGACACAGGGTCTGCTGGGTCCCTAGCCTCTGCTGGGGTCCCCAGCCCTGGTGCTGCAGAGACACAGGGTCTGCTGGGGTCCCCAGCCCTGGTGCTGCAGAGACACAGGGTCTGCTGGGGTCCCCAGCCCTGGTGCTGCAGAGACACAGGGTCTGCTGGGGTCCCCAGCCCTGGTGCTGGAGAGACACAGGGTCTGCTGGGGTCCCCAGCCCTGGTGCTGCAGAGACACAGGGTCTGCTGGGGTCCCCAGCCCTGGTGCTGGAGAGACACAGGGTCTGCTGGGGTCCCCAGCCCTGGTGCTGCAGAGACACAGGGTCTGCTGGGGTCCCCAGCCCTGGTGCTGCAGAGACACAGGGTCTGCTGGGGTCCCCAGCCCTGGTGCTGCAGAGACACAGGGTCTGCTGGGGTCCCCAGCCCTGGTGCTGCAGAGACACAGGGTCTGCTGGGGTCCCCAGCCCTGGTGCTGCAGAGACACAGGGTCTGCTGGGGTCCCCAGCCCTGGTGCTGCAGAGACACAGGGTCTGCTGGGGTCCCCAGCCCTGGTGCTGCAGAGACACAGGGTCTGCTGGGGTCCCCAGCCCTGGTGCTGCAGAGACACAGGGTCTGCTGGGGTCCCCAGCCCTGGTGCTGGAGAGACACAGGGTCTGCTGGGGTCCCCAGCCCTGGTGCTGGAGAGACACAGGGTCTGCTGGGGTCCCCAGCCCTGGTGCTGGAGAGACACAGGGTCTGCTGGGGTCCCCAGCCCTGGTGCTGCAGAGACACAGGGCCTGCTGGGGTCCCCAGCCCTGGTGCTGCAGAGACACAGGGTCTGCTGGGGTCCCCAGCCCTGGTGCTGCAGAGACACAGGGTCTGCTGGGGTCCCCAGCCCTGGTGCTGCAGAGACACAGGGTCTGCTGGGGTCCCCAGCCCTGGTGCTGCAGAGACACAGGGTCTGCTGGGGTCCCCAGCCCTGGTGCTGCAGAGACACAGGGTCTGCTGGGGTCCCCAGCCCTGGTGCTGGAGAGACACAGGGTCTGCTGGGGTCCCCAGCCCTGGTGCTGCAGAGACACAGGGTCTGCTGGGGTCCCCAGCCCTGGTGCTGCAGAGACACAGGGTCTGCTGGGGTCCCCAGCCCTGGTGCTGCAGAGACACAGGGTCTGCTGGGGTCCCCAGCCCTGGTGCTGCAGAGACACAGGGTCTGCTGGGGTCCCCAGCCCTGGTGCTGCAGAGACACAGGGTCTGCTGGGGTCCCCAGCCCTGGTGCTGCAGAGACACAGGGTCTGCTGGGGTCCCCAGCCCTGGTGCTGGAGAGACACAGGGTCTGCTGGGGTCCCCAGCCCTGGTGCTGGAGAGACACAGGGTCTGCTGGGGTCCCCAGCCCTGGTGCTGGAGAGACACAGGGTCTGCTGGGGTCCCCAGCCCTGGTGCTGGAGAGACACAGGGTCTGCTGGGGTCCCCAGCCCTGGTGCTGGAGAGACACAGGGTCTGCTGGGGTCCCCAGCCCTGGTGCTGGAGAGACACAGGGTCTGCTGGGGTCCCCAGCCCTGGTGCTGGAGAGACACAGGGTCTGCTGGGGTCCCCAGCCCTGGTGCTGGAGAGACACAGGGTCTGCTGGGGTCCCCAGCCCTGGTGCTGCAGAGACACAGGGTCTGCTGGGGTCCCCAGCCCTGGTGCTGGAGAGACACAGGGTCTGCTGGGGTCCCCAGCCCTGGTGCTGGAGAGACACAGGGTCTGCTGGGGTCCCCAGCCCTGGTGCTGGAGAGACACAGGGTCTGCTGGGGTCCCCAGCCCTGGTGCTGGAGAGACACAGGGTCTGCTGGGGTCCCCAGCCCTGGTGCTGGAGAGACACAGGGTCTGCTGGGGTCCCCAGCCCTGGTGCTGGAGAGACACAGGGTCTGCTGGGGTCCCCAGCCCTGGTGCTGCAGAGACACAGGGTCTGCTGGGGTCCCCAGCCCTGGTGCTGCAGAGACACAGGGTCTGCTGGGGTCCCCAGCCCTGGTGCTGGAGAGACACAGGGTCTGCTGGGGTCCCCAGCCCTGGTGCTGGAGAGACACAGGGTCTGCTGGGGTCCCCAGCCCTGGTGCTGCAGAGACACAGGGTCTGCTGTGAACCCAACCCCAACCCCAACCATGATCCCTAACCCTGACCCCAACCATGATCCCTAACCCTGACCCCAACCCCAACCATGATCCCCAACCCTAACCCCAACCCCAACCACGATCCCCAAACCTGACCCTAACCCCAACCACGATCCCCAACCCTAACCCCAACCCCAACCATCATCCCTAACCCTAATCCCAACCATGATCCCTAACACTGGAGCATCCATTGTTAATCTTCCATTCTACAACACCACATTGCTGTTATTGAGGAACACTAGCCATGAGTACTCTTTTGTTTGTCAGCAGGATGAGGTTTCAAATAATCACAAAATAAGCTTCAGTGCAGTACAGGGGGCTGGGCTTGTAGCTCAGAGGTTCGAGGTTCAGTTCCCAGGTAGGGAACTTCTGTTGCACATCTGTTGATATTTACAATTCAGAAAATATTTGTCAGGAGGTGGCCTGACGGCGTCGCTGCTTGGGTGAGTTTTTCTCATTGGTGATTTGGGGCACGCGTGCGGTATGTGGATCGGGGTGGGTTGTCTCCTTGCTTTGCCTGATTGGTGATCTGGCCGCAGCTGTCTCTTGTTCTCTCCGCGCAGGGAGTCAGGATAAGAGAGCCGGGACGAGGCAGCTCGCGTCTGGGCAGCCTGGATGGAACCTGCAGTGTGCTGGGTTTTAGACGGGGTTATTTTTTTCCTTTACTCGGAAGTTTTCGTTTTCTTGATTGTTGATTTTTGAATTTTGAATTTTTTTTTTTTGTCATGTTTCGTTGTTTTTTTGGTTTCCTCGTTTACTTTCGGTTTTGTTTATTTTCCTTTTTAAGAAATCCCACGGGGGATTTCTTTTTTAGGGTGTGTGTGCGGAGAGGCAGGGACTGCACGCCTGGAACCGTGTCGGGGCGGCCGACGGAGGGAAGGGACGGAGGAAACCCCAAGATTCAGCGCTAGAAGAGGGAGAAGGCGACGGCGGTTTAAGCCAAGCAATCTCCGGGCTGGGCAGGAGGCGAGCGGGTGCATGCCACCCCGTGGTAGAGGGGACGAAACGAGAAGCGAAAAGCGTGTGTGTGTCCTGGCTCTGCCCAGTCCACAGAGGGGTGACTTGGTGTTTTGCTCTCTCCTCTCTAGCCTTTCCCTGGGTCCCAGGCCCAGCGAGCCAGAAGACTCCGGGAGTCCACCAGGCAAGTGGCCGCGGTTCCTCTGGAGGCTGGAGGAGTGGCAGCCCCCTGGCCTGGGTTTTTGGTTTTGTTTTTATTTTGGGCTGGAGGAGGCCTGCTTGGTATGACCTAGTCGCGCCCCACCCTTAGCTCTTGTTTGTATGAATGTGTGTGGAGCGTGTGACCTCCCTCCCAGTGTAAAGTACTCCTCCCAAAGGGCTAAGAGGCTGGCCGGTGCCGTGGGCAGGCCCGGAGAGGGTCCAAATCTTGACATCAGGAGTGAGAGTTTGGCAAGCAGTTATCGCAGGCTGATTGGCGGTGGTGGTGGGGAAGTCCCTCCCGGAGTTCCCATCATGACACCGGGCCCAGCCAGTAGGCCAGTGGAGAGATGGGGGAGTTGGAAAGGGGTGGGAGGTCAAAGTAGACGGTTGCCTGAGCATGAGTTTTGCTGTTTTTTTAAAAACTAACTTAATAAAGTCTCTGCTTACCTGGGACTCCCTGTGTTTTGGTTGTTCGTGTGGGTGGGTCGCAGTACCTGTGTGGGAGGGGTCATCAGGAGGCAGTGTAACTGACACCCTTCATTTTTGGCGAGTCTGGCAGGGACCCACCCTTTCCAGCTCACCGGACACCATGGAGGGGCAGGGGGCTGGGCGTGGGTTGCCATTGGGTGGGGCAGGAGTATCTGTGCCCTGGTTCATGTGCGCCCAACCCAAGTTCTCTGGTGAGGAGGGCTCACCAAGTTTGGGGAATGGCGATCAGATGCAGGCTATGCCCGGCATATACCCACTGAAGTCCAGCAGGTGGACTTCATGGTAGCCTCTAGAAGGGAAAGGCCCGGGCGGAGGTGCTGAAGTTCCGGCTGAGCGGCTGGGAACACTGTGGTCTGGTGTATCTTTGAGGAGCCATTTGGTCGTCCGGCCCCTGGCTATGGCCCGCTCCGCTTTTTCCAATGCCACCAGAGCTGGAGGAGGCGCTGGAGGTGTACCCTTGCGGCTGAGGGAGCTGCATGGGGGGTGGCGGGCCCGGGAGCCAGGGATGGAGAGGGATGACGAGATCCCTGGGACTGCCCTCCTGGGCCTGCAGGGGGCCCTGTGGAGACAGGAGCTCCAGCGGTTGGTGAGGCGCCACCCGGCCAGCACCTTCGGAGGTGTGCCGGGAGGCCCGGGAACTGGAGCTGGAGCAGCGAGGGGATGAAGGGGCCGCTTGCTTTGTTTCTCGCTCTGATCCAGTGAGGGCGCCTGTGGTTCCAGCGCTGGCAATGGACGGGAGCGGTGGAAGGAGGAGGTGAGCGGGAGCTGTGGCGGAGCTCCAGGGCCAGATGGCGACCCTGGGGAAGACCCTGATTAATGATTCAGCAGCAGTTGGCGCGGGCCCCATCCCCCAGACGGTGGCGCCTGCAGGGCAGGGCCGGGCTGGGACTGGTCCCGGGCGGAGGTCGGGTCGGGGTTCCAGTGGGATGCTGCAGGTCAGCCTGTCTGCGCGGAGTGTGGGCAGGCTGGCCATATGCAGCGGGACTGCCCCCGGCGGCCGCCGTTAAGTCTCCCAACCCGGTCCGCAGTAGGGCGTGCGGGCGGGGTGCAACAGCAGGGAGGTGAGGAAGCCCACCTCGGGAAGACATCCTGGGGCATGCCCTGAGGTGGTGGTGGAAGCAGGGGGTAAAAGTGCCATGCACCCTGACACGGGCTCACAGGTTACCCTGTTTAGCGAGGGTTTTTCGGCAATGGTATGGAGATCTGCCAGTGCGGGACACCTCCAACCTCCAGTGGCTGACCCGGCAGCCAACGGTTGGATATTCCATTGTGGGGTATATTGTGATGGATTTTGTGGTCGGGGGTGTAAAGGTGCCGGGAAAAGGGCGATCATTGTCCGAGACCGGTGTCTGGGGTCAGACACTGCGGTCTTGGGCATGAATGTGATCGCCCACTGCTGGGAGGAGGTGGTTAGGGTGTACAGCCTGGCTCACTGACTTTCTCTGTCTCCCACCAGGTCGAGCGCGCCGGGCGTGGGAACGAGCCTTCGCGGTTGTCAGCTGGTCCGGCTCCAGACGGCCACTCCCTTGGAGGGGGTGGTCCACTGACTCCGGAAGGCGGATGCGGAGGTCCCGGCGTGCTCAGAGGTCCTCCAATGGCTCCTGTGGAAGGTTGGGAAAAGGTGGATGGGGAGGTTTGTCTATTGGAGGGGGTGGGGATGGAGGAGAGTGGCAGGTGGGCCGGGCTGTGGTTTGTGTGCGGGGAAAGGTCCCCTCTCCGCTTGATTAACGTGCACCCCTACCCTCTCCTGCCCGGCGGCGGCCCTGGCCACGGTGTCCCGCATTCTCCTCGCAGATACAGGGTGGGCGTGACCTGGTGCTGCGGACTCCCCCGCCTGGGGGAGTGTAGAGGTGGGAGGTGCACTGCGCAGGCACCCTTAGGGTGGGAGTCCTCTGTCTCCCTCCAGAGCTGGAGGGCCTCACCCCAGAACAACAGGGCTCGGGGCTCAGGACCTGCTGGAGCGGTGGGCGGGGGGTGTTCTCATGGGCGCATGAGGAGGACTTTGGCCGCACCGAGGTAATTTACCATCAGATACCCACTGTAATGCTCCTCTCTGTCGGAACGATATCGCCTCTTTCCCCAGGTCTGTACCCGGAGCTGCGGTCCTTGGGCAGGGGATGCTGGAGGCGGTGGATCACGGAGAGCTCGAGTCCCTGGGCCGCGCCGGTGGTCCTGGTCCGGGAAGAAGGATGGTGCCTGGCGGTTCTGCGTGACTACCGCCGCCCTCAACGCGGTCACCCACAAGGATGCCTACCCGCTCCCCGGATTGAGGAATCACCACGGGGATGAAGTGTGCTGAGTGGTTCTCGACCTTAGATCTGGCAGGTGCAGAGCGGGTATTGGCAGGTGGCGTGGACCCTGGCTGGACCGTGAGAAGACCGCCTTGCCACACCCCTTGGGCTCTTCCAGTTTGAGCGGATGCCTTTGGCTTATGCAATGCTCCAGCCACCTTCCAGCTGGGCTGATGCAGAGGTGTCTGGGGGACCTGGTAAATGATTCCATTTTAATTTATTTGGATGATATCGTGGTTTTTCCCCAGACTTCTCCAGCCATCTGCATCACCTGAGGCGGTGTTTGAGCGGCTGAGCCAGTACGGGCTGAAGGCTCCAGCCCCAGAAGTGCCGACTCTTCCGCAAGGAAGTGCGGTACCTGGGGCATGTGGTGAGTTCCGCGGGGTGGCTACGGACCCGGACAAGACGGCTGCGGTCCGGGACTGGCCGGCGCCTGAGACGGTGCGGCAGGTGAGGGCCTTTCGGGTTTGCCGGCTACTATCGACGGTTCATCCCTCGCTTCTCTAAGATCGCTGCTCCCCTGCACCGGTTGCTGGAGGGGACCGCGCGTCCGGGTAAGAGCACGCGGCGGGTGGAGTGGGGCACCGAGTGTCAGTGCGCCTTGAGGGGCTGAAGGCGGCCCTGCTTCTCTGCGCCCGTGCTCGCGTATGCAGACTTTTTTCCCTTCCTTTCCGTCTTTACACAGATGCGAGTGCATGGAAGGGCTGGGGCCGCCCTGTCCCAGGTGCAGGGCGGAAAGGAGAGGGGATTGCGTACGGCAGTCGGAGCCTGCACCCCGCTGAGAGGAACGACCAGAACTACAGCGCCTTCAAGCTGGAGCTGCTGGCCCTGAAATGGGCCGTGACAGAGAAGTTTAAGGATTACCTCTGGGGAATAAGTCACGGCCTACACTGACCACAACCCTGGTACATCTGTCCACGGCGCGGCTTGGGGCGACGGAGCAGCGGTGGGTGGGTCATGGCCAGCTTTGACCTGAACTGGTGACTGCCAGGGGCCCGCAACGCCTAATGCTGATGCGCTGTCCCGGCTGCCCGAGGCCCAGGGTTGTGGAGGTGGGTCAGGTGTCCAGCGGCCCAGCAGTGGAGGATGCCTGGGACTGGTCGGCTCTGCAGCGGGAGGATGACCATCTGCGGGCCCTGGCCGGGTGTGCGGCGGGGGGAGCCTCGGCGGGAGGAGAGGAGGCTGGCCCCACCGGAGGAGGGTAGGTGGTGGAGGGGAGGGAAGGGTTGAGGGGGTGTCCTGTACCGCCGGGTGTTAGATCCTGAGGATGTCCTGGGCCGCCATGCAGGTCCTGGTGCCCCGGAGGGTGGCGGGGGCGTCTGGCAGCGGTACCATCAGGCCTTGGGCCATCTGGGTGCCAATAAGGTGGAGGCTGTCCTGCGTCGGCGGTTCTACTGGCCTGGGCTGGGAACCACATCCGGCGGTGGACCGCCGAGTGCGGGCAGTGTGTGGTGGCCAAGGCCGGGCCGAGGTACGGGCCCCCTTGTCCCTCCTCCACCTCCTATCCTTGGAGGTGGTGGCCATGGACCATCTGGCGCTGGGGTGTCCCGGTGATGTGTATCCGTACCTGCTGGTCCTCACTGACTTGTTTTCTAGGTAATGGCTGGGCAGTGCCTGGTGCGGGACCAGTCGGCCGGGACGGCGGTGAGGGCCTTGTGGGGATCGGTGGTGCAGCACTGGGGGTGCCCTCAGCGGCTCCTCTCCACCGAGGGGCAGCCTTTGAGTCCCTCCCTGGTAGCTGCTTCTGTGAGCTCTATGGGTGCACTAAGATCCGCACTACTCCCTACCACCCCCCAGGGCAATGGGGCCTGCGAACGGTTTAATCAGACTCTGCTGTCTCTCTTAGGGTCTCTCCAGGAGGAAGAACAGGGTCGGGTGGCCGAGCGCCTGCCCGCTCTGCTCCAGGCATATAATAATGCCATGCACATCAGCACCGGCCGCCCGCACCACGCCCTGACCAGGCGGCATGCCCGGCTCCCGGTGGACCTGGCAATGAATGCAGCCCCACCCCAAGGAAGTGGAATATGGAGGGGTGGGTGCAGGCACACCATCACCTTGTCCGGGGTGTATGAAAAGGTGCTGGAGTCTGTACGACGCCCAGCAGCTGCGGGACAAGGGAGAGGTACGATCGCGGCTGAAGACCTTGCTGCTGTTGCCGGGGACCGGGTGCTGGTGCGGAACTTCAGGCGCCGGGAGCGAGGTAAGCTGGCCCCGAGATGGTCTCCTCGTCCTTTTGTCGTTGTCCGCCAGCTGCAGCCGGATCGGGCCGGGTATGTGGTCCGTCCCGAGGGAGGTCGGGAAGAGCGGACCCTACACCGGAACAACCTGCGTGCCTGCCCCTGTGGGTGATGCCTGGAGGGAGCCCCGTGGAGGAGGAAGCCGAACGGGAACCAGAGCCGGGGTCCGCGGAGGTGGGCTTGGGGCTGGAACCCGGTGTGGGTCCCTGCCCGGGTCCTGTTCAGAGCCTTTGTCAGGAGGTGAGCCTGACGTGCCGCTGCTTGGGTGAGTTTTTCTTCATTGGTGATTTGGGGCACGCGTGTGTATGTGGATCGGGGTGGGTTGTCTCCTTGCTTTGCCTGATTGGTGATCTGCCGCAGCTGTCTCTTGTTCTCTCCGCGCAGGGAGTCAGGATAAGAGAGCGGGGACGAGGCAGCCGCGCTCGGGCAGCCTGGATGGAACCTGCAGTGTGCTGGGTTTTTAGACGGGGTTTTTTTTCCTTTGTTTCGGAAGTTTTCGTTTTCTTGATTGTTGATTTCGTTTTGAATTTTGAATTTTTTTTTTTTGGCGGTTTCGTTGTTTTTTTGGTTTCGTTCTTACTTTCGGTTTTGTTTATTTTCCCTTTTTAAGAAATCCCACGGGGGGATTTCTTTTTAGGGTGTGTGTGCGGAAGGAGAGGCAGGGACTGCACGCCTGGAACCGTGTCGGCGGCCGACGGAGGGAAGGGACGGAGGAAACCCCAAGATTCAGCGCTAGAAGAGGGAGAAGGCGACGGGCGGCGAAGCTGCTACCCCGGGCTGGGCAGGAGGCGAGCGGGGGTGCATGCCCCGGGTGGTGAGAGGGACGAAACGCAGAAGCGAAAGCGTGTGTGTGTCCTGGCTCTGCCCAGTCCACAGAGGGGTGACTTGGTGTTTTGCCTCTCCCTCTCTAGCCTTCCCCGTCCCAGGCCCAGCGGAGCCAGAAGATCGGGAGTCCACCAGTGTGCGGCCGCGGCGGTTCCTGGAGGCTGGAGGAGTGGCAGTCTCTGCCTGGGTTTTTTTGGTTTTGTTTTTTATTTTGGGGCGCGGAGGAGGCCCGGCTTCTGGTGGCGCGGACCGAGTCGCGCCCCACCCTTAGTTTTGTTTGTATGAATGTGTGTGAGCGTGTGGACCTCCCTCCCAGTGTGCGTTACTCCCCCCTGTGTTGGCCAAGAGGGGGCTGGCCGGTGCCGTGTGGGCAGGCCCGGGAGAGGGTCCAAATCTTGACACTGTGGAGTGAGTTTGGCACCGGGTTATTGTGTGTAGTGGGTTGGATTGCGGTGTAGGTGTGGGAAGTCCCTCCCGGAGTTCTCCCACGTGACACCGGGCCAGCCAGTAGGGGCTAGCGGAGAGAGGGGGAGTTGGGAAGGGGGTGGGGAGGTCAAAGTAGACGGCTGCCTGAGCATGAGTTTGCTGTTTTTAAAAACTAACTTAATAAAGTCTCTGCTACCTGACTCCCTGTGTTTTGGTTGTTCGTGTGGGTGGGTCCCAGTACCTGTGTGGGAGGGTAATCAGGAGGTGCTCGTGTAACTCCTGACACCCTTCATTTTTGGCGTAGTTCGGCAGGACCCACCCTTTCCAGCTCACGGACACCATGGAGGGGCAGGGGGCTGGGCGTGGGTTGCCATTGGGCGGGGCAGGAGTATGACTGTGCCCTGGTTCATGTGCGCTCCGTGGGTCCCCAAGTTCTCTGGTGAGGAGGGCTCTACCAAGTTTGGGGAATGGCGGATCAGATGCAGGCTATGCTCCGTGCACAGGTCTCACTGAAGTCCAGCAGGTGGACTTCATGGTGGGGCTTTAGAAGGGCGTGCCCGGCGGGAGGTGCTGCTGGTTCCGGCTGAGCGGCGGAACACGGTGGCCCTGGTGTGGGCCCTTTTGGAGGAGCTATTTGGTCGTCCGGCCCCCCTGGCTGTGGCCCGCTCCCTTTTCCAATGCCACCAGAGCTCGGAGGAGGCGCTTGAGGTGTACCTCTTGCGGCTGAGGAGCTGCATGCGAGGTGGCGGGCCCGGGAGCCAGGGGATGAGAGGGTGGATGACGAGATCCTTCGGGATCAGTTCCTCCTGGGCCTGCAGGGGGCCCTGTGAGACAGGAGCTCCAGCGGCTGGTGAGGCGCCACCCGGCTAGCACCTTCGGAGGTGTGCCGGGAGGCCCGGGAACTGGAGCTGGAGCAGCGAGGGATGAAGGGGCCGCTTGCTTTGTTTCTCGTTCTGATCCAGCGAGGGCGCCTGTGGTTCCAGCGCCGGCAATGGACGTGGAGCGGTGGAAGGAGGAGGTGCGAGCGGAGCTGCGGCGGGAGCTCCAGGACCAGATGGCGACCCTGGGGAAGACCCTGATTAATGAGATTCAGCAGCAGTTGGCGCGGGCCCCATCCCCCAGACGGTGGCGCTGCAGGGCGGGGCCAGGCTGGGACCGGTCCCGGGCGGAGGTCGGGTCGGTTCCAGTGGGATGCTGCAGGTCAGCCTGTCTGCGCGGAGTGTGGGCAGGCTGGCCATATGCAGCGGGACTGCCCGGGCGGCCGCCGTTAAACTCCCAACCCCGTCCGCAGTAGGGCGTGCGGGCGGGGTGCAACAGCAGGGAGGTGAGGGAAGCCCACCTCGGGAAGACATCCTGGGGGTATGCCCTGAGGTGGTGGTGGAAGCAGGGGGGGTAAAAGTGCCATGCACCCTGGACACGGGCTCACAGGTTACCCTGTTTAGCGAGGGTTTTTTCGGCAATGGTGGAGATCTGCCAGTGTGGGACACCTCCAACCTCCAGTGGCTGACCCTCCGGGCAGCCAACGGGTTGGATATTCCATTCGTGGGGTATATTGTGATGGATTTTGTGGTCGGGGGTGTAAAGGTGCCGGAAAAAGGGGCGATCATTGTCCGGGACCGGTGTCTGGGGTCAGACACTGCGGTCTTGGGCATGAATGTGATCGCCACTGCTGGGAGGAGGTGGTTAGGGGTGTACAGCCTGGCTCACTGACTTTCTCTGTCTCCCACCAGGGTCGAGCGCGCCGGGCGTGGGAACGAGCCTTCGCGGTTTGCCGCCGGGTCGGGCCCAGACGGCCACTCCCTTGGGGGGTGGTCCGACTGACTCGGAAGGCGGATGCGGAGGTCCCGGCGTGCTCAGAGGTCCTCCAGTGGCTCCTGTGGAAGGTTGGGAGAAGGTGGATGGGGAGGTTTGTCTATTGAGGGGGTGGGGGATGGAGGAGAGTGGCAGGTGGGCCGGGCTGTGGTTTGTGTGCGGGGGGGGAAGGTCCCCCTCCGCTTGGATTAACGTGCACCCCTACCCTCTCTCCTTGCCCGGCGGCGGCCCCTGGCCACGGTGTCCCGCATTCTCCCTCGCAGATACAGGGTGGGCGTGACCTGGTGCTGCGGACCCCCCGCCCGGGGGAGGTAGAGGTGGATGTGTGCACCGCGCAGGCACCCTTAGGGGTGGGGAGTCCTCTGTCTCCTCCAGAGCTGGAGGGCCTCACCCCAGAACAACAGGGCCCGGCTCGGGACCTGCTGGAGCGGTGGGGGGGTGTTCGGCGCATGAGGAGGACTTTGGCCGCACCGAGGTAATTTACCATCAGATACCCACCGGTAATGCTCCTCCCTGTCGGGAACGATATCGCCCTCTTCCCCCAGGTCTGTACCCGGAGCTGCGGTCCTTGGTGCAGGGGATGCTGGAGGGCGGGGTGATCACGGAGAGCTCGAGTCCCTGGGCCGCGCCGGTGGTCCTGGTCCGGAAGAAGGATGGTGCCTGGCGGTTCTGCGTGGACTACCGCCGCCCAACGCGGTCACCCACAAGGATGCCTACCCGCTCCCCGGATTGAGGAATCACTCACGGGATGAAGTGTGCTGAGTGGTTCTCGACCTTAGATCTGGCGAGCGGGTATTGGCAGGTGGCGGTGGACCCGCGGGACCGTGAGAAGACCGCCTTGCCACACCCCTTGGGCTCTTCCAGTTTGAGCGGATGCCTTTGGCTTATGCAATGCTCCAGCGACCTTCCAGCGGCTGATGCAGAGGTGTCTGGGGACCTGGTAAATGATTCCATTTTAATTTATTTGGATGATATCGTGGTTTTTTCCCCAGACTTCTCCAGCCATCTGCATCACCTGGAGGCGGTGTTTGAGCGGCTGAGCCAGTACGGGCTGAAGCTCCAGCCCCAGAAGTGCCGACTCTTCCGCAAGGAAGTGCGGTACCTGGGGCATGTGGTGAGTTCGCGGGGTGGCTACGGACCCGGACAAGACGGCTGCGGTCCGGGACTGGCCGGGCGCCTGAGACGGTGCGGCAGGTGAGGGCCTTTCTTGGGTTTGCCGGCTACTATCGACGGTTCATCCCGCTTTCTCTAAGATCGCGGCTCCCCTGCACCGGTTGCTGGAGGGGACGCGCGCCCGGGGTAAGAGCACGCGGCGGGTGGAGTGGGGCACCGAGTGTCAGTGCGCCTTTGAGGGGTTGAAGGCGGCCCTGCTCTCTGCGCCCGTGCTCGCGTATGCAGACTTTTCCCTTCCTTTCCGTCTTTATACAGATGCGAGTATGGAGGGGCTGGGGGCCGTCCTGTCCCAGGTGCAGGGCGGAAAGGAGAGGGTGATTGCGTACGCCAGTCGGAGCCTGCACCCCGCTGAGAGGAACGACCAGAACTACAGCGCCTTCAAGCTGGAGCTGCTGGCCCTGAAATGGGCCGTGACAGAGAAGTTTAAGGATTACCTCTGGGGCGTAAAAGTCACGGCCTACACTGACCACAATCCCCTGGTACATCTGTCCACGGCGCGGCTTGGGGCGACGGAGCAGCGGTGGGTGGGTCAGCTGGCCAGCTTTGACCTGGAAATCAAGTACCGGCCAGGGGCCCGCAACGCTAATGCTGATTCGCTGTCCCGGCTGCCCGGGGGCCCAGGGGTTGTGGAGGTGGGTCAGGTGTCCAGCGGCCCAGCAGTGGAGGATGCCTGGGACTGGTCGGCTCTGCAGCGGGAGGATGACCATCTGCGGGCCCTGGCGGAGCGTGTGCGGCGGGGGAGCCCTCGGCTGGAGGAGAGGAGGCTGGCCCCACCAGAGGAGGGTAGGTGGTGGAGGGAGGGAGCGTTTGCGGGTTGAGGGGGTGTCCTGTACCCGGGTGTTAGATCCCCCTGGAGGATGGGCCGCTGCTGCAGGTCCTGGTGCCCCGGAGGGTGGCGTGGGGCGTCTGGCAGCGGTACCATCAGGCCTTGGGCCATCTGGGTGCCAATAAGGTGGAGGCTGTCCTGCGTCGGCGGTTCTACTGGCCGGGGTTGGGGAACGACATCCGCGGTGGACCGCCGAGTGCGGGCAGTGTGTGGTGGCCAAGGCCGGGCCGGAGGTACGGGCCCCCCTTGTCCCCCTCTCCACCTCCTATCCTTTGGAGGTGGTGGCCATGGACCATCTGGCGCTGGGGCGTCCCGGTGATGTGTATCCGTACCTGCTGGTCCTCACTGACTTGTTTTCTAGGTACGGCTGGGCAGTGCCCGTGCGGGACCAGTCGGCCGGGACGGCGGTGAGGGCCTTGTGGGGATCGGTGGTGCAGCACTGGGGGTGCCCCGAGCGGCTCCTCTCCGACCGAGGGGCGGCCTTTGAGTCCTCCCTGGTAGCGTCGTTCTGTGAGCTCTATGGGTGCACTAAGATCCGCACTACCCCCTACCACCCCCAGGGCAATGGGGCCTGCGAACGGTTTAATCAGACTCTGCTGTCTCTCTTAGGGTCTCTCCAGGAGGAAGAACAAGGCCGGTGGCCGGAGCGCCTGCCCGCTCTGCTCCAGGCATATAATAATGCCATGCACAGCAGCACCGGCTTCGCCCCGCACTACGTCCTGACCGGGCGGCATGCCCGGCTCCCGGTGGACCTGGCAATGAATGTGCCCCCCACCCCAAGGAAGTGGAATATGGAGGGGTGGGTGCGGGCACACCATCGTACCTTGTCCGGGGTGTATGAAAAGGTGCTGGAGTCTGTACGACGCCAGCAGCTGCGGGACAAGGAGAGGTACGATCGGCGGCTGAAGACCTTGCCGTTGTTGCCGGGGACCGGGTGCTGGTGCGGAACTTCAGGCGCCGGGAGCGAGGTAAGCTGGCCCCGAGGTGGTCTCTCTCGTCCTTTTGTCGTTGTCCGCCAGCTGCAGCCGGATCGGCCGGTGTATGTGGTCCGTCCCGAGGGAGGTCGGGAAGAGCGGACCCTACACCGGAACAACCTGCGTGCCTGCCCGTGGGTGATGCCTGGAGGAGCCCCGGTGGAGGAGGAAGCCGAACGGGAACCAGAGCCGGGTCCGCGGAGGTGGGCTTGGGGCTGGAACCCGGTGTGGGTCCCTGCCCGGGGTCCTGTTCGTGAGCCTGCTGTTCCCCTAGAGGAACAGCATCAGGGGGAGGCGGCGGAGCCTCCTGTGCAGCCGGGAAGTGGTGCCCCTCCGTCGCTCTGCACGTGAGACACGAGGGCAACCCCCGCGCCGGTACATTGAAGAAGCGTAGTCGGGACGACTACGGGTAAAGCGGGGGGAGTTGTCAGGAGGTGAGCCTGACGTGCCGCTGCTTGGGTGAGTTTTTCTTCATTGGTGATTTGGGGCACGCGTGCGGTATGTGGATCGGGGTGGGTTGTCTCCCTTGCTTTGCCTGATTGGTGATCTGCCGCAGCTGTCTCTTGTTCTCTCCGCGCAGGGAGTCAGGATAAGAGAGCGGGGGACGAGGCAGCTCGCGCTCGGGCAGCCTGGATGGAACCTGCAGTGTGCTGGGTTTTTAGACGGGGTTATTTTTTTCCTTTACTCGGAAGTTTTCGTTTTCTTGATTGTTGATTTCGTTTTTGAATTTTGAATTTTTTTTTTTGCCGGCGGTTTCGTTGTTTTTTTGTTTCGTTCTTACTTTCGGTTTTGTTTATTTTCCCTTTTTAAGAAATCCCACGGGGGGATTTCTTTTTAGGGTGTGTGCGGAAGGAGAGGCAGGGACTGCACGCCTGGAACCGTGTCGGCGGCCGACGGAGGGAAGGGACGGAGGAAACCCCAAGATTCAGCGCTAGAAGAGGGAGAAGGCGACGGGCGGCGGCTGCTACCCCGGCTGGGCAGGAGGCGAGCGGGGGTGCATGCCCCGGTGGTGAGAGGGACGTAAACGCAGAAGCGAAAAGCGTGTGTGTGTCCTGGCTCTGCCCAGTCCACAGAGGGGTGACTTGGTGTTTTGCCTCTCCCTCTCTAGCCTTCCCCGTCCCAGGCCCAGCGGAGCCAGAAGATCGGGAGTCCACCAGTGTGCGGCCGCGGCGGTTCCTGGAGGCTGGAGGAGTGGCAGTCTCTGCCTGGGTTTTTTTGGTTTTGTTTTTTATTTTGGGGCGCGGAGGAGGCCCGGCTTCTGGTGGCGCGGACCGAGTCGCGCCCCACCCTTAGTTTTGTTTGTATGAATGTGTGTGAGCGTGTGGACCTCCCTCCCAGTGTGCGTTACTCCCCCCTGTGTTGGCCAAGAGGGGCTGGCCGGGTGCCGTGTGGGCAGGGCCGGGAGAGGGTCCAAATCTTGACACTGTGGAGTGAGTTTGGCACCGGGTTATTGTGTGTAGTGGGTTGGATTGCGGTGTAGGTGTGGGGAAGTCCCTCTCCCGGGAGTTCTCCCACGTGACACCGGGCCAGCCAGTAGGGGCTAGCGGAGAGAGGGGGGAGTTGGGAAGGGGTGGGGAGGTCAAAAGTAGACGGCTGCCTGAGCATGAGTTTTGCTGTTTTTAAAAAACTAACTTAATAAAGTCTCTGCTACCTGACTCCCTGTGTTTTGGTTGTTCGTGTGGGTGGGTCCCAGTACCTGTGTGGGAGGGTAATCAGGAGGTGCTCGTGTAACTCCTGACATATTCACCTTTACAAATGTGCAGTGAGCAACAGACGTTAGCTTTAAATGCTGCTCTGGATCTTTCCAGCCAAAAGCCTAAAATGTAATGGTCAAAAACCAGGAAAAAATATACAGTACATCTGTGCTGTGTGTGAGTGGAAAAATGCATACATTTTTATAATAAGTAATTCTCTCATGTAATATTTCCTACTTTGAGGTATATTTTAGTTTTAGTTGTGGTAACCTCTAACTGCAGAGCTGAACATGTGATCTCCTGTTTTTGGCCCCATCATTCCGGGTTTCCTGCTACAATGGGCTGGTTTTGATTGGCCGTTGGGCTACAATGGGCTGGTTTTGATTGGCCGTTGGGTCATTTTCATCACAAAGACCTGACAGTCCTGGAAATTTCGTTCTTTCTTTCACACACTCTGGCAGAAACGATGATGGATGATGGTGGGTTTTGAGCAGGCTGGTGGAACAACCAGACTCTGCCACGCAATGACTTCACCAGGCTCTGTGGAGCCTCGCGCGCTTCCAGAAAGTTTAAATGGAGTTCAGTCTGTCTGAAGTTCCAAGCAGCCAAAAGAAGATTAAAAAACATTTTTAAAAATATATGACCTCTCTATTCACGTTTTAACATTTTAATTTCTTTTCTTGGATGATTATTTCAGCTGTGAGATTAAAAAAAATGGAATAAATTTAAACTGCTTTGAGTGTATGCAACTACACATTTTATCATCAGATATGTAGATTGGCAGACGGCAGAGCTTGGGGGAGTTTGTAATGTGTGTGTATTAATACAGGTGTGTATTATCTACTTGGGGCAGGTTGACAGGTCAGGCCGCAATCAGCCACAGCTTCTCGCTGAAGTCTTTAAACTTTTCACCCCAATCTCTAAAGAATAAAAGCAGTCTGATTCCCAGACTCCATGTTTCCTTAACTGTGTTACACAAGGGGAACAACTTATTTGGTATAGTATGGTAAATGTCTTTGATGTTGATGATGACTTAAATTTGATTGAGTCCTTATAAGCCAATCATAGCCACTAGTGAACCAATCTAAAGGTGATCTTAACCAATCACAGTCCTTTCAAACTGGAGGTTGAGCCCGTAGACCGTAGTGTAGCAGGTGTGAGGTTGAGCCTGGAGACCGTAGCGTAGCAGGTGTGAGGTTAAGCCCGGAGACTGTAGTGTAGCAGGTGTGAGGTTGAGTCTGGAGACCATAGTGTAACAGGCGTGAGGTTGAGCCCGGAGATCATAGTGTAACAGGCATGAGGTTGAGCCTGGAGACAGTAGTGTAGCAGGCGTGAGGTTGAAATGTGAAGCCTGTGAATGTTATCTGTGTGGCACACCAGGCTATGGAAACACATGATATCCGCCGCTGCGTGAGCTCGGTCTGCTGCGCTTCAGTGCCTCAGACCGACAGATGGAGAGAGATACAGATTCAGAGCTCTAAAATTCAGCACACCATGTACAGAGCATTCAGGCCCTTGAGCAAGCCTCGAAAAACAGTAAATTATCATTTGTGGATGCTGCCCACATCCGCATAGGTATGTGTGCTGGGGTCTGAGTTTAGTGTTCGGTACATGCACATGTAAACTGGAGGCTGGCTGCACAGTTTGTGCATGTACACCGATAAGCACACACACGTGAACAAAACCTTATCGCCCTCTTACTGCTCCGTATTGCCAACGCTGCCATATAAGGCCAGGCTTTATGTAGTCTGCACTGTAGGTAGGACCTGTGTGTGTGCATAAAGGATTCCCATGTGCTCCTGCAGAGCAAACCAACAGAATTATGTAACCAGAGACGGAACACTGGAGGGTTCCAGAACCCGGCAGCCGGAACTCCACTTTAAAAGCAGAACCTCTCAAACTAAACTTACTGATTTTACTCTAGGAAGTTTTCTATTCGTGAAACGGAAGCAGAGGGTGGCCACGGAGGAGTACGCGGAACTACCTGTTAAAGGTATCGCCTCCACATTTTGGCTTGGTAACATTAAGGACAGCACAGACATAACGGCGGCAGGGCAATCATTTTAAGATGTTAAAGAGTTTGTAAACTTTCTTCATCGACTCTTTTTTTTGGACTGGGATAATTGTGCAACATCATCGCCAAACTACAGGATTCGATCTATCGTTGAGAAAAACAGCAGCATGAGTCGAGCAGGCCTTTAAAACCGTAACGGGGAGATGATGTGTCGGATACTGGAAGCAGCCAGCAGTGTTTCTGTCTGTTTTATCTCCTGCACACAGAGCCGTATCCCATAAGCCTCCAGCAGGGAACCCATATCATGAGTATGAATATAAAACACAGCATTTTCCAACCACCCTAAAATTATGATGAAATATGACGGTCACATGTGCAACAGAAATGCATTCAGGATGCTGCAGGTAGCTTTTCAGTGCTGCTTTGATTTGAAATGTTTCCAAATTCCTCTTCGCTGTATGGTAAATCGAATGTGCCGAGTCCCCTTTGTCACTGTAGACGTGCATTAATGAGAGGCTCACAGGCAGAGAACCTCACAGAGTTTGGGCGCTCTTTTGCTATGGCTGGCATGAAACGCTAAACTAGCTTGAAACAGTTTGCATCATTCTGCCATGGTCTTTCAAAGGTCTTGGCGGGTGAGCCGAAGGTGACATGTCGTAACTGTTTGGTAATCAGAGGGAAAATGTCATGTATTTAAGAACTGGCATCACACGTCACACCAGTCTGTTCCTGTGGTGAAAAAACAGCCCAATCCTCTTATCTTACTGTAACATTCTGATTGAATTGTTTTCTTTGGTCACTGAAAAACGTTTTGTTCTTGCAGACAGCTTATTACAGACAGTCGAGAGAGCTGTTTGCCCAGTCACAAACCCATCATTATGGGGAATGAGAGCAGAAATGTGTGCATTTGTTGTGTCTGTGTGACACACAAACAAAACACACATGCAGACTCACAATCACATGCTCACACATTGCTTTATGATAGCCATGACACACACACACACACACACACACACACAGGAACACACACACACACACACACACAGGAACACATGGCACGATTACTGGTGCAATTAGTAAAGCGTTAATCACTGGGTATGGTGAAGACCTGCAGTTCCCAGGTCTCCTGATGAGCACATAAACTAATCAGGGGGACACAGCTCGGCTTTCAGCACCCTCACACTCACCCTCTGAGCAGATGTGATTGTCTTTTGGTCAGTGCTGCTGATCAATAGTTATGTTTTTTGAAGGCTGCGCCTTTCATCTCCCCCCCCCGTCAATAACAATAACAAACCCTCTTTATCGTCAGGATGCTAAATCGACCCCAGGAGGCTTTTTTTCTTTGCAGAGGTAACAGCAAATTTCACCGCCTTTACCCGGCCAGAACAGAGTATGCCTGTATCTATAGAACAGAGCCCTGCAACTGGGTCAGGTTTAATCACTCTTTCACATGTGACCCAAATAAAAATGGCAAATAGCCACAAATTAGAACAGTTTTTACAACAGGTGTAAAGTAGTCACTGGCTCTCTCCTGTAGTACTATGTGTGGCCTGTAGGGTGTAAAATAGGCACTGGCTCTCTGCTTTAGTACTATGTGTGGCCTGTAGGGTGTAAAATAGTCACTGGCTCTCTCCTGCAGTACTGTGCGTGGTCTGTAGGGTGTAAAATAGTCACTGGCTCTCTCCTGCAGTACTGTGCGTGGCCTGTAGGGTGTAAAATAGTCACTGGCTCTCTCCTGTAGTACTATGTGTGGCCTGTAGGGTGTAAAATAGTCACTGGCTCTCTCCTGTAGTATTGTGTGTGACCTGTAGGGTGTAAAATGGTCACTAGCTCTCTCCTGTAGTACTGTGTGAGGGCCTTCAGACAGAACCCTCTTTGCCTACCCTAACTTAAAGTCCATCAAAAACAAAATCATTAAATTGTGCCAAATTGTTTATCACCTTTTATGTTCATAACCTTTTTATATAAAGTGTAAATGTTTTGTAAACGAGTACAAGTGCGGTATAGTGAGGCATATGGTTTTGGAATGAACAGGAGTTCTTTGAATTTAAATCAGCATTTCACATGGATTTTTTTAAAACATGTGTTATGTGTTATTATTTTCTGTCCACTCAGATGAGTGAGGTGAGGTGACACAGTGAAAGCAGCGCAGCCCTACGCCCACCGCACCAAAAGCAACCCCAAAATTTCATCTCGGGGCCTGTTACAGCGGTGATGGAACACAGTAATCGGAGCAGTGAGTGTGGGAGCGATTTAATTGGGCCAAAGTGCAATTTGGAGAGTGCCTCCAGCATTATCGTACACACGCCCCTTGCCCTCTCGACTGCGCTATTTCTGCACCACTCCTCCTGTCAGCGAAACCGCCATCACCACCATCATAGTGTGACATCACGCCTGACCTCCCCGCAAGGTTACAACGACCAAGGGGAGCCACAGAGTCCCAAAGTTACATTTAAACTTAGGGAGAAAAGTACAGTTGCATTGCTGTTGGTATCCACTCTTTGCTAAGGCATACCCTCACTCAACCTTGAGCCTGAAACTAGCATGTCCATAGTGGATTTAACACCACAAGATTTCAGGTAAGTTCAAGGACATGTGCTAGTGAACCAAGTGAACCAACAATCAGTTACCACGTTTGACTAATCATGACCTTGTGTGAGTGGGACTCCAATTTGAAGCAGTTGTTCTGAACTGGAAAATTATCCAGTGATAATTCCCTAATTAAATGCAGATGTGAGCAAACTTTTCTGAGCCAATCAAAATCCACCTCACAAATCTGAGGTAACCAATAAGAGGCTTCCCAGACATTCCATCAGAGACAGAACATCTGGAGTAGAGGGGTTCCCCTAAGGGGATGGGGTTCCCATGCGGGGATGAGGTTCCCATAAGGGGACATGAGGTTCCCATAAGGGGACGAGGTTCCCAAAAGGGGACGAGGTTCCCAAAAGGGGATGAGGTTCCCAAAAGGGGACGAGGTTCCCAAAAGGGGATGAGGTTCCCAAAAGGGGATGAGGTTCCCCTAAGGGGATGAGGTTCCCAGAAGGGGATGAGGTTCCCATGAGGGGATGAGGTTCCCATGAGGGGATGGGGTTCCCATAAGGGGATGAGGTTCCCATGAGGGGATGAGGTTCCCAAAAGGGGATGGGGTTCCCATAAGGGGATGGGGTTCCCAAAAGGGGATGAGGTTCCCCTAAGGGGACGAGGTTCCCATAAGGGGATGAGGGAGAGGAAGTAAACAAGAGTGGGCGCTGTTACGAGAGTGCTCAGTGCCAAAGTGATGGAAAACTTGTTGTGTTTAGTAGAGTTAAGAAGTTTGGGCTCATAGCACTTGGAGAGCTCACAGAAAGGGAGGAGTTAGCCTTCAAAGTGGTAACCCCAGCGGTGCTGGGGGATTTCAGAGTGCAGGAGGAAACCAGCATCAATGTGGCAACCCCCAATTGAACGCTCATTTTATTTTATGGAGACAAATGAACAGTTTCCCTCGTGTCCTGGTTTTAACAGGTTCCCATGACACCCTGTGGCTTTGCATTACTGTCTGCCATCAAAAAACAATTTAACTGACTTCAGAAAGTAGATTACTCAGCGTGTTTCACTGCACTGTTAATGGTGGTGTTTGCATAATGAAAATGTTTGTGGATTGATGGATCAAAAAATATACATGTGACCATGAAAAGCTAATTTAATATTTTGTAGATTTTGACAAAGTCACTATAATGCGAAGAGAACTTGGCTTGTAATTTGTCAGAGGTCGCAGGTTCAAGTCCTTAGCTGGGCACTGCTGACGTACCATTGAGCGATGCACCTTACCTAAAATGCCTCAGAAAACATCCAGCTGCATAAGTGGATAGTGTGTGAATTCTTAAGCTGTGTAATTTGTTCTGGATAAGAGCGTCTCCTTAATGTCTAAAATGTAAAGTACAATAGGGTTCGTATTCCCGAAAAAGGTTTTCTTCATTAAAACCTATAAATGGAGTCAGTGTAATAAAAGGAGCTGGCTGAGAGGAGGTCCATCCCTTTGTTCAGAAAGTGTTCTTCTCATTCTGGTTGATATTTGAGCCTCAGAAACATTGCGAGAGAGGGATGAAACAGATTTTAACAGCAATCAATTTAAGATCCTATCATCAACTTCAAACGAAGAATTTAAACTGCTTAGACAACTCCGTAGGGATCCTTCACAGGTCACCAAAACGTATGACGCTACATCTTTATTTCATAATTATTATTTTACTGTGTTGTTGAAAGCGGTAATTCATTTCTTTCATCTTTTACCGTCTTTGTAGTCGAAAGGACATTATCTGCATAATGTAATGAAGGCTGGGTGAAGAGTATCACAGATTCTGAGCGGTAAGCACAACCCAGCGGAGAAGCCTGCCCATCAACACATCAGGATATGCTGTAACTTACACAGCACTTAAAACACAATAAACCTTCTTCTTCCAGACGGTTTCCCATAGAATCACACCCCATACCATTACTACCATCACAAGGTACATCACAAGGCACCAGAAGCATTCTGATTGGTCTGAGCGGTAAGCACAACCCAGCGGATTGGTCGCAAGGCCCTTTAGGTGTTACGGCTCATTCCAAGGCATGGTACATCACAAGGCACCAGAAGCATTCTGATTGGTCTGAGCGGTAAGCACAACCCAGCGGATTGGTCGCAAGGCCCTTTAGGTGTTACGGCTCATTCCAAGGCATGGGAGGTCACATCCTTTCATTCATTTATGTGGATAAACTTTTTTTTCCCATCAGGCTGCTTTCCTTTCCGTCCCTATGTCTGTTCAAACACACACTGAAATGGCATCTCAGAGGCGTTACGTGAGGCATGAAATCAGTCTATTTTGACTCTAATGTAAGATTAAGGGTTCATATATTTTCCTAAATGCAGGCAGCAAAATCCTATTAATTATCAAATATCAATGAGACAGAGATGAACCGTGTAAGCTGGAGACTGGCTGAGCTTATGGTGTTGCCCTCTGTTATGTTTGGCCTGGTTACTCATTTACATTAGCTGAAAGTATTCCCCCAAAACACAGATTTTACATCTGCACAGCTTTCACTGCGATACAGACTGTCTGTTCTTTGATGGATACTTACAATGTTGCTTTTGTGCCAAAAGGAATGTTCCCACCATTGTGAGTGATAAAACAAGCATTATGAATGTTTAAATTAAACTCTTTTTGAACAGTTAAAGTAATATGAATAACTGTTGCATTCCCTCATTAAAAAACATCCAAATTTATCAAACTGCTTCACTCTTAAGTCATGGCAGTTCAGTCTTTCAGAAAGAAAATAAAAACCTGAAAGAAAAAAAATTGTGTTTGTATGCATGCTTTCTTCTGAAGTACAGGCATGTCAAATGGAGTGTTAAAATATTTTAGCACACTAAAACTATTTAGCACATTAATCATAATTTGTAAATCTATAGCTTATGGGGAATTGTCAGTAAGAATATATATACATGTAAGATGCAGAAAAGTCGTAAACTAACATTGCACACCTGTCTTAAAAGTCAAGCTCACCGCTTTCTGCCAGGGTGCCCCTGACTGGAGTTAAATTAGTGCATGGGTTCTGAAATCACATCCTGTCCTTAACCACTTGCCAATGGCATAATCAAGATTTAGAGAATTACACCATCTTTACATCCATTTTCCAGGCTGGTATGAAAGTATTTAGTTCTTTAAATCTTCATCAATGCATCAGCCGGCTTTGTTATATTTTTAATTAAGTCAGATAAACAGAGAGCGCACGGGAGCAAAGTATTGTTTTTGGATTGTGGAATTAGTGAACCTGCAAAGGCTATTTAACTGTCATTCTTAAATGCTCACAAAGGAGAGCCCACACCATTCAATAATCAAATCAATGCCTTTCATTGTACTGTGTGAAAAACCTTGTAACTGGTGTGCGTGTGAGCACACGCTTCTGCTTTTGAATGTACTTGCCTGTTTTCATTTTGTCGGTCATAAAAGACATAACACTAGGGGAAAGAATACATTGGAAACTAATGACATGTTCCTTCATAGCAAACATGACCTTTGAAAATGTTAATCATAAAGACAAGAGGATTTAAATAACTGTCCCCCTTTCCTGAGTGTTTATTACACCGATGGAACACAAACTGCGTAACGTGTAAAGACAGAGAAAGTCCCAGTGGAGGCCCTTGTGTTCTGTTCGCTTGTGTTTGCTTTGCTTGTGTCTTGGCTCTGTCTGTGGGGCGGGCAGTAGGCTCTGAGCAAAGGCATAAAAATGACATAACCCACAGTTTTATAGATCCCCACTTAAAGGACCCACACTCAGTACATTATGTAGCTGCCCCTTGTATCACACCCATAAACCAGTCAATTGAATTTCCATGTAAGGTGTGGTGGGGGGGTTGTGTGCTTTGAAGACTAAATTAACACATGAAAAGACACGCTTTTCAAATGAAACTGTCACTGCACAGAGATAATGCCAAGCCAGCCATCACCATGGTTACATTAACACAAAAGTTCAAGACATGGCAGTGATTTTCACCTTCAGATTATTATTAATTATTATTATTATTATTATTATTATTATTATTTTGTTGTTACTTTGTGAGCTGCTCTTTTGCAACAACTATATATATATATATATATATATATATATATATATATATATATATATATATATATATATATATATATATATATATAATATGGACAAAAACAGAGTTCACATCCAAAGGAGTGTCATTGTGTAATGAGTTCAGTACCATGCAGATTTTACACTGCAGCGCACTTTTCAGCCCTAACAACCCCCCACCCCCCAACCATAGCCGACATCAGTGACATTTAGCTCTCCACTAAACCAAAGCTCTGGGTGTTGGCCTGCTGTCCCAAATTTAAAGGACAATTTTACACACATTGCCCTTATTTTTAATACTTATCATGCATCAGACTCACTGATGTATGAATACAAAAGTGCACACATTTATATTATTTTTGCAGCCATAGGAAATATTCATGCTGAAACAGAAGGAACAACAAGATTCAACTGAATGCAATCAGTCTCCTGAAAAGCATATGCAATTCAAACAAAGCACAATTTATATGCAACATACAAGTTTCATTGAGTATGTAGTGTTTTGCTGGAGACACATAAAACAATTTTTAGAATGTGTCCTTTTCATTCTGAATTGGCACAGCACATGCCCATAATGAAGCTAAAATCTGTTTTGATTGAATTCCATGTGTTCTTAAAATGACATGGCGCACTTGATTGAGTTGAGTCCAGCACTGCCTGGGAAAATGAGGTAGCAGAGGACAGAGAATGATGGATCTCACTTGGTTGGGTGTAAAAGCCAGTGAAATACAGCGGCTGTGACATAACGCACAGAACATGCTACGGCCGTCCATGGCAGCACGAGAGCCCCACACTGCAGCTAACTCAACACAGACACAGAAAAATGGCACGCGTAGGCAGCTACCCACGCCTTCACTTACCAAGTCCTTCCTCGCTTTGCAGCCAAGATGTTGCTCTCTTAATTTACAGCGCAACATCTTGGCTGCAAAGAGAAGAAATAAACGGCTGAGCCCAGACTCCGCTCTGTTTATCAGACAGAGTCCAGCGTCTGGGACGAGGCTGACTGGATGCCGAGTATCACACATTGCATAACAGTTTATCACATTGTGATCAATACTTGCTGACATTTAAACACAAGCAGGAGGCGGACGATAAAGCCACTTACACCCCACGAAACTCATTAGGCCCAGCTCTGGGGCTCTAAACTTTTACAGGGACGGTAACTCCGCCTCCGAGGGCTCGTTCACACATTTTCAGCTCTTGCCATAAAACACATTTTCTTCTCCCAGCTGTAAATCTGTGGTGCCAGGCTCGCTCTGCATATAAATTGAACATTAAACTTTTTCTACATCTTTACGGGGAAGCCCGTTTTTATGCATTTACATATTTTCAGCATGCACTGGAAAAATGTTTCTGGAGGAATCCCTACTGGATTGTATGAAGGGAAAATTACTGAACAAGCAAAGAAAAGAAAAGAAAGAAAAGACTTCAAGACAAATCAGGACAGCCATGAACTGAAGGATGAGCAACAAAAAAAAAATAGTTTTGCTGAATCTAGGCGACTTCATGGCCTAGGGTGCATTGAAGATGGTAAACATTTTACTACAGCTCCCCTTATACACTCCCCTTAGACTCTGCCCTTATACACTGCCCTTATACACTACCCCTTATACACTGCCCTTATACACTGCCCTTATACACTCCCCTTATACACTACCCTAATACTCCCCTTATACACTGCCCTTATACACTGCCCTAATACACTCCCCTTATACACTCCCCTTATACACTGCCCCTTATACACTGCCCCTTATACACTCCCCCTTATACTCTGCCCTTATACACTACCCCTTATACACTGCCCTTATACACAACCCCTTATACACTGCCCTTATACACAACCCCTTATACACTCCCCTTAGACTCTGCCCTTATACACTGCCCTTATACACTGCCCTAATACACTGCCCTAATACACTCCCCTTATACACTCCCCTTATAGACTGCCCTCATAGACTGCCCTCATAGACTGCCCCTTATACACTCCCCTTATACTCTGCCCTTATACTCTGCCCTTATACACTCCCCTTATACACTGCCCTTATACACTGCCCTTATACACTACCCTTATACACTCCCCTTATACTCTGCCCTTATACACTCCCCTTATACACTGCCCTTATACACTACCCTTATACACTCCCCTTATACACTGCCTTATACACTACCCCTATACACTGCCCCTTATACACTGCCCTTATACTCTGCCTTATACACTCCCCTTATACACTGCCCTTATACACTACCCCTTATACACTACCCCTTATACACTGCCCCTTATACACTCCCCTTATACTCTGCCCTTATACACTCCCCTTATACACTGCCCTTATACACTACCCCTTATACACTGCCCCTTATACACTACCCTTATACACTACCCCTTATACACTGCCCTTATACACTACCCCTTATACACTCCCCTTATACTCTACCCTTACCTGATGTGGTTTGCCACGGTTTAATTCTTTACTCATGTATTTGAATAAAGAGCAAAAATTTGGTCACAAAAACAAAAAAAGAGTCAGCACCACGCAATCACAATCACCCATCTGCTGCCATAGAAACCATGCTCTGTAACCGGACGTTCAACACAGCACCTGTTTCGTTCCATCAAATAGATTGAAATTTAGTGTGATAAATGCTTAAATTAATTCTTTCTCAAAGTGAGGGTGAAAAAATGGACATACTGCGCTACTACCTGACGGTGTTTTTGGCACATGTCTGGAATGCCTTCATACTTCCACATAATGACTGCAGCTTGCAGCATTAATGTACATATAAATGACTTTAATAGTGACTCTAATGGGCTTCCTCCTAACTCAGCCAGTCCCTGCACTTAGAGCGTTGAGCAGGACCTTGAGATAAAATCCCCTTCAGTCTCTCCCATGACTCAATCATAAAATTACCGGCTGTTTGAGAACGCGTCCTTGAGGAATACCAAATGTGCGTTCCTCCCATTTTCGCCCAGAGATCATTACGCACCCCGTGCGGCTCCACAGAGATCGATAATCACATCGCCCAGCTACTGCTCCACCTCTCTGCAGTTTTCTCTCTTTATAATGTAGCCTGATCTGTTCTTCAGTCAGCCGCGAGTTTGATCAGCGGTATGTGGAAATGCGACGCAGACGACGGACAGCCGGGCCTCTGCGAAGCGCGAGCCAGACCTCAGAAAGGTTGCAAAATGTCAGGAGTGCAAAAGTATTGGTGCAAACAGACAAGCTGTGACTTTGGGGAGGATGGCAGACAAGCAGACAAAACACTTCTGGCTCTGTGGTGCTAAAAAAACATTAACAAAAATATGCAATTTTCCTACAGTTGTGGTGTTTTTACAAAAAGGTTTTTTTATTCCAAAAACACAATGAACTATTTTAAATCTTATCCCAGAACTGAAAATTTCAGCCAAAAATAAATATTTTATCACTTATCTGTTTTCAACATTTAGCTGATGTCTCCACCATTTCACTGTTTGTTTTGGTTTTTTCATGCAGTTTTCGGGTTTTGTGTTTGCCCCTGCTGCGACAGTCATCAACAGTCGCAGTCCTTTTTGCAGCGGAGACTTAGGCGCAGCGACAGGGAGCAGAGAGTTCAGCGAAGCACTGGAGTCTTCCATCTTATTTCCACTGGGATTCTGGCTGTAAACTCAGTGCCTCCGCTGTCCCGCCATGCTGAGCACCGCAGCGCAACTGCCTGGCAGACACACTATTCAGTGGTGAGACATTTGACTGTATGCAAGCAACAGCAAGTGCATGGACCCCAAAGAACCCCAAATTGCAACCACATTATATTCATTTAATTATTGGTTTGGGGGGTTGGGTTGTTTGTTGCTTTGAAAACAAACTTGTGCCCTCCTCCACTGCACAAACCACAGTAAACAAAGAATTGTCTCTGAACTATTGACAATAAGATGTCTGACGGGGGCCGGGCACGGCCAGACTGGGTCGTGCCGAACTGGGGGTACAGTCTGGGAGGGGGGGTGAAGCTGTTCAGGACTGGATGTGGGGGGCTTTGGGAACACGGTGGGTGGGGGGATTTGGAATGCAGAGTAATGAGTAGCTGTAAAAGGTCAGACCACCCCACTGTGAGAGGAAGGTCTCAGGGCTGGAAGGGGGGTTGCTTTCCTCTACATTTGTGCCCAAGGGTCCCACTACCACAAGACCTGGAGGTGTGGGGGCGTTTTCCATTACACTACATTTGTGACCATTTGGCAGGTGCTCTTATCCAAAGCAAATTAAATTTGTACATTCTTTACGGTCATTTACACAGCCAATGTACGGTGTCCTACTTGTGTCAAACCTCCTCCACCTGTGTCATGCGTCAGAGGCTAGTGTTTGTATCCTGATCACACAGTACCAGTTTATATCATACAGTTTATGCATTTCAGAACTGCATTTTACAACTTTATCAACAAAACATTACAAAACATAATAAAAAAAAAAAAAACATTTAAACCATGTTGGCAAGAGCTGCAATCTGAAAACACTGAAGAAAAAAAACCTTCCAGCCATTTCAAAACTTTCAGCATATAGGAGGTATGACACACAAAAATACATTTCTCATTTCTTATGTACCATGAACTGCATTTCCTCTAGAAGACAGTTTCACTTTACTATTCCGTCTGGACAAATTCCCAAATATAGAAATGTGTCTGGAGTAATGGTATGTGACATTATATGATAGAATATGGAGTAATGGTATGTGACATTAATGTTACCAATATGTCAAACATCATAAACATGATGATGAAAATATCAGGGCTTCCATGGAGCATATTTCTCTTTCTGCGCAGATAATGCACAAAAACACAGAGCTACTGCATCATCCTGAGAGTATGTCTACAGCATGCAGAAAACTGGTCACGACTGGCTGCACTGGTGTGAAAAGAGGTGAAAATATGAGAATAAAACCCTGAAAAAGCAGCTCTGAGGAGGATCCGGCACCAAAGCCAGCATTACGCGGGTGGAAACATATCTGTGACAAATTCAGCGCAAAGTGGTTGGAACGATGCCATCGGTTTAGGTGCTTTAGCGAAGGCATCCTCCGTCATTCAGCAGAAATAACAACCCTCTACTTTTCTGGCATCTGCAGAAATTATCTTCATGTTGTGAATTGTTTGAGTTGAGCGAAACAGGAAAGAAAAGCAAGTTTTTCGCTGGTAACACTTAAGCAAAAAAGGAGGAGTAGTGACGGCTGAAACAAGGTTTTGTGAGTCCCAATTAGGGTGGGGCTACACTCAGCTGTTCATTTGTCTCCACCAATCCAGAAAAACATTTCTCTCAACATGGACATACATCTAGCTCCACCCATTTTTAGTTGAATGAAACTCCACTCTCCCCTCATTGGACGACAGCTAAAGACTGAAACTCCACTCTCCTCTCATTGGATGACAGCTAAAGACTGAAACTACACTCTCCCCTCATTGGACGACAGCTAAAGACTGAAACTCCACTCTCCTCTCATTGGATGACAGCTAAAGACTGAAACTACACTCTCCCCTCATTGGACGACAGCTAAAGACTGAAACTCCACTCTCCTCTCATTGGATGACAGCTAAAGACTGAAACTACACTCTCCCCTCATTGGACGACAGCTAAAGACTGAAACTACACTCTCCCCTCATTGGACGACAGCTAAAGACTGAAACTCCACTCTCCTCTCATTGGATGACAGCTAAAGACTGACCACTTTGGAGACATTCACCCCGGCCTACTCTGTGAATTAATCAGCTCTGGAGTAGACAGCGTATATCCTGACTGATCCAGAGCAATCGGGACAAATAAAATCCTGTGCACACACCGTCCCCTCATGACGGCATCTCCCACCCCTGGGTGTGTAAATACGACAGGCATGAGATTGAATCTAATCCGAGTGCAAACTATCCGATCATAACCCGCACCAGGCCATGGCCCACGGACCCTGTGTTTGATATGCATCGGACAGCGTTGATTACAGAATGCTCTTTCTCCTTGAGCATGTCCTTGGGAATGTCTGTACTGAGGAGTGACTCGTTTTCCTGTATAAACGCTATAGGGTGAGAGTTGTATTTTCTGTGAGTCTTCCAGCCTGTCGGAGAGGTCATATCTACAGCCATTTCAGACGCACAACACATACTATAACAGCCTGCAGTTCATTAAAGAGAGGCCAGTCTTCATGACCATGGTGTAATCCAACATGTTATTGCTGTAACTTCAACAAAGGCACTCTGAAAACCTACACAATATAGCACAGGCTGTCTTCTTGGGTTCAGTTTGTACTAAAGCAAAGATAAGATTAGCAAAAACCATGGTGGCTAAATTTAATGGGCCATGATACAGTACATACTAGACTTCTGGGGCAGAGACTGGAGTATTGAACTATAACATTACTAACAGTGGTGATCAACATATATGTTTCGGGGGAAAGCAGAAAAAAAACTTTTGTGAAAAACGTCTCCCACCTCAAAACCCGAGCATGTGTTTGCATTGAGTCACTGTCTATCTGTATCTTCTCTGTGCTCACCAGAAACTGAAGCGCATTATAAGAGAGTGAATTGAAATGCTCTCCATCAATGGCCAAGCAGAATTTAAATATGTTCTCATTTCCTTTTTTTAATGAGAGAAAATGTAATATAAAGATTGTATCAAATGCTCTCGGTTTTCTCAAATTGGGCTGACTTGCGTGTCATGTGGACGTGCCCACGCGCAGAGGTGCTGGGTGATTTATTTGGGCCGTTTCGGGAAAGTAGCGGAGCCGGATCGCTGCCTGGAGATTTGCAATTTGGAACCTGCAATTTGGCTGAGTAAGAAGACTGATCAGTTAAGCGAATACCCTCAGCTTCACCCCCGAAAGCCCCTGAAGCTGAGTGACCCATGACTGGTCGAGGATTCTACGGCATGAGAAACATTCCCAAAGATGAAAAATGGGGAAAAACCGTTCTCTCATCTGTTGTCGCTCACAAATGTAATTCACAAACTTAGAACACGCGGGGGGAAAGGGGTATGAGCACACACGAGGATAGGAAAACAAATACCAAGAATTCGAATGACAGCATAATCTGAGAAAATAATGTAGGTGAGAATTATGCCAAATTGTTTGGAGTATGTTCATAACACAAAACTGTCATAATTTCTTGGTTCTGAGTTTATGTTGATGGAATTTAGCTTTATGACAGTGGAGACCTTGTGTCTTTACCGCATGTATCCTGTAGGTCACTAAACAAGAACACAGTGAACACAAATGGAAGCCCCTTCCTCTGTCAGGTGGAATCTGAATTTTAATAGCTGTATCGTCTACAGAGTATTGGTATAGTCATCGCTACTGGTTATTAAAATCAATTTAGTTCCAGAATAACAACAGAATTATGAAGGTTCGAAGAAACAAACAATTATTCATGGTATTACCGTCAGCTGACATTGCGGTTTGCTCCTGCAGCAGTTTCAAATGAAGAGGGATAATGACGTGGAAGTCCTCACAGGTGCGCGAAGCAGACACCTGAATATAACCTGGAAGCTCATTCGCCAATTCAAAGCAGTGGCCGTATAAGATTTTAACCAGCAACACCACGACCAAACAAACTGTACGGAGCGTTTAAACGAAAATTTAAAAATACACAAAAGCGACATTTTATACTTTACACAGACAGGTTATCTATTTTAATGCTATTAAGGGTTTAAGAAATTTAATAAATTATAAAATTACGCAAGATATGGTTCCAATTCCAGAGGGCAAAGGTTGTGTGTGTCTGTGCGTGCGTGCGTGCGTGTGTGTGTGTGTGTGCTAAAGTAACTAAATTAAAGTCAAATTTACAATAGTATCTCACATTTTTATTGAATGTCCATTGCATTATATATTTAATTATTAATTGTTATGAAGGTAAATCCTTTCCTCACTTATATAATGCACGCTACATCGATCCTGGGGGTGGGGGGGGGGGTTCTGAATGTTCAGCTATGCGGTACATGACTGGCTGGGCTGACGGAGACAAAGTGGGCTTGGCCGCTGCTGGCAAATCCTGCGCGGTTATTGAAATTTGAGTCGTGTTTAAAAAGCCCGCAGGCTCTCTGTGCAGCCAGTAGTCCGGAGTTCTGGTGCAGAGTTTTGCCCTTGCTTAGGAGTCGCGTGGCGAAACGGTAGCGTGCGACCGCTGGAGGAGGAGGCGAAAAGGCACGCGCAGAGAGTGGGGGGGCTTTCTGCCATGC
This sequence comes from Albula goreensis, assembly GCA_022829145.1. Taxonomy (NCBI): domain Eukaryota; kingdom Metazoa; phylum Chordata; class Actinopteri; order Albuliformes; family Albulidae; genus Albula; species Albula goreensis. Next base: position 1,630,185 of record CM040763.1, on the reverse strand, counting down.
ACTTTCCCGTCGACGTGCTCTTCTACTCCGGAGCCCAACGGAATTTTACTCATGATAATCACTCTCTGACTACTGGCCCCATGGAAGACCCGGTACTGGGGAACGCCGGCAACGGCAGCGCGGTGAGAAATGACAGCGACCCGTTCGGAAGAAACGAGGAGGTAGCTAAAATAGAGATCACGGTCCTCAGCATCACCTTTGTCGTGGCCGTTGTCGGGAACCTGAGCGTTCTGCTGGCCATGTACAACACCAAGAAAAAGACCTCGCGGATGCACCTCTTCATCAAGCATCTGAGCCTTGCTGACTTGGTGGTCGCGTTTTTCCAGGTCTTGCCTCAACTCTGTTGGAAAATCACTTTTCGCTTTTACGGACCGGATTTCCTCTGCAGAATTGTCAAGCACCTACAGGTGCTGGGCATGTTCGCCTCCACTTACATGATGGTCATGATGACTTTGGACCGTTACATCGCCATTTGCCACCCTCTGAAAACGCTCCAGCAGCCCACTCAACGGTCATACATCATGATCATAAGTACGTGGGTGTGCAGTCTCGTGCTCAGCTGTCCGCAGTACTTCATATTTTCACTGAGCGAAATCAAGAACGGCTCCGATGTCTACGACTGCTGGGGCCACTTCATCGAGCCGTGGGGCGTAAAAGCGTACATAACCTGGATAACAGTCGGTATTTTCCTCATCCCGGTAGCTATTCTGGTGATCTGCTACGGTTTCATTTGTCACAGTATTTGGAAAAACATCAAGTACAAAACCAAGAAGAGCACGTCTGAAATGGCGTCTAAGAACGGTCTGATAGGGAAACACTCGGTGAACAGTGTCACCACGATATCCAGAGCCAAGTTGAGAACTGTCAAAATGACTTTTGTGATAGTTCTGGCTTACGTCATTTGCTGGGCTCCTTTTTTCCTCGTGCAGATGTGGTCGGTTTGGGATGAAAACTTTTTATGGGATGGTATGTATCCGACTTGTAAAATCAATTTTGTTTATGTAAAAGAATGGCTTATTTGTGCTATATCGTACTGAAGCCCATTATTGCTGTGCAAATTCTACGGTGAACAGGTCAAGCAATGACTTTTCATCATTTCTGTGTTCCATTCGGTTTATATCTGCAAAATCGAAATTTAGGCTGGTGCGCAAACAGACAGGAACACATTTTTGCAAAGAAAATTTCAGCTCAAATTGACCTCATGAATTTTTCTGCGTTTGATTTCTCAAACATTAACGTAATCTGAAATACTGTGAATAATGATGAGTAAATAGCCATATTTTGGGTGTCTGTAAACCGTGCGCCAGGTCCTGCAGAGGGTATTGCAACCTCTCCAAACGGTCAGCGACTTTGCGCAGCTGTTGCGCACTTGTTTTCATGTGGTGCAGCTGAAACGATGGCATGATACAGGATTTCCTACAGGTTTACTTTCAGATGCTTGGTGGTTTTGCGCTGGAAAGCATGGTAAACAAGCGCATCCAGTGTGGCTGTGTTGCCTAATTTGCTACATTATGTCACGTTTATTTACGCAGCATATCTGTGATATGGTGATGCGCGAGTTCATGAAAATGAATAATAGTGATAAAAATGAAGAATATTGCAATGAAGTAGAAAAAGTTAAGTTACATGATATTAAAATACTACAAGAGAGCAGAAAATACGATGAAGTAAGGGTGGTGAACGCCTCCAGTCATCATACAGATTGCATGCTAAATGTTTAAGGATTACCTTTACCTGGACCAGTTGAACGATGCGGTCTGTATGTGATAAATAAATGGACAAATCGATACATTAAGAATAATTTTTATTCCTCTCTTTTCCAGATTCGGAGAACACCGCAGTCACGCTCTCGGCCCTCCTCGCCAGCCTGAACAGTTGCTGTAACCCGTGGATCTACATGATCTTCAGCGGCCACCTCCTGTATGACTTCGCCCACTGCTTCCCCTGCTGCCACAAAATACAGCAGAAATTCAGGAAGGAGGACTCGGACAGCAGCATCAGAAGAACCACGCTCTTAACAAAAATGACAAACAGGAGCCCCACGTGCAGTTCGGGCACCTGGAAAGACTTTGACAACCCGCCCAAATCCGGCACCTTCATACCGACAGAGTCCTGAGCAGTTTTCCATCCACTCTTGTGTCCACCGTCTTGTTATGTTTGGACAATTGCCAATACGTTTCCAATATTTTTCGGTTGGCCTGTCACAAAAATGTTTTCTACACTCCAGTGAAATTGCTCTGTACATACTGGGCTTATCTGTGAAAACTTGAACTGCATAACTTGCCATTTTATCGTGCTTTGTAGCAATATCTTGTATTCTGGGCTTAAACTTTTCCCTGGATGTTTCGTATCTGAATTCAGTTTTCTTTAGTGCTAAATTGTGTTTACATGACATTCTGCAACTTTAGTTTAAAAACAAATTCTAAAGAAATACCCTTGATTAAGCGCTAAAAGTGTATCGGCTGTTTTAAATTGCCAATTTAGCCAGACTTGAGTTGTACTTTGCTCTTCAAATTCAGTAACATTTGTGCAGCACTTTATTGATTAATATTATTGATGCCATGATAATACATTTGTCATGCACTATGAACGTGCCACAATGTGAAACATAAGAACGTGATGGCATACAAATCCCAATGGACGCGCTACAACATTCTGAACCGCGGAAGCTTTCAGTAGAATGGTCTCCAATATAAATGCGGGTACAGCATTTGCACAACGCAGCTTCATTATTTTGGCACAGGTTGCCTGCAAGCTTATTGGTGCATCTGGTTTACCGTGGGAGGATTAGGTTGACCGGGGCCGTTGGTTTATCACGGAAGAACGACCAGAGGAATTTTCAGTCACTGAACAGACGCTTCAGATCGGAGCGCCGCTCTCCCAAGTCTGTCAAGTGGTAACACACCGTTGATTTATTTGCAACGGTCATCCCGAAGAATGAGAGCCTTACTGTGTAATAACCCGCATACTATATCTTAGAAACGATATTTAAATACAGGTTGGAATTTATTTTATGAGATGCAATGTCTTGTACATACATACCACAGGTCTTTGTTCTTTATAGTAGTAGTTACTGGCTTCAGCTAGAGTTAGAATGCCTGCTTTGGTTGTTTAAACGGAATTAATCTAGTATATCTGATGCTTCACGTAATATGAGATTGCACTTTTTATGACTAACTTGAGTGTTGTTTACTGTTTGTGTCTGAGCGATTTTTTTCTGTTCATATTCATATATCTGTTTCATTGTGGAGCTGAAAAAAAACATTTTGTCCGAATTGTTTACACTACCACGTGATTGTTCAGGTAACAGTGACAGTTGCAGATGCGTTCTCCTTCATTTCTCATATTCATCCGGAGTGCAAAGGCTTGGATGTGAGATGATGTTTTATTTCCTAGCTTTTTATAACAAGCCAAATGTGTAATAACAATTATAAGATATCCCCGATATGCTGCAAATACATACTGTATATTAACATGACTAAGTGTTCGTTACTTCTAGAAATGTGCAATGGCATGTACTACAGTCAGTGACGATTTTAATCACGATTTTCATAAGATGTGATTCCGCAATCTGTTAATAGATCTTTATTTTAGATAGGCATTATGAATATCATAATTAATATATACATATATACAGCACAGTACATGTATGGTCTGTATCAGAACCTCAGTCTATAAGCACACTTTTAAATGATATTCCTTATGAACAATACAGAGATGATTTTTTCATTGTTATTTATTTTATATTAGGAGGCCTTAGCTTTCCTTCAGGGGCTGTATTCATAAAGTGTCTTAGAATAGTGCTGATCTCAGATCAGCTTTGCAATTTAGCTCACAATGAATAAGCTAAGGACATGGGCGGTGGTAACATGATCTTAGGTCAGCAACACTACGCTGAGATGTTTAATGAATACTGGCCCTGATCTCAGACCAGCTTTATACTTTACCTCATGGTGGGTATGGTTAGGATATGGACAGCGGAAACCTGACTCTAGATCAGCACACTTACTCTGAGACGTTTTCTGAATACATGCCCAGGCCATTGTTTCTGAGGACAAAAACACATGCCCACATATGCTGTGGTAAAACATGCTTTAATAAAATCAATGGAGGGGAGAGGTTTGGGTCGGGGTTTGTCGTCATGTTGTGTATTTTTCCTTTGTTCTAGACTGAACTATGATGTGTTTTGTTTTTGTCGCTGGTTGCAGACCACTGCATCCACTCATCTTTCAGTCCTTTGATTGTAATGTTTCAGTCACTCTGAGAATTCATCTGGCTCATTAGAACCTGACACGATAAAGAGATGCTGGGGGAAGGTTGGGTTGCCATAAATGTATTTTGATTTGTATATAGAAGACAGAAATGTTCCCAGTCTGAATGTTACTTTTACTGTTCTGTTGAGTTCTTAAGTTATGACATCAGGATAATGTCACAAGTGTTTTTTGACATCATAAAAAGTGAACTTTTATCTCTTTTTTTTGGCCTGAAGACATTGTAAATAAAATTACACTGAGAATATGAATAGGGAACTATTAAAAACACTGCGTTGCTCTGATATTTGTTCTCTGTAAGTCACAAACAGCACTGTGTGGGGTGTGCTTTTCAAATCCTCTGAGAAGTTGCAACATTTCATCTTTTATTACAACAATTACCATGCATTTCCATTTGATCCTATTTTATCAATATGAATACAATGCAAACCCAGACTATATACAGAACACATCTATGTTGAACATCATTAGTTACATATATAAATTACGACTAAGCTGAGGAGGCCAGGATATTATTGTGAGGTGCAACATCATGAGATTAAAGGTATTATATAAATGCGTACACCTGTTGAGGATCCAGAAAAATGCTCTGTGTAAGCTGTGTACACAGTTAGCTGCAGCACCCCCTGGTGGGAAACATTCAGTATTAAAAATATTGCAGTGTATTTGTCAGCAACAGTGTTTCAAATAAGACAAGAGAACAGACCACCTTAAAGCTGGGAAATGTGCACAGAGAGCACAGAACAAGAGGGGGAGAGCACCACATAAGTTCAGCGATGCCTCACAGGAATAAATATGACTGAGCATCTACAGAACAGGAGAGGCTAAATAGCACCACAGTGTTCTCACATTGGCCTCAGTAAAGAGGTCCTCCGAAAACCATGAGACTTTCATGCGAAGGCTTTGGGGCTCTGAGACTGTGGTTCCACCTCCTTCATGTTAGGAGGCTAGGCTAACACTGGGCTGGCTGTGCACTGGCAGGATCAGGCCATAGTAAAGGAGGTCGGTATCCAGAGAACGCGCATGCTGCAGCTCTCTGTGCCTGTCCCTGGCATGACTGTAACAGCGTTTACATCATTACCGTTTTTCCCCATTTATTTTCCTGGCAGCAAGCTATGAGATCAAACAGCTGGATATTGACTAAAGCAATTCAGACAAAATGCTGTGCAGTGCCCCACTGGAGACTTGAACCTGCAACCCCTGAATGTCAAGCCTGCAGCCTCAGCAAGCCATTCTGCTGCTACTCCTCAGTGGTAGGGATCAGGAGTTTCTCTGCTTTCCTTGAAACGCCGCAGAGGAGCGCACAGACGGCTGTGGTTTCCAGATGCGTCCAGCGGCTCGGGCCAGGAAGCAGCGGTACTGATGAGAGAGCGCAGAGCGGAGCGTGATCTCCATACTTACAGCTGCTCTCCCCCCGCAGGGACGAACACGGAAAGAAAGATCTTCCTCTTCCCTGCGCGTTCACACAGGCCGATGCGGAAAGCCATTCAGAGAAAACCAGAGACGCATCTGTTAATGCTTTCAGCAGAAACTCAAGGGTACTGATCTGGGACCAGTTCTCTCTTGGATGAATTAATAACACAGTGCTCAGGTCTCCATCGATGTAGAGTATGGACTAATTATCAACAGACTTGGCGGTTCAGAGGCAGGCTGAAGTAAAAAGCACAGGAGCAGCACACTTTAATAATCGGAATTTGTGCACGCCTTCTCCCTGTGAGCGTGCGATTTGTGCACGCCTTCTCCCTGTGAGCGTGCGATGCATTCTTGGCTCTTCCATTCCACCCGGGGGTTCATGGGGAATTTGGGTCAATAAGAGCACAGATCCATCTTCCCCTATCTGCCGCACAGACACAGTGACGCTCCCTCCTTTCCTCCAGCAGAGAGGGCCTCTAATTCAGTATCTCTCAGGCACTGTAATGGGGTCTGTCTCAATCTCTCCATCAGCATCCAATACAATACACTAATGATGAAACTCTCAATACATTTAGCTTGCCTCTCAGTTAGTACCCTTTATGGCTAAGGGTGATCCACACTGAGAGTGGACTCTTGTGCTCATGTCTATATGCTACGGTTTTTATTTATTATTGGTGGTATTATCTCCTCACTCTTGAGTGGATAAGATTGTTTTGAGCCTGGTCACACTGCAGCTGACTCTCTCCTGAGGTGGGGAGGAGGCACAGTGAGTAACTCAACAGTGCCTCCAGCAAACCTCAAATTCATTTCAGGAGGCAGAACAGTAAGGAACTGTATTGAAGATGCTGGGGATCGCTCCCAGGACCTCATACATGCAAAGCATGCGCTCTACCACTGCGCTACATCCCACATATGCATACCTAAAATAGGGCCATTTGAAGAGTCAACTTGAACTTTTATGTCCATAAAAAATATATAAAAAGAAATACATAAGCATCAATTAAATTGCTTTAAAACTTTGCAGTGAAACCTCCTGATTTCACTGCAAGAAAACTGAAGTTTCAGAAGACAGAAAAGTGACTTTTTTTCCCAGGCAAATACTCATACTAACATTCCATTTTCATTAACATGTAAATTTTTAGTCTTGGATCAATGTTCAAAGCCGTTTTCAAACTGTAGGATGTGATATAACACTGAAAAACATCAGGATGGGCCAAAAAAACGCCTTTAACCATTCAAATTCATTTCCATTTCCTTTCTTATCAGATCAATCTTAGGTTAAAACGAGTCTCCCTTTGGAGCCGATACAATAGAGTTTGATAATTACACAGCACCCTGCATACCTCAGATACAGCGCGTTGTCCTTCCATGCACTGCATCAGTCTGGTGTTTGTGTGCACATGCGTTTGCGGAAGTCACAAGCGACAACTGTATTCCTTATATCTGACAGGCAAAGGCGCTAAAACATGTAGACAGCATGAGAGTGACCTCTAGTGGTTGAACGTTGAAACCTCACTTGTTCTTTAAGACAAATACACAAATGCAGTTTCAACCTTTAACATCTAGAGGTCACTATATGATACACGTTCCTGTCTGTGAAAGACTCAACCTTTGGGGTGCATTCCTTTCCTGATGCAGAGCTTAATTTATATTCCAAAAAGTAAGACATTCCTCTTCCGTCCTCCCTCCAGCTGAGTGATGCTGCAGAGGGAGAACCCTTCCCAAACGAGGGGAATTGTGGGATAGCGTTTGATGATTTTTTGAGTGAATCTCCACTCTCTGCTCAGCCTGCAGTGTGAGTGACTGTGTGTGATATTTATGAGTGAATCTCCACTCTCTGCTCAGCCTGCAGTGTGAGTGACTGTGTGTGATATTTATGAGTGAATCTCCACTCTCTGCTCAGCCTGCAGTGTGAGTGACTGTGTGTGATATTTATGAGTGAATCTCCACTCTCTGCTCAGCCTGCAGTGTGAGTGACTGTGTGTGATATTTATGAGTGAATCTCCACTCTCTGCTCAGCCTGCAGTGTGAGTGACTGTGTTGATTTTATGAGTGAATCTCCACTCTCTGCTCAGCCTGCAGTGTGAGCGACTGTGTGTGATATTTATGAGTGAATCTCCACTCTCTGCTCAGCCTGCAGTCTGAGTGACTGTGTGTGATATTTACGAGTGAATCTCCTCTCTCTTTTCTCTCTCGCTCTTCTCAGTCTGGCCTCAGTCCAACACCACACCTCCTGCAGCTGAGGGCTGAACCAGGAAGTCACTCCCACTCTCACGCACTTTCACAGAAACGAAACTAAACTCTGTCTCTGTCAGTCTGCACAGGAAAATGGCAGAAGCCAGTATCTCAGTGGGTCAGGACCAGTTCAGCTGTCCCATCTGTCTGGATCTACTGAAGGATCCAGTGACTATTCCCTGTGGACACAGTTACTGTATGGGCTGTATTAAGGGATGCTGGGATCAGGATGATCATATTGGTGTCTACAGCTGTCCCCAGTGCAGAAAAACCTTCACTCAAAGGCCTGATCTAGGCAGAAACACCATGCTGGCTGAAGTGGTGGAGAAACTGAAGAAGACAGGACTGCAAGCTGCTCCTCCTGCTCACTGTTACGCTGGACCTGGAGACGTGCCGTGTGATTTCTGCACTGGGAGAAAGCGCAAAGCCGTCAGGTCCTGTCTGGTGTGTCTGGCCTCTTACTGTGAAACTCACCTCCAGCCTCACTATGAATCTCCTGCCTTTAAGAAGCACAAACTGGTCCAAGCCACTGCAAACCTGCAGGAGAAGATCTGCTCTCAACATGACAAACTGCTGGAGGTTTACTGTCGCACCGATCAGCAGTGTATCTGTTATCTGTGTACGATGGATGAACACAAAGGCCATGATACAGTCTCAGCTGCAGCAGAAAGGACTGAGAAACAGGTAAGGACTGGAGCTCTTTACTGACAGCTCTGATACAATATATATATATAAAGAGAAATAGTGTGAGAATTTCAACAGTTTATTTTTTTCTTTTCTAAAATTACACTTTATTGTCATACAGATCTTTCCTGAAAAAAGCTTCCTTTATTCAAACAGACAAATTGTCTTTTTGCCATTTGTTGAGTATTAATTTCAGAATATTTGTTTTTAAATGTGTGGGTTTTGAAAACAGCGATGAACAAGTGGGAGATTTTCAGGTCTGAAGTCTACAGTGATAAGGCAGTAAAGCAGGAAGTGAACACAAGCCAGCTCTCTGTGACAGCTCTGTTCACACCCCTCACCCCCCTATTCACTCCCTGAATGGGAATCAACATGGCTGGAGATCCAGTTCACTCACACCGTTTATTATGTGTGTACATGTACTATATTATAACAGGGAAAAAATCAATCTCTCCACAGAAGCAGTTGGGGGCGACACAGAGGAAATCCCAGCAGAGAATCCAGGAGAGAGAGAAGGAGCTGCAGGATCTGAGACAGGCTGTGCAGTCACTCACGGTGGGTACTGACCAGAGGAGAAGACAACAGCTGGCTGCTGGAAGAGCCATTTCAGGGCTCAGTCAGGGCTCTCCTCCAGTCAGCCAGTGAGGAGCCCAGTGTTGGGCCACTTTCCAGCCCTGTGGGGCTCAATCCCACTCAGCCACACTGTGGGGAACAGGCTGTCTGGGGTTCCAGTAAGAGCTG